>JAREIS010000425.1:0-381113 GCA_030060385.1 Muscicapa striata striata
GAAAGCAGATTCTGTTGTACGGAAGTCATTTAGTTGTGGTTCAACTTGGGATCTTGTTAGATCATTGAAACTTGAGCTAATATTGAGAATGAAAATGAGCACAATGTTACATAAACCTTTTAGTGGCTTTGGTTAATTTGAGAAAAGCATTGGCATTGCAGTTTGCTGGCTCTGGAAAGGAAATGATTTTGTAGCCAGACCATTAAATACAGTTTTTGACATAGTAATTATGAAAAGCTGTATGGCTAAATCTTCTGTCTCATGTTGGAGACACATGAGTTCTATTCACACTTTTTCTGTAAGTGACATTGCAAGAGGGGATTCCTTGGCCTTCAGTGCATGTAGCAAGAAGTCTTTTGCAGTTTGAGGGACATAAAATTGCTTCTCTGGAAGAAATGAGATTATGATGGCTGGCTCTATGGACTCTTAGCCAAACATGCCTTGCAGAGAAGAGACGTGCTGAGTCTCTGATATTTCTGTTTACTTTGCCAGTTATCAGGCGTTGTTCCCTACTGTGGTTATACTGTAACTCTCAAATTAATAGATGGAAAATATGAAGACTATTAGAATATATGAAATTGAGGAAATGCTTTGTCTTCAGTATCATTTCAGGAAATTGAAAGACTTTCTTAAACCTGAAATTTTCACTGATGATAGTGGCTAATGTTGCACAAAGTTTAAGTAGAAGGAAATAAGTTTAAAAATACTACATATTTTTAGAGAGGGCATCTTACCATTTCTGCTAAGAATACCTTTTAATAAGATCTGTCATGAAAACCCAAATCTGCCTGAATGTGTGATCCATTCTAACAGGTACAGAAACACTTCTGTGGGTAGAACAGAACTAGGTTGTGAAAGCTGCAGATACCTCTAACTGATCGTCAAGAGAACCTGTCTTCCCTTTGTCTTGATTGGAATTTGCCTGGCAAAGTGAGGAAACACCAATTTAGATCTTTATGCCTTTTGCCTTTCCTGTTACTTTTAAAAAGGCAGGTTCATGCCATTGGTGGAAGGTGGAGGTTGTGTCAAATCTACTATTTGAAGTGTCTCCATTTGTTAGGCTTATCTGGTTCAACTTGTATGACTTTCCCCAAGAGTTTGTTTTGTTGTGTTGTAGATGTTCTGATGCTTTGGAAAGAGAGATAATGTTGGCTGAAAAACAAACCTGGTTTTGAGCTACTTTTATTGGTGGCATTGGGGAATTCAGTGTATGACTTTCTTAGTATTTGCATGTAGAAACTTAGAAAAAAGGAATATCACAGACCCTGAGGAGGCTCTTCTGTCCCCAGTCTTGGGATGGGACAGAAGTCAAAGAGATGACTGAAGACTACTCTTGCAGGGCTTTTAGTAATACCAAGGTCTCTTAAAAGTAGAGCCATTTTTACTGTGTCTTGCTTGGAGTCTGGCTTTGTGTGGTAGCGAGATTCATATATCGGTTTGATTTTATTAGTATTAAACTGCTGGAGAATGTTTTTAATGATTTAAGAGACACACTTCCCACATCCCTGAGGGAGGTGCTGAAAGCTTGGAGCGCCTTTGTGGTTGTAGTGACACATTAAGTATTTTGTGCTGTTACCAGAGGAGTAAAGATGTATTTTGTGCTGTTGTATTATGTGCTTCCCCTGTGAAAAATATAAACCTAGTAAGCATTGGAAGGATCTAGCTGGGGATAAAGGTATCATTCAAGTGGGAGGCAGACAGCTACACTGTTTACATGAATTGATTTGGCCTTGAGTCTGTTGTGAGGAAAATTAAGGAATAATTTCACTAACAGAGAGACTTTGGAGAAGACTACTGAGCATTTTCCTTGGAGGCCTTATTTGCAAGGGTCCTTTCACCATTAAGAACTCTGAGTCTTTTCCTTGTCATTTCACAGTACTGCTAGTCAGCTGAAAGTTATTCTTACTTTGTTGAGACTGGAGGTAATGTTAATGTGTGTCTCATTTGTCTGAATAAATCTAGTTATTTCTCGGAGAATTAAATGGCTCTGTGCCCTCACTGAGCACAATGACCTGTACATTTGTGATAACAGCCAAAGTTGATGCTAATTTCATGTCCTGAAGAAGTGGGATTTGTGGAAGGGGGTATCTTGTGGGTTCATGTTCCTTACTTTCAGTAATGTGAATCCAGTTGTTGGATTTTAATCAAACTTTGAGTAGAGGCTTTCAAAGGTATTTGTACTCCTCAAGCTTTATGCAGATGGATTATGCCAGATAGAAAAAAGACAATTCTTTGTACTCTACTAGGAGAAAAAGCATGGATTTCTGTACTTAGATACTGACCAATGGAAGGAAAGTACTGCAACTATTTTAACACCTTGAAAAGCAGCAGTCACATTTGCATCCTGTTTGATAACAGGAAATGTAGTTTTAAGACCCTAAATTCCAAGAAATTAGGTTTAGTCATTTCACCTTATCAGAAAAAATTGTATTTCTGTTCTGTTGAATGGTGTTACTCTTTGAATGATTGGTTTTCTTGACCTAGTTTTTAATTTGCTCTGTGTTTTTGAGGTATCATCACTCAGGATTTTAGGGAATGCTGGGTAATGAGATGAGGATTGCTTTTCAACATACTTTTCATTTCTGTACAAGCATAGAGTTTTTTGACTTGTATGATTAATCAAATCTGATTTTCCTTGAGTAGAAGTAGGGGTGTAATGAAGGAGTTTGGGAGGATTTTTTCTTTTTTTAATACTGGATTTTTAAATTTTTTTTTCGTGTTGAATAACCTTCTAGAAACTCTTATTAAAACTCCGTGTTGATGGATATTATGTGTCCTGCCTATAACATTAAAAAAGATGCCCAGCTTGTGAGTTCCTAGTGTTCATACGCATAATACAAAAATGATGAATCAATACAGGAAAATGTTGCATCAGATGGTAATTTGTGTAGATCTCTCTGCTGAGTTAGGTGTACTGATTCTATGATTAATGAGTTTTGCTGTGAATTGATGGATTTCTTTCCAGGCAAGCATATATTCCAGTACTGCTTGCCTGTCGTTTGTGGATATATATTTAAACTTCATTGATAAACAATACACATTTTTTTGAATGACCAAAGGACAAGATTTATACTTACTGCACTTACTCCATTTTTTGAACGGCAAAAGGCAAATAGATACTTTCAAGATCAGTATTTCTAAATAAGCAAGTTGATTTTTTTTTTTAAGACAGAGAGGTTATTCAAAGCAAAATTGGATACAGTAGGTTTTATTCTAGTTCTGTCTGCAGCAGAAATGTTACATAACTTGTTTGTATCTAGTTTTCCAAAGTGATGGAAGTTTGTACACCATTCTTTCCAATGGTCACCTTTTTTTTAATTCAACCCTATTTCTGCATGTATAGGTGGTTGCTGAACATCCAGATGCTTCAAGTGAGGAGATTGAAGAACTGCTGGAATCGCAGTGGAACATGCTTAGTGAAAAACAGAAAGCTCGCTATAACACAAAGTTTGCCATAGTGACCTCTCCCAAATCTGAAGAAGACTCTGGTAAACGTAAAACTGTGCTAGTGTACTCTAACTAAATTTGATATACATAGTGGCGTTAAACTAAGCACATATTTGAGACCCTGTAGGGAAAACAGCTTTCACTGTTTTCCAGTTTTAATTCTTGGTGTTTGTGCCAATAGCAAAGGAATGCCAATGGTTACAATAAACGCAACCCATGAAGTCTACATTTCTTGCTGATTGTTCTGAAAAGTTGTTCTATGTAAACCTTCTGCTGTTTAGACATTGCTGATTTCTCATTCTTCTTCTGCCCATAAGCAGCTGCCATTGCATCCACTGCTTGTTACAAGTGGATGGTGGGAAGGGAAGATGAAGTGTTACTGCTAGTAAAATTTGAGATGTTGTTTTATAGAACACTTAGAAATTGTTTAAAAAATCTAATCCTTGCTACACCTTTTCTTCATATATACCTAAAGTATATTACTTCACATCATCATCAACTCAGGAAGAACTATTCCAAACTTTATTCTGAACCCTTCACCCATTTGGCATTTTATTGTGCTACTCAAAGTTTTTAGGCCTTTGTGCAAGTTTGCAAGTACTTTAGTTTTCTCTCCTTTTATTTATTGTTGCTGTTTTCTGGTGTTTGTTTTTGATGAACAGTCTCAATTGTTTTCCAAAATATTTGAGAGGGTTTAGGGTCACTTATTTGAGAAAGGATGAGGAAGAAGATAGTTTGCTATTTCTATGAACTCCACCAAATTTAACTAGCTATCATTTTTCAAATTTAAATAGCTTTACAGCATTGTAAGAAGGCTTACTATGGAAGTATTAGAAGCCAACAGGTGCTGCTTTGGGCAATGACAAGAATGAGAGGGAGTGTTTGAAAGTTTGTGAGACTTGGAAAAACTTGTATAAAAATGGCAGTCAGTTTTGTTAACTCTGTGTGTGTGTGTGTGTGTGTGTGTGAAATAACATAATTTTGTGGAAAAATTGAAAAGTTTTTAACTTTAAATTTTAAGTGTTAAATATTTGGATATCAGTTTAAAAAAAAAACACGTTCTGTATCTCTCAAGGTTCATCATTGAAGAATATTGGAGAGGCCAAACGTAAAGTGTTTCAAGACTCACCTAAAAGGAGATCAAGATCCAGAAGTAATTGAAATTTGTGTTGTGTGCAAATAGCTCATCATTATAAGTAGCTATTGAGTGTATTTTTTTATGTAATCACCCACGTATCATAATCTCTTTATTTTATCTCAGATGTTGTCTTCCTTGACGTTAGAACTTTAATGGATCCCAAATTAAATATCTTAACACTGTAGTGCTGAATTTTGTTCACCTTCCTCAGTGTCATATTGCAAGAAATGTAATTGAAATTGTACCTGTACCAGGTGTTTCTAGTACATATATTGTGTACATTTATAGTTACTTACAGATGAAAATATGTCAGTTCACTTGTTCCCCATCTCAAATCCTCGTATCTTAAACTTGGAAGAATGTTATGGGATTTCTTTTGCTGGCTTTTGTAAGCCATTTCAGTCTGCTTTGTGGATTTAGTTTGATCATAGACTATGTCCTAGATTGTTTAGATAAGAGCATTAATTTGAAAATTACCCATATTTTCAAGTTGCTATATTTTTAATATTTGCAGATACTTCTTCCCACTGGAATAGGATGCTTGTAGCTGTAGGGCCATTCTCAGTTAATGTATTTGTGCCCCTGGAGCTTGCAATTTTCATACTAATAATACTCTGTAGCTTCATGAACTAGAGAGTACTAGAGAGTGTAATTATGTTATCATTTCATCTTGATGAAACAGACCACTTCCCAAACCCTTATCTATCTCTTTGAGGTGCAGACAATAGTGGAACCTGTGGCAGGGGTGTGTAGATTACTCACTGACCTTTTGTATTTAGCAGCTGCTTCAACTTTACCATCGAAATACATTAATAACTTTGTGGTCTAAAATGGCCAATGTGGTTCTGTTACAGGATTCTGGTCCATAAAGGCAAGGGATCTTATGGTCTCGTGTAAAATACCATCAGCTTGTTAGAGTCTGGAATTGCCATACCAGAAAGAGAATTGATCTGTGCAGTTGGTGATATCCTGTCTTTTTCAGAGGCCCCTTAGTAGATGTCACCACTTAAAGTAGGCTTAAGGAGGAGACTTGGAAAGCAATTTTAGTGGTAAGACACTGTTATGAAGTGCCAGGAGAGTTAAAAGCTGCATAGATCAGTCACGTGCAGTCTGATGATACCAAACCAATGTTGGGCAGTAACATTCTGATCTTAAACTAGTTTTTGTGTAGGTGTATACAGATGAAGGTATACATAGGTACCTGTAGGTACCTGTTTAGGTATATACAGGTGTATAGACTCATCTTTGTAAAATAACTTGAATATGAAGCAGTTGATTTGGATTTGTTCTAGAGTTAGTCTTCAGCACCAGAAACCAGACCCTAGGCAGGGTCATCAAACTGTATTGATGTTTAACCATGTTTTAAAAGTAATGACTGAAAGAAAAGTACCTTAAATAACTAGATCAGTTCAAATAATTTCAAAGTGGGTTTTAGATTATTTTTCATGTGAGTTTCCCCCATCCCCCATCCCAAGGTAATTTACATGGAAATAAAAGAAACCAAAAAAAGAGGACAAAGGAGCCTACAGAAGATTTTGAAGTTCAGGAAGCACCTAGGAAAAGACTCAGGATGGATAAACAGAATAATCGGAAGGTAATTATGTCATTGGTTTGTTGGGGTTGATTTATAGCACCACCAGTTACATTGCTGTAGTTAAGTTTGTCAGCATTTCCATTTTCAGGATTAAAAAAGAAATGTCCAGATATCATACAAACTGTTATCGATATTCAGAGATACATGTGAGCTTACCACTGTGGGATTTTTTTACCTTTGGTTTTGAGGGTAGAGGTATGACAAGTTGCACTTGATACTTAAACTGTTTCCCAGAAGAATATGCAGAGGGAGGCATGACCTCTCTGTGTTGTTATGCTCTGTAGTTCTTTTTCTTTCCTCCTGATTTGGAGTTAGTTTTACTGGAATGTAAAAGAAATACCTTTAGTCAATAGTTACTTTAGATAAAAGTCAGAATAAAGCAGGTAAAGCAAAACAGAAAAACTACTTTTCACGAACTGGAAGGCTATAGGACATTTTAGAGTGGCATGCTGACCCTTTTCTTGGGTTAGGACACTGCAGTAGATTTATATTTATGCAGTGAAAATATATTTATCACACAAATCACAGGCTCCTTTTCTGGTTAGCTTGCTTGTGAGAATGAGAATTTTCCTTACATTGGTCACTATGTATGTGGACACAGCACAAATCTTGTGGAGACTCAGGCACAGGTTTATTTAGTCATGCATATAGGGCAGTGAATGTCATGGGTTTTACTTGTGTGGAAAGCTTAGCTCACATGTGTGTTGAGATGTGTTATTGCAATATCATACTGTAGTGTGAGTACCATAGACCTGAGTTCAAAGCTTCAGTGGTACAGCAATCAAATGAAAAACCTAATAGACAGAAAGGTAATAGATTTATTTTTTAAATTAATTGCAGAGGTCTTATTTGTAGATGTCAGTTTGTTTGGTGGGCTGGTTATTTTACTACTTCTGTTGATATTGTAGATATTAAGATAACTTGTTGTCTTAGAGTTTAATATATATAAAAATAGAATTTCATATAGGCTTAATGAGCTGATTAAATCAGCAAGGGACAGAGATAATTGTTAATGTTGTTACCTTTGCAGAAAGAAGGGCCAAAACTGGTTTTTGTACTTCTTGCTGGAATGGGTTAGTTGTTGTATATCCATGTGACTTTCTAGGAGCAGTTTTTCAGACACTTTTAAACATGTCTAATTGATTTGAATACACTATAATACACTAGATCCATGGAATAATGGAGTTTACTTATTATACTTAATTCCTCCTATAAAGTCCTTGTTTTGACTGTTCTAAAGGTACTTTCCAGTACCACCAGCATTTGTACACTACAATTAACCTATGTTCTCAGAAGTAGGATGAAAGGTGGTTGCAGTGTAGTTCATGCATGGGAGGTTCTGGTATCTTTGATGCTGTGACACATATTTGAGTATACCAGCAGGAAAATAAATAACTGAGGTGAATGATTCTCATAATATTTATAGCACTAACAGCACTGACTTTGTAATGTGCATTTTAAAAATGTTGTTTTCTCCTGGTCAGTTTATCAGAACTGTTTACAAGGGGTTTGATGTGTGTAAATATTAGGGAGTTTGGAAACAATGCATATAGCAGGGTTTGTTCTCCACAGAAAGATCAGCTATGGTTTGCAGTTTGTTTCAGGAATTCTCTCTTAGTCTTTTTCCAGCCTTCACAGTCCCAGGGCACTTCTGGGTGTATGTGCTGCTTAGTAGAATATTCAGTGAATGACAGTGAGGGTATCTATGTAGCAATTAAAAAATGTAAACACTAACCACACACCTTTCTGCTATTCCCAGTTTACCTGCAGGCTTTAGTTGCAATCATTTTGGATAGGAGGAGCATTTTACTTCTTGCACAAGAGTTGTGGGTTACACTCTCCCTTCATTCTTAATTCTTATTTACAAAATTAGAATGTTTTCACATAGAGTAACCAAGCTATAAGTACCCATATGGAAGTTTTGAACTAATTTGTTCATTTTTGCTTTGATGATGTATATTAAATGTACATTAACAAAATGGGGGTTCTGTAAAGTATACTTTAAATTTAAGAATGAACCATCCTGTACATTTTCACAGAATCACAGAATCCTTAGGATTGGAAGGGGCCTCTGGAAATCATCCAGTCCAATCCCCCTGCCAAGACAGGGTCATCTAGAGCAGGTTACACAGGAATGTGTCCAGGTGGGTTTGGAATGTCTCCAGATACGGACACTCCACGACCTCTGTGGGCAGTTGTTCCAATGCTCTGCCACCCCAAAGTAAAGAAAGTTTCCACATGCTGAGGTGGAGCTTCACTTGTTTTAGTTTATGGCCATTACTCCTTGTCTTGTCACTGGGCACCATGGAAAAGAGTCTGCACCATCCTCTTGACACTCTTTTCTTTCATTTTTGCCCAGAAGTGTAACAGTAATATTAGAGAACTGATACTGGGAGCCTCTGGTGGCATTGGTGGTAGGGCAGCTTAGTCTGCCTAGAGCTCAGTAACAGCACAGTGTGGCACATCTGTCACCTTTTGTATTTATTTATACAAAGGAAATAAGTTCTCTGGCCTTTGAGGTGTTCACCTGCACATCTTTGGTAAAATTGGGTGTCAGTTGATGACTGTGAAAAAGCATGTAAAGCATTGGAAATGTGTGTAAAGCTTTCTGTTCAATAGAGTTGTGCTTGTTAATCAGGTGAGCGTGTGTCAGGGTTAAGTATTCTAGGCTACAGTTTTAGTAATTTGAATTAATTTGTCACATAAGAAATGGAAAATAATAGTGGCATGTATAAGGAACAACGTCTTAATTTTGACAAAAACTTCCCCAGTTTTTGGCTTAAACTTTTAATCATGATTTCTCAATCTGGAGCAAATTTAGGTGCTGTTTATTCTCCCTTGAAAATAGTGGTTTTATTTTGGAAATGCTGAAACAATCTTAACCATAGTAATTTTAGAAATGGCACTGCTGTAAGTTGTGGAGTTGGAAGCAAGCCTCTCTGAGACTTAGAGTTCTGCACAGGGTTTACTCTCAAATTTCTATACTAATTCTGCAATTTGCCTTTAATTATTAAAGGTTTTAATTTGACCAGTTTGTACAAAGAGTAGTAAGGATAATTTACAAGTTTTGTGTTCATTTAGCACTCCCCTTTTTGGTATGCTGAATTTGGGATGGATAAGTGGGATGCCGAAGTACTGTGTTCTTTAATATTTCTCATTTGTTTATGGGTTTGTTCCCTGTGCTGTAAATGAGTTTTAAAATTCACTTAAGTGGGGCTAGTTTAACTACAGTACCATTCAGATATTGGTAAAGACACTTTATTTTTAATAACATAAATCCAGAACTAATTGCCAGTTGTATCCAACCCCTCATAAATTAGGAGTTTTTTTATTTTTTTCATATTTTTTTTTTTTGTGACAGAGGGAGACAAGCAATGACAAAACAGCAAAAACAAACTCTTCTAAAGTCACAGAAACCTCCTCTTCACAAAAGAACCAGTCAGGTAATGTGGTCAGAATAAGTTTTAATGTAACTTTTTCAATTAAATAATTTTAAAATGCAGGTTGTCTGAGGCAGCTGGCTAAATTCTGCTGACTCAGTGAGCAGTTGCAGGCACTGTGCCACAGCTGGGGGGGAGCCCTGTTCCTTCACTGCCCTCCTGCAGCTTGATCCTGCACTGAAATTGTGCATTGCTGACTGAGAGCAGCAGTTCACAAGTTCCCCGTGTGATGGCACCAGATTAAAGCTGGTGCCCTGAGATGTTGGTGAGCAGGGAACAAACCCTGCTGCTCCCCTGTGCCCTCTGCACTGGCCCTGTAAAACAAGTGCAGTGACCATCAGTGTCATCAGGTACTCTGGGGTTTTAGTCCTTCAAAATGGTGCTGGATGGAAGGCAGTGTGGAGCATGAGAGGGAATTCTATAGAACCTTGGATCAAAACACCAAAGTCACACTTGTTAATGATGCTTGAGTTTAAGGTAACTGCTATCCCAGCATCTCTTCAGGTTTTAAAGTGATTTGCCAAAGACAGGCGAGCTTCAGCGAGTCCTGCACAGTGCAGAAGTGATGTGCCATAGCTAATGTGTGGTACTTGGCTCCTGTGTATAAATTTTCTCTTAACAAAGTGTTAGTAGTACTCAGATTGTGATGAGCTCACTTAAGCCTTCTCATAACTGTTAACCTCTGCTTTAAAGAGGTCTTAAGTCACAAGATACTTTGATTTTAATAGAAATGAGACAATAAAAAATTGGGAAAATATTTCTTAGCACGTATTTGATTAATGGAAACTTTTATTTTTAAAATAAAGCCAACATACAGGGCTTCAGAAGCTTCATGTTCACTCAGTCCTAATTAGGTGCCCAGAAGATGTACCTAAATAATTCCTTCTTGTATCTGAAGGACTATTTTAAATGGCTTCAGGGAGATAACATTTTAAAGTTCCAAACTTCACTTTGTAAACCAAAATTATTTTACAGCAACGAAAAATCTGTCTGATGCATGTAAACCTCTGAAGAAGCGAAATCGGGCTTCAGCAGCAGAATCTTCAACTCTTGCTTTTAGCAAGAGTTCATCTCCTTCAGCTTCCTTAACTGAGAATGAGGTAAAAAAAAAGTGGTGTTTGCACACAGCCATATAATTACAGAAATTATCAGGTGTGAATCTTGTTTTTTTAAAAAAAAGCAAAAATCAAAGGCGAATTCTCTAACGTTGGTGCTCTAGACAAGTTACAGTTTTGGCCTCTGTGAAACCTGTTAATGTGTGCATTGCAAATCATTTATTGTAACACGAACGTCTGATTTGGGGACGTCGAGATATTATTGTGGTTTTTAATGTATTTACCAACAACGTTTTAGAATTGTAACCTTCTATTAGAGGCAAAGTAAAATGCCAGTGTGTTCTGTATTTTCTTCTACAGACTTTTATGTAAGTGTACTACGTTAGTTACATTATGTAACTCAATATTGTCATGTTGCCATAGCTTTTATATCGAAGCAAAGTTCCTAACCCTCTGTTTGATCTAGAACTGGACAGTCTTCTGAGCAGAGCCCCTTTTAACTCAAATTAGTTTTCAGGCTGTTTTAGTGCTATTTCTCTGTGATGCAAATAGCTCCAACTCCAGTAGGGTTAAACAGGCAGTGAAGGATGTATCTTTTTGATACTTGCTAATCATAGTCTTAGCTCTGCGTATTTGGAACTGTAATTCTTCTCAGTTGACATACAATAAATGAAATGTATGTACCAAAAGTGTATTCATACAGTCCATTAAACCATTCCCCAAGTCATCTACACTGTTAAACCAATCAGCCAAAGAGTGGCAGCATGGGGGTGAAGTATGCATGCTGTTTTGCAGGTGGGTTTGGATCTGTAGTTGGTAGGATTTAGTAAAATATCCATAGACAAACAGTTTCACCCACTTTGTGTTACAAAAACTGTAGAGAAAATACTTGCCTGCTAACAAGGGAATAGGGCTTCCAGCTCTCCTAGAGACTTTCATCTTCCCTAACAAATGCATGAGGTGCTGTAATGAATGCAGTTAAAATATCTAGGCAATGTTCAGTAAACAGTTTACCTTTGGGTAGGGAAAAAAGATTGCATGTTAATGGCTGTACATCTTAACTGTAAATGGAAAAACATTTTAACTAGAAGAACCTCAATAAATACTCCCTCCTGTACCCCAATAAAACAAGCAAAGGAAGTCCCAGAGGAAGTAATGTCCATAGCAGCAGCCAAGCAAAGTAATACTTACTTTGCTTTCTCAATTGAGAGACTCCCATCTTTTGGCTTACCAGCTTCTACTGGATTGGCTGTGCTGATGGGGTTGCTGTGTAATGGTTTGTTTGGGACCCTCTGTTCAACCAGACTAGTTTAAAGAAAAATCTGGAGGGTTTTGAAACAAAGTATGCATGTCTAAATATTGTGCACTCACAAGAAAGATTCTCCTCTTTCTCAAGATTATGATTATAAAATGAATGAATAATCCAGAAGTCTTTCTTAACAAAAGACTCTTTTTTTGTAGGATTTTGGATTGTAACATAATGGTTCACATATAAGAAAGGATATAAGTTATATCTTACATATGGCTGAGATGGAAATTCTTAAACTTAGCACTAATTTACTCAGCTACTGCTAAACAGTAAAAGATCTGAGAAAAATTAACTTCATACACTGCTCACAGATCACAGATAGACAAACTAACAAGTGAATTAATAGTTTTCAAAGGGTTAAGATATCAAAAAAAAAGTCCCAAACAGCATAACAGAAAACATACCTTGTTAAATAATTTTGAGGGACTGGGTGCAGGGGGAAGGTAGATGAATGGGCTAAATCTTTAGATTGGTTAAAGCTACACTGATCTGAACCTGGGCCAACCAAAGATTGCGCCCAGTTTGTTTCCTATATTACATGTATTTTTGCCTTTCAATAAAACAAAAATGTCAGGCATGTGTTTCAGAAATCAATATTGACCTGCTCTACAAAACAAGGAAAGACAGAAATTCTGGATTGTGTGGGCGGCTCTTAAAAACTTTTTCCCTTTATGTATTTTTATTTAGCACTTGTCCAAATGGCTTAATACATGTGTGTCCTGAGAGCATTCATCTGGAGAGAAACTTTCCCAGTATTAAGGGAAAGTTTTTTAAAAATAAACAGAGTCAGGTAATGATGAAAGCCTTGCACAGCTAATTGAGTAGGATGTAATTCTTCTCAACTTTAAATAGATGTAATGATTAACTTTCACATTTCTGTGTTCACTATAATACTTCTAAGTGTTGGTTTAGGTGCTCTCTTATCAAGTATAGGATAAATTCTCTGTATTGTACAAGCACATACATCTCCACAAGGTGTATATATGAGGATTCTGGTCTTTTTTTCCCCCTCTCCTTTCTTTTTCCTCCCATACTCTTTGTAAACAGCTTGTTCCAGAATGGAACCTGGATGTGACTGTTATTTGTCAAGAGCTGTTGTTAGCCACACACCCCTTAAATGTCTGTCCTTTACAACCAGGTTCTAGGAAAGATGTGATCAGTTTTTTCTTGTTTGAAAGATGCATCTTATTTGACATTTAAAAAAATATTTTGAATGCTTTCTGTTGTTATTGGGGATATTTTTAAAATGGAGTTTTTTGAAATACTATAAAATCAAGCAAGGCCAAATTTTCAATTGACAAATTACTTTGGGAGGGAGATAAGAGTGGGAGTGTGGACTTGTTCAATCAGGTTTATAGATGTGACTTATTAAATGTTCACTCCCTTCAAAAATTTGGGCTTTGAAGTTGTTTTAAGATGGGTGGACAGAAGCAGCGAAGTGTTTATACAGGAATAAATGAATTTCATTTCTGCATTTAATTTTGAGACAAAAGAATTTTACTTCTAGGCACTTGACACAAGTCACTTATGTGAAATATGATTTTGTTGAAATATAATTCTTAATGAGCAACGGGTAGGGCCAGATGTGAAAAAGATACTCAACACTTTGGAGTCTGCAAAAGCTTGGAGTAGTTTTTTACTGGCTATGTAAGACTTGGTGTAAGCATCTGAAAAAGCACATATTTGTGAGAAGAGATGCAGGTGGTGTATTTTAATTTCTTTTTTTACCTTGGCCCTCCACCCTCCCATAATGTAGTAGGTGCCAGTAAGAGTGTAATCAGTATTTTTTTTAATAAATAAAAAAAGACTTTAAATTACCACTACTGCTGGATTATTGACACACTTGGTGTGTTTGCATGAAACATATCTGCTTTAGCTTTTCAATCAATTTTTGTGATTATTGTCTGGCTTCATTAAACTGAATGAATTTGTTGACAGCAGATAAGCGTCAAAGTATTGTGCAGACTGTAGGTACTACTTAGAAACTTTGTCAAAGAAACTGTAATCTTTTCCTAAGAGAGGACAAAATAAAGCACATGTAATACTCTCTAAGTTAGCCAGCCTGTCGTTCATCACACCCTCAAGTCTGAGCTGACCAGCAGATGGCAGCTTAAAGAAGCCTGGGGAAGATTTGAAGAGGTGCTTTTATTTTAATTTCATCACATCTTCCTTAGAGGAATTCTTTCTTCCTTCTGTAACACCCAGTATCAAAACAAGCTCAGTTCCTGGTTATAGCTACAAGTTCTTGTGTTTCCAAGGCCTAACAATGCAAACTATAATAATGCAAGCCTTAATGCTCTTTGTCTGCATATTGAACAGCGGCTTTTTTTCCCCCATTAATGATTTGTGACAGATTTCATGCATGTGCATTTTTAATGGGCATTAGCATGTATACACAGAGGAGAAAACACGTGCAGCTCTTAAAAGGTAAGGTGTTTGCTTGAGGAGGCAGTCGTGAGACGTGCACAGCTTGCAACTCAGAAAGTACATCAGCTCCATTTATCAACTCTGGAGTCTAGTTGTCCTAGAGTATGCAACTAAAAAGTCTTACTGAAGGTGAAAATAACTGACTTTTTGATCCTAAGAACAGGAAGGAAGAAGGGAATTTGTGTTACTTTAAACGAACTACTGACCTAAAGGAAAGCAGTTGCAGTTGACCTTGCAGATTGTTAAACAAAATCACTGTGCTTCTAGCAGTTCATTCAAGCTTCCTGCAAATGTAATTCTCTCTTCTAAGCATTGCTTAAGGATAAGTTAATATATAGTGCCACCTTACATCCTGTGACTTAGCAGACAGTTGTTTCCTGTGTTTGTTTCTGTATGCCTATGAATTTATTTTTTTTTTCCCATTTGAAAGCACCAGTAAGCAATCAGGGGTACATTTTTATTGAACACTGCAAGTAGTTGGACTTGTTCCTTGCTCAGCCTCTGCTAGTGTCTCTAACGTTTTACATGACCTGCATCACCCACCAGACCATACAGTTTTGTTACAATGGTTGTATTTTCACATGGGAAAAAGTTCTAAGCTTCACTTATGTTCTTTGACAGCACATTCTGTGTAGAAAACTAAGTTTCTTATGTACTTATTTTCCTCTTGTGTGTTACTTAGGCTTCAGAGTGCAGAGAATCTGTTAACTGAATGTTTACATGATGTAGGTTTTTATTCCGCATCCCCTACCAAAGCATCATGAGTATCTGTAGGCAATTTTATACTGTTTTAAAATGTTCTCATAGTTTTAATTAACTTTCCAGGCAAATTCAGAAATGCATAATATCCTTATCTGAAACGTCTAACTTCTGCTAATAATAAAAATGAAACTTGTCCCAGGCTGTCTTTTTTTTGCTATTATAGTACTGTGTACACTTGTGGCACCGCATACTTAAAGAATTTATCTAGTCTAGCAGTATGGGCCAAAATATCACTCTTCATTCAGTTCAGGAATTCTTATATGAAATAAAGGAAATGTTAACTGTAACTCAATTGGCTCTGTCAGTTTTTCTGTCTCTGTGTGGGTGCACGGTAGATTGTCTTTTGAATACAGCCTGACCTGTTTGTATGTTGCTTATTGACTTACTCTTGCATAAGTTGTTCTTAGAGTAAAAAAAAACAAAAAACCCAACCCTCTATCTTGCTCAGATTTTGTTAATAAAAAAAAAATAGGCAGTTGGGTTTTATCTGTTGGAAAAATGGAAGAATTTATTTATCAGAACATGCATACTCCAAGCTTTATAGAGAGAGCTCTTGGCCAGCCCACCCCACTTCCTCCTGGGTGACTGTGGTGTAGAAATCACCGACTCTAAAGTCTTGTCAGGAAGTCTGAGATTGTAGCAGTGTCCTGAGTGTTAAGGAAAGTGAAACTTAGTGGGCAACGGCATTCAGAACTCCTGAAGACGTGCCTCTTCAATTGCCTGTGAAAAGATGTTGTGTATCTTTTGTATATGGTATATTCATATCATATGATCATAATATATATGATGGCAGGTGACCTGAGAGAGGATGTTGCTTAAGACATCCCTGTAAAAGGTGCAGGTCACTCTTTGTGGGCCCTTTCTTTTATGGATCCTGCTGCTGCTGCAGTGGAGGAGACTTGCCTGCCAAACAAGCAGGAGGAAATAACCACCTGCCATGCTTTTTTTTTCATTTTAAGTCCCCCTAGCTTTAAGATTGTACACAAAGTGGGGTGTGTTTCCTTTTGTGTTTCCTACAGCCTGCATTATAAAGCAAGTGATGCTCAAGTAAACCAACGGGAAGTGGGAGGGGTTGCCTTCTTTGGCTCTCAAAAACTTTGCCCTTCAGTTGTTTTTGTTATGCTTAAACAGAATGTGACAGAAGAACATCGTTTTCTTGAATGACTAAGACCAAAGCTTGTATTCTTAAGGCTTAAGGAGGCTGTTACACAAGCATATGTGAGTAATACAAGAAGTGCTTTTATTAGACTGAATGGATTGATAGAGTGAGTTTCTGAAGAAGAAATTTTTTGAACAAAAATTGAGCTTTGCTAACTGGAAAAGTCTAAAGAGGTGTGTGGCTGGTGGAGTAGCAACTGTTGAAGCCTGTTCCAGTGTGGGCGCCATAGATGCTCAAATGTCAATAGCTGCTTCAATCTAAATTTCCAAATTTGTTTTGAGCATTCAAACATGGCAGGAAAGCTTGTCTGAATTGGATCTAGGAGAGGGGAAGTCCCAGGGAAGCTGATGAGCACAGAAGTGTTGATGTGCAGTCTGCAATTGCCAGCACATGGTGAATAGTATTTGGGACTTGATTCTGCTCCATGAGGCAGAAGTTTTTGCCTTAACAAATACTGATGCTGATCCTTTAGGACAGCCTTTAGCCAGGAAGTACTTCAAGGGAAGAAAAAAACATGCACCATGACCCCCTCCCCACCTCCTAGGATGTCACAGAGGCAGCAAGGATGCTTTCTTAGATCAGCTGTTTGAAATGAAGACTTAATCCTAAATCTGAAATGAAAGGCACATCTAATAGCCAGGTCACCAGCTGATCAAGCAGAATGTTTGCATGTTTTTGTTCGTACTGTTGTGAGTTAAATTCCCAAGCTCTGGATTTCATGAGTACAGGCACTTTATTTCAGACTTAGAATTTCTGAACCTTTTTTCCTTGAAATTACAGAGCAGTGATTTTGCTGGCTCTGGTTTTGGAACTGTCTGAAAGGAAGGAGACAATTTTAAGTGGAGAAAAAATATTTTTTTTCTTCAAGTGGGTGTCTACATCAGTATTTGACTTCATCTGCTTCTTTGAACCACAGCATGATTTGAATTTTTGAATTCCAGACTGTCCTTTCATACATTCACAACTTATATCATTATCAGTATGATTGGATGCCAACTGAGAATATCTCACTACTTTTTTTTTTTTTTTTTTACACAAGTGACATTTCAGCCACCCAGATGTGGAAGGAACAATACCATTTGCAAAGTTCACCCACGTGGTTCTAGAAATATGCAAGCTGAGTGTACATACCAGCTTGCATTTAACTCTTTTGTAAAAAGCCAGAGGGAATGAAGAATTGCCTTGCATTTCTGCCGAGGTGAGACTGGAAACAGGTACCTGGTTATAAAAAATGCTTTAGAAATTGTAGCAGACCTGGATTCAGTATTTAGATGTACTGTGAGAAATGCTGCCCTGTGTTAGTGCTTATCCTTTCAGCTTTAATTGGTGGTGCAGTGAGCTGTGCAGTTAATTCGGACTCAGCATTGCAGCTGCAGGACTCGTGTTGCAGCTGAAGGAAGTCTTGCAGGAGGAAAACATTGAGAAGTGATTTTGTACACAAAGTCTGTGTACAGAGTCTTCTGTCAAATTGACTTCCTGCCCACCCCCTTTTAATCATTTGAGTGCTTCAGGCAAAAGACAAAAATTAAGAACATAAACATATACACTCAGAAAATGCACATAGCTGACTCAATTTAATTCCTTTCAATGCTTTAATGTTTTCTTATTCCAACTATTGTAGAGAGTTGCACACATTGCCTCCTCTAAGCCTCTCAGCAACCTCTGTGAAAACCAAACACTTATTTACTCAGTATAATCGTGCCAAGGAAACTCCATTATTCCACCAAGAGTCCTTGCATCCGTATGCACATGTAGGTCCCTTTTGCACATAACAGTTAAAAGTAGTCCAGGAAGCAGGAAAAAAAGTAAATCTCATCCTTATATTTAACAATTAAACAATTACCCAGTGTTCAGCAATGCTTGCTGATGTAATCTGGCTTTGTACATCCAATATTGCAGTATGCAAAGCATGTTCATTCAGTTATGAATTACTGCTGAAGATGGCTTTTACAAGCATTGTTATATAGTCTTCCTAAAAATAGGTCGATGTTTGTCTGAAAGAATCCCTTAAGCCCTTCTTTTGGTTATTGTGAACAGGGAATTTTAGCATATAGTTCAAAAGAAAATTAAAAATACTTTGGGGGATTTGAAGTCTTTATATGCTGATCCCTGTACTGATGTGAGCCTGAGTAAGTGTTCCAAAAATACAGTAGTAGTACAAAATGTATGCTCAAAATATCTTCAGATGAGTAAACCAAATTGTTTAATGACCCATTGCTACAATTTCTGTCTTTTCAGGGGTAAAAATACAATGCTAAACAAAGAATTCAGAGAGATGCCAAAATTTTGTCGCGGTTTGACTCATTAGTGAAGTATTTTTTCAATAAAAAAGCTATGGGGAACTTGGAAAAATGCAGTAATGTGTCCTTACGTGTTCCCTTTTGAGTCTTACGTGTTTAAATACTGAATAATGACTGAGACACGTGGGAAAGGAGGGATTGGCTTGGGAGCCTGATGGGAAATTGGTCATTTCTGTGAGAGGTAATGGTATTCAGAACCTCACTAACCCCTGAAGTAAGTTCTGCCCCATTCCACATGAAAAGCGTGAATTGGTTTTTAGCTGTTTTCCTGCCTATTTCTCACTTGTGTATGCAGGTGCACAGTTTCCAGTAGAAAGAGCTGCATTTGATTTCTGAAATGCCACCCTTGCTCAGTGTTCAGGCAGTGAAGTGTGAAAGCCTCTACAGGCGAGTCCTCACAAAATAATGTTGACATGCAGTAACTGAAGGAAGTGGGCAGGAAAGGCTGACTGATGTGCAGTATGTGAAAGCTGATGGTGCTTGCAATGATCCTCACTTCAGCAGAGGAAGGGTGTCTCCATGCCACAGCAGCAGTAATTGCTAAAGAGAAGTGGGGATGATGATAGAGTTCAGGTACAATTTCAGTGCAGAAACTTGGCACTTGGTAAAAATCTGAAGTGAACAGCCTTGGCTTTTTTTCCCCTAAACTTGTACTCTTTGAAACAATCCTTTGCCTTTATGAGATAAAAAATTGTTTCAATTCTAAAGCAGAATAAAATAGCTGCAAATTGCCAATTAACATGTTTTGCCACTAATCTAAATGTTGATTACTTTGAACCTTGACCTGAATTTCAGAAAAGTTAATCATATGCAATTTTCTTTGCTAGGAGGGTTATATTACAAAAATAAGGACAAGACAAGCTCTGGTATGATTACAAGGGAAAGATTCTTATTTGTAACATAACAAGTAAAGTAACAGGTCCCCCAGAACCTGTCCAGATTTGTATTGAAGGCTGTGTGTTGGGCTCTGGTATGTGAACTGTTAAAAACTTCCAAAGTGTTATTTTTCATTGCAGAGGTGGCTGTGTCATACCAGCATGAACTGATTTCTAGCAATCTCCTTGTAAATCATCTTTACTTAGTGACTGTTTCAATCTACACATAATTAATTGCAAAACTCAGTGTTCCCCACATTAATTGGTACCTGTTAGGGCTGCTACAGCTTGCTGGGGTACAAACACAGTTTTCCCAACCACCTCATGCTGTACCAGAGTTAGGTTCTAAGTTGTCTCTGAGAAACATTGGATGAAGGGTCGTCTTAGCTTCTCCACAGGCCTCAAGGAACAGATGCTCATTTACTTCCCTGATATTTCCATTGGCTATTCTGGGATAACTTCAAGAGCTGAGGTGTTGAATTCCAGTTCTCTTCATAGAGGGAACTTTCCTCAAAGGATGTCTGGTAGACAGTGTTTCACCTGCAGTGAAGGGGACAAAGGGTCCAATTAAATTATCCTAAAATTGCATCCCTTTCTTACAACTGGGAATTTGCCAGCCTTCCCCTTTGTTAGGGCCCTGAGCTGTGAAAGCTGGTAGTGAAGTGTGTGTGAGCTGTGCATGGGTTATGGCTGTTGGAGAGGATGGTTAAACCTTTGGTCATGCTGGCAGGGATGAAGAGGTGCAGCCTGCTCCAGGCACAGGAGTGTGTCACTGAGCTGCTTGTGGATGTAGTGACACTTGTGACTCTTAGGAGTTGAGACAGCCATGAGCACGTATCTGGTCTTCTCTGTAATACAAAACTGGTGCTTAATAGAGCATTTGATTTGTAAAGTGTGTGAGACTCCTGACAGCTGTAAAGGAGAGATTTGGAAAGATACTCTCAGCCTGGTGGCCTTTCAGTTGATGAACTGAGGGTATTTTGTTCATTCTCTGTGTTGGTATTTGTGCTTGAAACCTGGCAGTAATCTCTAGGTGGATGGAAATTGCCAAGTTTTCTCTTGAAATGGGCTGATAAAATTTGGCTTTTGTGGTTGCATTTGTGATGTTGGATTTGATTCTTGCCAGCACTGCTCCTTTTTTTGGCTCAGTAATCATTTAATTTAAATAAAGGGCTGGTGCATTAATTCTGAGGCAGTAAAATCTCCTTTCTGTAGGAGAATTGATGTCAGCCTGAGGTTCACAAATGGCTGGGGTTTTGTCACCCATATCTAGGGGGATTCTGAAAAATTGCCTTCTGCCAGTAGGGTTCTCCTTCTGTATAGAGGTCTACATTTTTTCTGTTTGAACAGAATGTATAAACCAAGGAAATCTTGGAAAACACTGCTTTGACTCATTCTCTTAACTGAATATATTTATCACTGGGTATGTTCTGTTTCTCTGCTCTGTTTTCAAAAGCAGTGAGCTGGGGGAAGAGGAGCATCTCACTCCAAGGCAAGGCTCTAAGGCTTTTGCTGCTGGGAAGATTGAGTTAACTTGAGGGGTGCTGCACAAATGGGTTTTCTCTGGGTTTAGGTGTTTCTTGGTGTGGGGAGAAGGTGGGAAGCCTAGTGTCAGGTTACAGCAAGACTGCTTGCTTTGCTTTGCTTTGCTTTGCTTTGCTTTGCTTTGCTTTGCTTTGCTTTGCTCTGTTTTGTTTTTAAGTGGAAAAGAAATGCGGATCTAAGACATTCCAACTTATTTTTCCTTTTTTTCTTTTCTAACCATGACTAAAAATGTTAGAGCAGGGCGCCACTTACACTAATTAGTGTTTCTGTGGGAATAGTTTAAACAGAAATGAGCATGTGTGTAAGTTTACTTAAACCAGAAGGGAAACTGGGTTTGTGTTTTTGCCATGCTCCCACGCTGCTTTCCTTTGTCTGCCCCTTCCCAGCAAGAACTTTGCAGTTCACTATTTCACATCTCCTTTCAGGGGACAGAGATTTCCTGGTGCCTGAGCAAAGCAATGATTTTACCTGCAGTTTGTTTTAACCACTTATGAAATGGCCAGGCAGAATCTCCGAATCACTCCAGCAGTAGAAATTTTCATAGGTGAAGTGGAGGTATGAATTTGCACACAGGGAATGAATTTATACCCTTGCAAATAATGTGGGGGAAAAAAAACCACCAATAACTGTCAGTCTGATCCAATTCATAAAATATTTTAAGACTTGATCAAGGAAAGCAAATGTTAAATGGAGGAGTGCAAGTTAGCTGGCAGCAGCAGTGAGAATTAATCACTCAAAAGCAGTGTTTTTAAAGGGATTTTATGAAGAGTAAATCTAGGCCTGGTTTGGTCTTACATTTTTCTTTCTGATTTCAAAATAAATCATCTCTAATAAATTTGCACGTTGCATGGATTGTTTGATAGGGAGGTTGCATGTAGCTGTCTCCAGCATGTAGCTGGGCCATTTTTAGAAAAAGGTAGATAAATATGAAATTCTGTGTCTGAAAACAGGAAATTCGTCATATAAAGTGGTGTGTCAGTGTCCTGACAAATGGCTGTTGGCAAAAATTATCTCTGAAATAGCACAGCAATTAAAAGGGACTTTCAGTGCTGTATTGAAGAGACTTGGGGAGATTCTTGCACAGCAGAACAGAAGTGGAGAAGAGTGGTATCATGTTGGCTTGCTTTGGATATGGTACTTACAAGACTTGTAATGGGTTATTGCCTCCAGTTCTCATGCTTGATTTTTCAACAACGTTTTTAAAGAACACTAAAGAAACCCCACTAAATGCTCTAGATGCTGGGAAAAGTCCCCTAGGGAGAAAATTAGAGGGCGGAACAAAAAGGATTGAAACGGGCTTAATTGCAGCATGCTGAAAATGTGCTTCCAAGGGACTGTTAATACAGCTGAAATGCCTGGAGAAGGCATCACCAACTGTGAGCTGCAGTTAGACATCCCAGAAGGGACAGGAGGCTGTACTTTTGATGGTATGTGTGAATAATAACCATTAGAACGAGCTCAGAGAGAAATGAAGGCTTCCTTCTGCAATTCCAAATTGTGATCCTCTCCTGAAGAATGTACTTAGAGAGGCACAACTCACTGAATATCATCTGGGGGCAGCAGCATGGAATTCTGCATCTTCTGGTATAATGTGAAATGAGACATTGACCTCCTTAAATTCTATTGAACTGAAAACCACCCTGTATTTTCTTTTAAGTATGTTACATGGGATGTTTCTTTTTAAAAGTAAATTACAACTGGTTTTAAAAACACCCCGTATTTATTTCATCTAGATCTGTTATATAAGATTTATCCATAACAGGGCTCTCTTTTGTAGTATTTTGAGTTTATTGTTGACTGTAATGTTCCTTAAACATACTGAGAGCTGCTTGTTCTTTTCTTCCTCTCTTCTATATGCTATTCACACTACTTTCTCGGAAAATATTTGGGTCAGAGACTTTTATATACAGCTTGGAGTTTACAAAGTTTCTTCATAAAAATGGACTGTTGCTCTCTCATAAATCACATGCTCAGATTTTAATCGAGGGATTTGAAGATATCCCTGTTGTTATGGCTAGGCACTTCTTGCTAACTGTATTATAGAACTGAGTATAAATAAAATGCCATATTACAAAGTTTTGGTGTTCTGTTTTGCTGCTGTTGAGTTGCTGGTGAGAGGGATTGTTGTACAATCCTTTTGATGGCACTTCCACAAATGCATATTCTGATTTCAGTTAAGGTGTTTTTTTGAAGATGGGGGAAACAAAACCAGAAGCGCGTGCCTGAATCTGCTAGTCTGAATTTGCAGTGTGTTTGCTTCCATCAGTTCTGATGCTGTGCAAAACTGACCATCTGTGCCTGCTTTTCTAACACCTGTGTTTAATCTTCAGATCTCTGATGGCCAAGGAGATGAGCGCTCAGAGTCCCCCTATGAGAGTGCTGATGAGACTCAGACTGAAGTGTCCATATCATCCAAAAAATCTGAGCGAGGAGCGGGAACAAAAAAAGAATATGTGTGTCAGGTGAGAGACATTAGTTGGGCTGTGTTTCCCGAGCTTTCCTAGAAAACATCTTTTTAAATATGAAAATGACAATATTAGGCCAGAAACAGGTTTATCATGTGTGTCTGAGATGTCTGTTGCTGATGAGGTTGCCATGGCAGTAAATGGGATTCTTAATACCTAATTATTTTTTTTCTTGACCTCCAGTAAATGACTTAGCCTTTCTGCTTGAGTTTCCAGGTCGGTAAGATAAGCATAATTAGTAGCTCAGAAGAAGCACATGAGTGTTGCCAGGTGACTGGTCAGATGATGCAGCAGAGCTGCTGGTTTCTCTGTTAGTGCAGAGGAGGAAGCCCAGCCCAGTGGGTTTGTGCTGTGCCTGCAGCAGGGATGGCAGCGCTGCCCTGCCATGCTGTGCGGGCAGAAGTGACTGAGAGCAAAAGCCTTTCCTCAAACTGTTCTAGAAGGGCTCCTAGGCTGTGAAATGATTGCACAATCCACGTGGACAGATCTGATTTGTTTCTGTGAGGCTGGGCAAGCAGTTACATTTCCATTTTTTGTACATAGTGGGGATGAGGTTGTGTCTGTCTGTAAATGTTGGGTAATCCTTGAATTCTGCCAGCACTGTTGTTGGGTTCATTTTCAGTTGTGCATGTGTCACTCCTGACCACTCAGACATAGAAGTATCATTGTGCCAGCTGGGCTGATTTCCTTTTGCCAAGGAAGAGGAGAGGAAGGATGCTTTTTAACCCCACTCAGGTGCATCAGTGTGCTAGGGAATATTTCTTACAGCTTTTTTTCTATTCGTTTTTTTCTGTAAGATTGTATTTACTTCTGAGCCATGGTCTGAGAGGGGTATTTCTAGCGGTTTAATAATTCTATTACCTGTTTCAACTTGAAGCCAGGGCATGTGACAATGCTTGTAAAATTATCTTTCACTTGTTAAATTTGATTTTGACAATGGGAAAAGAAATTTTTAGGAGCAGTATATGAAAAGGAATAAAGAAAACAGTTTTTTTCCACATATGAATTTTTCTTTAACATTCAATGCCTTTGTGTTGTAAAAGCTGTGTGAAAAAACAGGTGATCTCCTGCTGTGTGAAGGACTTTGCTATCGAGCTTTCCATCCAGGCTGCCTTGGGCTCTCTGGAAGACCAGCAGGAAAATTCATTTGTAGTGAATGTACATCAGGCAAGTTCATCCCTTTCTATTAATTAAATGAAAAAAAGTTATAATTTTCCTGTATAACCCTTATTTGTCCTTTGGGACCTGACAGGGTGGGAGTTCACAGAGTACCATAAGTGTGCCATGTTTTACAAAGTTTGCCCTGTTTTCAGTGGGAACTCTCTTGCAACGTGGCTAATTTAATCAGAATTCCATTGCCTTAATAACTGCAGATTCTTTGCTTTCTGAGTACAATTACAGATGAGGTTTAAAGTCTGTCACAAAGACTTCTAAAATCCTAGAAAAAGGAGCAGCAAAGTGAAACGTTTTAAGTTCTTTTTTCAGTCCTTTGTGTGTCTGTATCAGTGTTTTGCTTTTCCTGTTAAAAGACTACCATATTTCTATTAATTTCATTTGCTTTTAATCCTGTAATAACTGCTTGGAAGTTCTTAATCTCAAAACTTTACATAAGATTTGTGTTCTTGCTCATAAGCTCATTTCAGTACATGCAGTAAACCTTGTTGGAACTGCTGCTACAAAATAAAGCTGTTCCAACTAGTCCAGAAAAAAGATTAGAGAATGCTTGTCTTTGCTTTGTGGTCCTGCTTCAAATTTCAGAGAACCACAGACAAGCCATCATCCTATTTCATTGGTTTAAAAAAATTGAAAACCAAAAATTCATACCTGTCCTGGTATACTGAGGCTAATAAATAAGAACATAAAATCAGATTGGTGAGGCTTTGGGTGTTATTGTGTACACTTCAACTGCAAATGGGTTTGCTTTGTAGCTTTATTTTATTTATATCTGAGTAAATCAGTATTTAATACTGAAGAGATAACTAAATAGATTGCTGCATCAAGTAATGCAATTGATTTGTTGAAAAAAACCTCCTCCATACCACAAAACAACTCCCTCATGTGTAACATAAATGCATGAGAGAAGTGTTTTAAATTCATGTGTTTGGATACTACATTCTGTTTATTATTTTGCTACTAGGTGTGCACACCTGTTTCGTGTGTAAGGAGAGAAAAGCAGATGTGAAACGCTGTGTTGTGTCTCACTGTGGAAAATTCTACCATGAAGCTTGTGTGAAAAAATTTCATCTCACTGTGTTTGAGAACAGGGGGTTTCGTTGTCCTCTCCACAGCTGCCTCAGTTGTCATGTTAGTAACCCCTCACATCCACGAATTTCAAAAGGTAGTTTCATTTTATGTTTTTATGACTGATTAATTCATTTTATTTATGGTATGTTAAGGTAAGAAATGTGTCCATTTGAGACATGCTGGCTGCAGTTTAGTTAGGCATAAATGGACTATCAATTGATTTTGAATTTAAAAAGTAGTATTAGATTTAGTCAGCTTTAGTATTTACCTTGTTTGTGCCCTTTTTCTAACAAGCTTCCAGTTAACCATAGTTAAATGTTTTCTTCTCAAGAGAGAAGAAATCTAGAATGTATAGATGAGGAGAGAGGCAAAGCAGTGAGGGCAGGACCTGAAAATGTACAAACACTGCAGCAAGGCTCGATGAACCTGGAGACATTTTGATTCTGTGCAGGTTTTTAGCTTTGGACAGCATTTGCGGACACAATTACATGGCTCAGGAAGAGCTGGTGTACCCTGATAGTTAGAGTGCTTTAAATGGGATGTAGGGTTCTATAAAAACCTTTATTCATTCAGTATAATTGCAAATATGCAAGCATTGAAAGTGTAATGGCTGGGGGTTTGTGTGTGTGTGTGAGGTGTCTCAGCACTACCATCTCTTGCCGAAATAAGGAGTCAGTTTTGTGCCCAGGTAGCTCAGCAGCGCTGTGCCTGGCCCCAGGTCAGTGTTGGCCCAGGGTGAGGTGTGGTGCTGTGCTTTGCAGGGAAGATGCTGCGCTGCGTGCGCTGCCCCGTGGCGTACCACGCCGGCGACGTCTGCATCGCCGCGGGCTGCGCCGTCATCGCCTCCAACAGCATCGTCTGCTCCAACCACTTCACTGCCACCAAGGGCAAGAGCCACCACGCCCACGTCAATGTCAGCTGGTGCTTCGTGTGCTCCAAAGGTGAACGGGCTGGGGAGGGAGCTCCTGCAGAAACGCCGCGTCAAAACCTTCTGTTCGGCAGCTTAAGTGTTGTTTTTCTGATCTGTTCATGGCAAATCATTCGAAAGGTGGCATTTTAAGTTAGGCTTTGTTAGGTTTTGCTATAATGTCAAGTTGGCTTATGCTGCTTCAGGGTTTTGCATTTTTTTTTTTTCAGAAATAATTTATTAAAGAATGTTTTTACTTGGGTTTTTTCCAACAACCAGAACCTGATTTAATTCTTTACAAGAGACACCTAATGAGTATTTTTCTGTTCTTTCCCCTGTGTTCAATGTACTAAAGCTTTTTGTGTTTCTTTATTGCTAATATGTAATATTACACCATAAATATTTTAAGAGTTGCTTTTAGTTTAGCAGCAGACTGCAAATTGAATCAGTATTAGTTGTTGCTGAGTTTGCCACTAATTAAGGGTGTTTTGTTTTATCTTGTACAATAAATCTGTTCCTTATTGAGAACCACAAAATGCATAATGCTGATTAAACTTGTAGCAGTGAAACTTTACCTGATTTGTTAACAAATTAACATGCAGCATAGCAGCTTTTAAGCTGCAGCCAACTTTCCACTTGATAATTTGTAGAACAAACCAATGACCTTGTTCCTTCTGCCCCCCAAGGGGGAAAAAAACCCAAAATCATAACAGAAATCAATTGTGGTTACAGTTTTTCTTTTAATGTAGAAATGTTAATCTATTAAAACTATGTTAAACATATTGTAGTCATTAAAGTACAGCAAAGTAATTATAATTTGTGCATTATTCTGGCATTTTTATCACCAGCTTGCTTGTTATTTTGCATATATTAACAACCCAATCTGCCAGGCATTCAGATTAGTCAGGACCCTCTGGCTGCTGTACCCAGCTAAGTGATGTGTGTGTTTGTTGCTGAGGGTCAGCATGTTTTAACCAGTTATTTTCTAATTGAACCTACCACGTGTATCATGTCTAACCTGCCTGGAATGCAAAACTTACACTTTGGTCTTGATGTTTTCCATCCTCTTTTCCTTTTCCTGTGTCTCTGCAGGTGGAAGTTTGCTGTGTTGTGAGTCCTGCCCAGCAGCCTTTCACCCTGACTGCTTGAACATTGAAATGCCAGATGGGAGCTGGTACTGCAATGACTGCAGGGCGGGCAAGAAGCTCCATTTCCAGGATATTATTTGGGTTAAACTGGGAAATTACAGGTCTGATGAAGGAATTTATGTTTTTTTACAGTACTGGCATGTTTAACTAAGGATCATAAACTGGTTGATCCTGTAGGCCAGCCTTGCTGCACTCTGATTTCTGACTCCTCTCTGAACTAGGGACCTCACCTCCTTGCAAGCTTCAGGTTCAAAGACTTGCAGCTTTGCTGTTGCTCTTGGTCAAGGCATTACCCATACAGGACTGCTTGAGTCTTCTGATTTCTACCTTCAGTGTATGTTTGTGTCAGAGATCTCTTCCAATAAATTGGTATAACTGATAATTGGCTAAATTACTCCCTTGCAGGCTGGGACATCACTCACTCAGGTTGTTGGTGTTTCACACTTGGATGAGATTTGAATGAGATAGAGGTAGCTGGGGGTTATCCTTGAAACATGAATAGGTGTTATCAACCTTCTCTTGATCTTTGACAATTACAGTATTTGCAGGTCTTGTAAAGATTATGGTTTTGCTACCCAGACACAGGGAGTCCAGTGTGTGTGCTTACCTTGCAGGCAGGTGAAGTCCCACAGATTTGATTGATAGGCTTTCCTTTTCTAGTCTTCTCTGACTCTCTACTAAGAGAGGGGAGGAAAGGATTTTAAATACTCTTGGATCTTGGAAATAATAATCAGTTGCTGCTGTTTCAAGTGATTTTGTTAAACTGTCTGTAGCAGAAAGAGCTCGACTAAAATGCTGTATTTTTTTTATTTGTACTTCTGTGCTAGATGGTGGCCTGCAGAAGTTTGCCATCCGAAAAACGTTCCCCCAAATATCCAGAAAATGAAGCATGAAATCGGAGAATTTCCTGTGTTTTTCTTTGGTTCTAAGGATTACTATTGGACGCACCAAGCACGGGTGTTCCCTTACATGGAGGGAGACAGAGGGAGTAGATACCAAGGGATCAAAGGAATTGGAAAAGTCTTCAAAAATGGTACATAGCTAAAAGTAAACAAAAATAGGATATGCATGCTTTTCTTTCTTCACACATAGCCTTGGGTTTTGAACATTTGTTTTACAATATTGAATTAAAGAAATTTGTGGTGTCCTGGGCAGCAGTCACTATTACTGTCTTTGCATGAAAACATTATTTTAATGTCTTGGGAAAACTGGCATCTGACTGAAATTATATCTGATGATTTTTACCTTCTGGAAACCTTAAAAAAAGACTAAGAGAATAGACTCTTTCAGACTCTGTCAGACTGGGAGACTGAAAGAGCAGAATTTATACATCTGTTAAGAACATGTATGCATCTGTTAAGAACACTCTAGAAGCATTGTTTACAAGAAGATTGAATAATAGGACTAGGAAGTAGACACAATGCTTTGTTTTAACACACATAGGAATGAGCAGGTCAGTTTGGGGGGCAGTAATCCTCTTTCTGGCATTTCTGTTGATGCTGCAATCTTTTCCAGCTTTGCAAGAAGCTGAAACTCGATTTCGAGAAATAAAACTACAGCGAGAAGCCAAAGAAACCCAGGAGAGTGAACGTAAACCTCCACCATACAAACACATTAAGGTAATGTTTGAGGAAATGGGTACTCAAAGGCTTGAGCTGAGCAGTGAGATGGGCTCAGGTTGTAATGATGGTAACTGTTCTTTTACAGTCATGAGATGGTAAAATTTTGCTTTTGTTGGAGCATCTAGGGGTGCAAAACCAAATTAGCAACTGCTGTGTAACTCTTGCAATAAAATTAATTGTTCTAAAGTCCTATCTGCTCTATTTTAATGTATTTTTCAGGTGAATAAACCTTGTGGTAAAGTGCAGATATACACTGCTGACATATCTGAGATTCCCAAGTGCAACTGCAAGCCCACGGATGAGAACCCTTGTGGCTTTGACTCGGAGTGCCTCAATCGGATGCTGATGTACGAGTGCCACCCCCAGGTGTGCCCAGCAGGAGAGCGCTGCCAGAACCAGTGCTTCACCAAGCGCCAGTACCCCGAGACCAAGATCATCAAAACTGATGGCAAAGGCTGGGGCCTGGTGGCCAAGAGGGACATTAAAAAGGTAGGAATTGTTCCTACCCAGCCCAGAGCCGGTGGCCTGCGATGCTCTCTGTGGGTTTGGGACATACTGCACTAGTGATACTCGGTGTCTTTCAGGGGGAGTTTGTGAATGAGTATGTGGGAGAGCTGATTGATGAAGAGGAGTGTATGGCAAGGATCAAATATGCACATGAAAATGACATCACCCACTTCTATATGCTTACTATTGATAAGGTAGGGTATTTGATGTTTTTTGCTGTTATTTACTTACAGCCTTACTTTGATCTCTTCTGTTCTCCACCTTGGCAGGGCACTCTGCTACCTTTGGCATTCTACAGTTTCACATATTCACAGCACTACATCTTCTGTGCCTGCTCTCTCCATTCTATATGAAAATAATGAATCTCTTTAATTCCATGTTGCATAATAAATTACATATTAAGGTCTATAGGTTGTGCTTTGTTGCTTAAAATGAACAGTACAGTTCTTACAGAATAGTACTTATCTGTAAGTACAAAATACTTACCTGCCTAGCCTTAAAATGAAGTATGAAGTTTGGGTAAATAGTAGTGATACAGTGGAAGGAATTTCTGTTAACAATCCTTTTACCAAAATTTCAACAACAGAAAATAAAATTTTTACTTGAGACAATGTGGAATAGAATTGCAAGACCGTGTCCTATATAGGGCATTTAATCTTTTTTGCAGCCATCTGTCCCTTGCATTGTTTATGGCAAAACTAGGCTTGTGCTTTTGTAGAAACTCTTCTGAAAGCACTCTCTGTTAGTCACCAGCCAGCCCTCCACAAATTGAGTCACAGCAAATTATTGCAGCAGATTAATTAACACACCAAAATAATTGAGCACCTGTGCTTCTGTGCACACCTCTGAGTATTTTCTTCCTCAGGAGGAGGAGAAGGTGAAGAACCTGGACAGCAGGGATTATAGATTATCTGTATTATATTGCTTCAGTCCCCAGACAGCTAGTTAGGAGAAAAACAAGAGCTGGCTGCCAGTCCTGCATTTTTTTCAGTCCCAACCACTGTTCTTTTTCCCAAGGCTCTTGCTCTGCATTTCCACAGCTACTGTTTTCATTAGCCCTGTAACAAAGGAGTTCCTGCAGAGGAGTTACCACCACAGAATGATGAAACCACAATTCTCTGAGCACTGAAAGTTTTGTCACTCCTCTACTAGATTGGTATACAACATCAGTGTGTTAAATATCTGAATTGAACATGTGTTTGACTCTTAGTGTAATTAATAAATGCTCATTGTGGGTCTAACTTGCCAAGACTGCCATTGCCATTACCAGAGCTGTCCATGCAGTGAAGTGTGTGCACATAGGCATTATAAAAATCAGCTAGAAGGAAACTATAATGCTACTTCATAAATAAGCAAAGCCTTCTCAAGCAGCTCTGCAGAGAAACATAGTTCTGGCAATTTCAAGCTTTGTTTTATTTTGTTTATGTCTGGTATATTTGGTGGAGATGGAAATTTAAGAGCAATTGTTTGTAGGAATGGGATGTTTTTAGCTTACCAAGAGCTTGTTTCTGTTTAAACTAGGCTGATTTGGAGAAACAAATCTGGTGAGAAACTGGTAATCTCTGGAAGTAATCATGCAGTGATTTGGTAAATGCCATAAAGTACAGTACTTGTAAATGCCTCACAGCTTCATGAATGCAAAGTAAATGGTAAAGGACTGAGTCTGAGTTTTGAAGCTTCCTGGGGAAGGGGGTTCCTTGACATGCCCACCATAATGCTCACAAGAGCACTTGTCCTGCCATGTGGCTGTGATGGGTGCTGGGAGAATGTGAGCTAGAGCACGAGTATTGCTTTGGGAGTGTCACATTCCAGGCCACATGGGACACTACAGTTTCCAATACAACATGTACCAGCAGTTGGCTTGTGTGCTCTGCATAGCAGCACCATGCCAGCTCTGAATGCAACCACTGAAATCACTTACAGAGGGTTTTTATATTTTTGTGATGGGGGAGAGAAAAAACCTTCATCTTGTTGCTGGTTTGTTCTCCAGGACCGTATTATTGATGCTGGCCCCAAAGGAAACTATTCTCGGTTTATGAATCACAGCTGCCAACCAAATTGTGAAACTCTAAAGTGGACAGTGAATGGAGACACCCGTGTTGGGCTCTTTGCTGTGTGTGACATTCCTGCAGGTACATCAGCTCAGGGTGACTTTGGTTTCATTCTCTAAGTTAAACCTCTTGTGCATTTATTGGTGGGACAGTCATGGTTTAACTGATTCAGTGCAAATATTTTTGTAGAGAGCTCAGCACACAGAGGAGATGCTTTGTGATCTGCCTTTTACTTTAGTGTTCTTAACTGTGAGTCCTATGGCTGGTTGTTGTTGCTTGCTTCTAGGGCAAGTATCCTTAGTAAGTTTTGGAGCTCTCAACTGCATCTTTCCCAAGAACATAATAAGCTTAAGGAGTGGATGTAGGAGGCTGTTTAAAAGTATGTGTTTTCTGGTTTGTGCACACACATGCTCACACATATACCCATATATCTGCAGCTGTATCTAGCAGGATAGATGGGTGGATATAATGTGAGTGAAGGCCAGACACAAGCACAGTTTTATTAAGTCTAACGAATTTATTTTAAAATGTAATTGCATAAGACATCATGATATATGAGCATCTCGTTAATCATTGTCAGTGCTTCCAAGCATAGGGAAAATCCTATGACAATACATCAACAAGCAAGTCCCAAACCAGCAGGCAGGTAGCAGCAGCTGTATTTGTTTGCAATAATTTTAATAGAATTTGTTACCTTGTCCTTTTCACACTCAGGGACGGAGCTGACTTTTAATTACAACCTTGACTGTCTGGGCAATGAAAAAACAGTCTGCAAATGTGGTGCCCCAAACTGCAGTGGATTTCTTGGGGACAGACCAAAGGCAAGTAATATATCAAGAGATTTTGACAGTCTTGTCAGGGACAGGGGTGTAGAAGCTTCAAAATAACTAAGAATGTGCCTAACAGTGGTCAGTGAGATTATTCTGACATTCTGCTTTATATTTCTCCATTTGAACCTTACAGTATGATTATTTTGCTAAGATTCATTTTAAAAAAATTGAGTTAAACTGAAGAATAAAAAATTGTGAGTCTTGAATGTGGGAAAAATTTTCCAAAGTATATAAAGAAATTGTATGATTCCTGTCCAGGTTAGTTTGAAACCTGTGGTCCAGCAAAAATTGATGGAGCTTCCTGAAGGGCAGGCATAGGAGTGTGAGGGAAGGCACAAGTACCACCTGTGGATGCTGAAAAGCTGCACTTTCCTGTGGTCCTTCACACTGCTCAGTGCCAGCCACTTCAGAGGGTGGACTGGGAATCTTCAGAACCCACACAGCTGGTTTTTCTTAAGAGATGGACTTAAATGAGGTTTCACATAAGCCTGTGAACATTTACACAGACAACCATGAAGAAATTAAATGTTACAGTTTAGTTTTATGGAGCTGTCTGCATTGGTAGATAGAATGGGCTAATTTTAAAGAAAGTAGGTAGTGATTACTGGGGTGAGAGGGAGGGAATGATGGTAGGTATGTTGAAAAATCATCCAAAATTTTGTATGATTTGGTGAAGCAGAGTTAAAGTGCAAGCAGCAGAATTGAAGTCAGATTGAAATAAGGATAGGATTTGGTATATTCTTTCTGTCATTAACTATAGTTCCTGAAGTTCTGCTGTCTATTCCTCAAAGGAAAATGGGGGAAAATTTTAGTAATTCCAGCATGAGTATTCACAACTGGAAGAGAAAAATGGATATTGCAGTGATTGGTGGTGCAAGTACATAATGAGAGTAACTTAGCCACAAGTAGATTAGACTGGAAATTGGAAGACCTTTGGTCAGTGACAAGAAAATGAAGGGAGTTTTTCAGTAGGAAGGTTGTGTGGGGAGAAGATCTGTTTTCAGGATGACTTTTCACAAGGGTCAGTGTAGGCTTTTTGTCAACACAGATCAGTACAGTGGAGCACTGGGCAGGTCTGCCCCAAGTCAAGTTTTTGGCTGTGTGCATGGTTTGCCAGGTGTGCCAACAGCGTGGCTAGGTTGTGTAATGTTTCTCCTTTGCAAAACTGGCATTTACAGATTTATATCTTACTCTTTTAGAATTCTTCCACTAACGCCTCAGAAGAAAAAGGCAAAAAGACCAAAAAGAGAACACGGAAACGCAGAACGAAAAATGAAGGGAAGAAAGAATCTGAAGATGATTGTTTCCGTTGTGGTGATGGAGGCCAGCTGGTATTGTGTGACAGGAAATCTTGTACTAAAGCTTATCATCTCTCCTGCCTTGGCTTGGTGAAACGTCCTTTTGGTGAGTCAGCCCACGCCTTACACTTGTATAAATAACTCATGCAGGTACCTCAGTCACTGCACTGAAACCTTGTCAGGGGTGTCATCCTGAAAACATTGGATTTGTATGGCAGGAATTTCATTTGTGCATCCTGTATGAGCAGCTCCCCTTGGATTTGAAGACAAAATGGCGGCCTCCTACTGCCTCTCTGGCAAAATGAGGCATTTGTTTTATAAATGTAGGTTAATTGAGCACATCACCTGGTAGGAGCACTATGGCCCTGCCACAGGAAAGTTGATTCTGTCTAAGAAATGCATGAAGCCCTTTGAGTTCAAGCCAGAAGAACAGCAGCAGCTTCTGAAAGAAGGCACGTAGGGAAATTAAGAGCAGCAGACATCAGGTTGCAGTTCCAGATATCACAGGAGTTAGCTGGTTCCAGTCAGTCATGTCAGGTGGGATATGAAGAAGGGAAGCAGGCAAAGCCTGTTATCCCAGAAACAAGTAAAACAAGGACTGGTGAAGTGTGCTGGGATAGAAGAGCAGCTGTAAGTGAAGCACACCAGTCATTCCTGAGCAAGACTGGCAGCAGACAGGGGACTGCTGTAAGAGTAGGCAGCAGCTGACCGGATGTTTGGATGCTCTACCAGCCTGCAAGTTCTGTAAAATGCTTTTGAGTGAAGCCATTTTGAGTCATTTCTTCTAGCTGGAGATGACTGCTGTATTTAAATGAGAATGTGTCAAGTCTGCTCCTTGCAGCTGCCAGCTGAGCTTTAGAAGTGTGAGTAGCATTTTGAGTGTTGAGACCAGCCCCGGTAGTTGCTGTCATTTGCTTTGTCAGGAAACTTGTGCCTTGTTCAGCTGCTACAACACAAAACTTCCTTAAGCAATGATGCTGTGTTTTACTCCCCACTAATGGGCTCTTTGGTTTTGATTGCAGGAAAGTGGGAGTGTCCTTGGCACCACTGTGATGTTTGTGGCAAACCTTCTGTTTCTTTCTGCCACTTCTGCCCAAACTCTTTCTGCAAGGAGCACCAAGATAGGACAGTACTAAATTCCATGTTGAATGGACAGTTATGCTGCTCTGAACATGTTCTCGGGGTGGATTCTGTTGAAACTCAGAAGACTGAGAAACCCCGCAAAAAACTGAACAAGTTCAAGCCCAGGAGAAAGAGGAACAGATGGATGAGAGCTGAATGCAAATAGTCATGGACTGCAGTTTCTACTGCTAACACTATCTTGTAGATAAGTTGTGAATATGACCAGGGAAGGACACAATTTTACGTATATTCTGTAAAGGTTACAATGGGGGGGGATGTTTTTTGTTTTGTTTTTGTAAATCCACTGAGCCAACCACAGCAGTCTTCTGCTGCTTCTGCACTGATAATGAACTGCATAGTTCAGCAAACTTCAGGACAAACCAAACTTATTACTCAGCATTACAGTTACACTTGAATTGTTACGAATGTAAAATGTTCCCTCCAGAATACTTGCAGGTTGGAGGTAGGTTAAAATCAAACCAGGTAGGCGTAAACATAGTTTTTTGAGATAGAATTTGTCAACCAACAGATGTTTAAAATAGTTTATCCTTGAAAGAAGTTGTTAGTTCTCAAGTCCTTTTGAGTAAGAAATGGCTTGGTCTGTGGTCCCAATGAAATTTGCTTGCCTTGTGTGTTTTTGAGCAAGTGCTTGAATGCCAGTCATGACCCAGGTGCATCTCTCACTGCAACCACACACACAGCAACTGGTTTGTGCTCTTCAGAAATGATTCTTAAGCAATCATGATCATAAATATCCTTCCAGCAAGAAGTGTGGTGTGTGGTGGGATAGGCACCCCCTGTACCAGAGAGGAGGATCTTACTTGTAAGAGATTTTTTTCTATACTGTTTTTTCCTGTATTTCATCCCAGGAAAATAGAAGTTACTTGATCTTGCAGAGCTGTACAGGACTGCAGTTAAGGGGATATTTTCTTGCAATCTAGGCCAAATACTCTAGGATTTTTGTGTCTTAATAAAAATAAATCTTTCAAAAGCTATTATTTGGAAAAAATTACTTGATTTTTCTTTTTTGCAATGGCAGGTAAAATGCAGAGGCAAACTTTTCTTTGCAATGCTTGGAGTCCAAGCATTTTAACTTTGTGATAATGCAAGAAATGCCCAACAAAGAGCAAAACCACCCCCACAAATGAAACAGAAAGTGAAGCTTGACTGAAGTGCAAAAACTAAATTCAAAACAATTAAGTAAAAGTGAAATAGATTTTTGAAGCATGAAAGAATTTTGATGTGAAATTAGCCTTACTCTTTTAAAGTTTTATAAAACTGGCTACTTGACAGACTGAAATTTTTTGTTACCTTCTTAGGAACTGTGCTCTTGACTCTCCTGTCACCACTGTGTTATGTCAGCAAAGCTGTTTTGAATTTTGAATTCCTCACTCCCATTAGCAGTAGGTCCTCACTAACTCACAGTGAGATGAATATACAAGACATAGTGTTGATGGAAATAATCCTAGATCTAGGAAAAAGCAGTAAAGAAAAACATCTTTGCCAGTTGTTGTTGTGGCTGAGGCAGCATTCCAAGCACGTTTTGAGTTGTGCCATTGTGCCCCACCCTCCGTAAGCACCGCGTGCACCTCCGTGTCCATTGAGCCATTTGTGTATGTTCTAGCTTAGTTTGCCCCTAATAGTGCAGGAACTCTGTGTAGCCCTTTTGAAAATGAAGCCTTGCTATATCATGGAAGTATGTGGATTTTTTTTCCAAGGTATTTCTTCAGGATTTGATTTAGTTCTTGGCATTGCCAAAACCCCCATTTATTCCTGACACGTAAAAACTTTGGTTTTATTAGAAGATATTAATTGAAAGAGGTTATAAATATTGCATTGCCCTATGCTGAACACTTTGGTTTCTGTTTTGTGACCAAAATGCTTTGTTTTTTAAATCAGTTTTTATGAACACTGTTGGAAGGTTAATTTTTTTTTTTCAAATAATTTCGAGAAATAGCACAGCTCAAAATCAGAGGAAGTGTTACATGTTTGCATTTTTTATAATGGTGTGCCAAGCCTTGCACTCAAATAAAATTCAAGATTCTTTAATTGTTTTGAGGGAAACTTTTTTCTCTGCCATGGGGCTGAAGAACAGTCCTGTGCATAAAAGCAAATACCAAAAAATTATATTATGGATGTTTCTTTAATATTGGGTTTCAAGGGAAGGAAAATGAGGTCAGGTAGTAAAGCAGAAATATTTTCCTCATTGCTTTAAAACAAAATGAAGGAATTTGATGTCATTGGGACCATTCTTTGAGTATTATACCATGTAAGGAAGGCTTTAAAATAAGTTATTATAAATTTTTTCCTTTACATTCCATTGCTTTCATAATTTGTTAAATTTTTTTTAGTTGTTTTGTTGCTTTTTCCTCTTCATGTGTAGGTGTAACATCCCTGTCACTCTGGAACAGTGATGCCCCAGGTGCTAAGAGGCAGATCCCCACCTGCAGAAGCCCCTGTTGTTGCTGGCAGTGCTGCAGGAGCAGCAGCCCTGGGTTTGGGCACAGAGCCACAGCCTGTTGGGGCTCTCCCGAGCACATCCAGCACAGCAGGGTGCAGGACAGCATCCTTGTGTCTGTCTGTGGGGACAGAGACTCTGTTCACACACACAGACCTGAGCCAGGGGCTGTTGGACCTTCTGCTTCCTTCTACCTCTCCTGCTCTTTCCTGCTCAACCCTCTGGAGTTCTGCATCACTGAGATGCAGACCAGCAGTTCCTGGGAATTCATTCCTGCTGCTGCAGACTGATCTTGAGGAGGAATGTGGAGCATACTGTCCCTCCATGTAACCTGTGAGCTCAGCTCAGGCACTCAGGTGGTGATCTGGGAGACTTTTGGTGTCTGTACCAGGACAGGGTTTAGGTGCATTGTAATGAAGGCTTCTGTACCTTGCTCTGCAGCCTGGGAAAACAGGCTGGAGTTTTGTTTTAAAAAGATGACAAAGGAAAAGTGACATTGTTTTCTTTCTCCCACTGTTCAAATACAAGCTAAAACAATCCTTAAGACTTGAGCTTTCTTGTGATGCAACTCAATACTTTCTAGCATTCAGCAACTTGAAGGATTTTCTGTTATAAATTAATCTAAACAACATTAACTGTGGCATATTATGTGGCCTTAAATGATGTTCTTTGTGTCTTGCCCATCAAAGTAGCAAAATGTCTTTCCTTTTCTAGCAAAAAGCTGGCACGACAGCCAATTTCAGAATTTGTTGTTCTTTTATCACATGAGCAAGCATGGAAACAATTTTCAGTTGAGTATGTTAGAAAAATTTTCATACAACCTAGGAAAAATAATCAGAGTAAATGTCTGTTTTATTCAATAGCTTTGTGTTCATGGTCAGGATTTAGGAGGTTTTTATTTCAATTACTTGGAAAAGCAAAATATCTTGAAAGACGTATTAATGGGATTTTTCCACATTGTTGAGTCTCATTATTCCATGTCTGACTGCTTGAGAAACTTCAATGTCTTATTAAATGTTGACTTTCATTCCTAGTTATTTAAGAAGTTGCTAAGTCTCTTTTGTAAAACAGCTTTATATACTTACTTTGACACCTTTATTTTTTCTCTTTAAAGAAAAGAAGTGGAATTGATACATACTAAGCAAGCATGGTTTGGTAGTGAGGGAACAGGGCTTTGTTCTCTCATAGGGAAAACATACACTCCAGGCCTTCCTAAGAGACACCCTGGAAATGCTGTTTTATGCTTCCACAGAGGTGATAATGATTGTGCTGGGGCTTGTTTTCACACTGTTGCTTATCACAGAAATGCTGACATTTCTTGCAGCCCAGTTTTTCCAGTGCTGCTCTCTGTTTCTTATAATTTTACAGACTTTTGTGATGCTGAGCTGGAGCTACCCAGCCCTGCCAGCACCACTCCCTCAGGGTCCTTTTGCTGTCACAAATGCTGGTCCTGCTTGGTCAGGTCTGAATTTGACTGTTGGGCTTTTTCAGAGATTTTTTTGGGTCTGCTTTGGCTTCATTTGTGGAGTCTCCCACATGTGACAGCAGCTACATTTTTTAAAAAGCATTTCAGAGATCTGCTTTGATACTGGCTGATAGTTTTGAGGTCACCTGGTGCTGTGCATCAGGATTGTGTCCCTCTGCTGCTCTGAGGAAAACCACAGCCTTGGGCCAGAGGGAAACTTCACCTCTCTCCTGGATCAGCAGTGGGAGGGACTGCACCGAGCTGTGCCCGTGCTGGGCAGTGGGGAGGGTTGTAGGTACCGCCCCTGTTGCTGCTGATCCAGATTAGAATCACACAAGGGGTGGAAGGGATCTCAAAGACCTTGCCCTGCCAGGGACAGGGGCACCTTCCACCAGAGCAGGCTGCTCCAAGCCCCATCCAACCTGGCCTTGGACACTTGCAGGGACGAGGCAGGCACAGCTGCTCTGGGCAGCCTGTCTGCCCACACTGGCTGATGAACCACTCTTCCACCCCATCACTCACCTGACAGAGCTGAGAGAGATCACAGAACTGATATATTTTATAAATTCTTTTAAACACTTTAAACACCTTCCCTGGGGACAGGAGAATGAGCAGCTGAGGGCAGGAACCACTTAACCCCCCTCAGCTGGGCTCCTTCAACCATCTCAAGATTAAGTGAGAAGAACACCTGCTACCACCTCTGTGCAGAGTCATTAAAAATCATGGATCTTTTGAGAGAGATGCTGTTTTTACTGGCCATCAAGAGCTGGTGAAGCACAGCACTGACACAAAGGGTCACAGCTGGCTGGGCTGAGTTTATACAGCACCTGTGTGGGAATGTCACTGTAGGAGGAAAAGGAAAACCAGGTGAGAAGGTTAAGAAGCCACAGGTACTGGTTTCATGGAGCAGGTGACACTGTCTCCAGTACAGGTGATGGGCATTTCTGAGTGCCTGGGATGCTGGCTAAGCATTGCCCAGAGAAAAACATCATAGGGGACATAGAGCAAACAACAGGAGTCAACCAGCCACAAACAGGAATCATCTCTGGAAAATACAAATCACATCAGTTTAACCAGATGGTTAATCTGGGCTGGGTGCACAGAAGAAGGCTTAGAGTGCCACAGCAAACAGGTACAAACCACTCGTGCTGCTCTCCTGGATGGGGGATGAATGGAGTGTGCAGGATCAGGGACAGAACTTTGCCCAGCTATTTAGGCAGTGGGTCTCCTACAGACCCCTCTCAGCATGCAGAAAGGTGCAAGGCATCTTCTGTGCCTGCACCATGCTGCTCCTTTGTAGCTCCACTCAAGCACCACCTGACAGCAGGAAACAAAAGGGACATTTTTATCCACAAATCAGCCATTACTTTAGTTGCACATGTTTGCCCACAGCTGAAAGGGAAAGCTTTAGGATCCCTTCCCTTGACTTGTGTTGGTGCTAAAACTTGAAAACGGGGAACAAAATTAAAAATTGCATATTACTAGCAGGAGGCATGTTCATGTCAGTTTGTGCTTAGGTGGAAGAGAGTGTTGTATCAAAGAGACCTCAATAACTGGAGCAGTCAGTCCTCACTCTGTTAGCTGACTATTAAAATGGAGAAACAGATATGATTGTTTGCAGTTTGAAAAAAGGAAAGAAGTATTTACTTGTGAACAAAGTCAGGAATTGGAAGGGGAAGACTTTTCCCATCAGCCCAGTGCAGCAGAGCAGGGAGCTGGGTTGGTTTGCACAAGTAGCCACAACTCCAAAACTGAGTTTTATTTCCCAGCATCGATTTTAGCCATACAGAAACAGGTTCCTCGTGGTTAAACACCTTGCCCAGAACCACATCTGGGGTTGGATCACTCCATGCTCAGGTGGCTGCTGGCCATGGCTGTGCTACCAGCCAGCATAGACTGGCTCTGTGTGCTCCGTGCCCCCGTACGTGCTGTGTCCTCCCGCGCCCCCTGGCAGCAACAGCCACTTCAGGGATTTCTTGCCATGCTCTTGCCTCCTTCTCAGAATTACTAGGAACAGAACAAGGATTCCACCTGGAAAGAAAGGAATGGTAGTTATTCACAGATGGGAAGGTAAAGTGTCAGGTGTTTGCTCCAAGGCTTCTCAACTCAGGTATTCTCTTCTGGTAAAATAAGGGGTTTTTTTTCTCCTACATACTCTGTCCTTTCAAAAAAAGAGGGAAAAAAAAGTTCCACTAGCAATAATAACACTTGGCTTCAGCAGTTTAGCTTAACTCTGGAAACTGCAAGGAATAATGGCAAGTTTTAATGAAATAATTCAGTAACTTGCTTTCCTACTCTCATTTTCTCTCTGCTCTCTGGAACTGTTTTCCACTTGGCATCTTACTCACTGCAGACCCCACCAAAAGGATCTTGTTGAAAAATTAATTTGCTCTGTGCAGCAGTCACACTGAAGCACAGGAAGTAACTAACCTAGATTAACTCTGAGTCTAGACTGAGATCAGGGCTGTCAGGAAAAATTACTTTTGGATTGGGCATAGACATGGAAGTAATTGGCAAATCTCAAGTACTGCGACATTCTGTTCGTTTGTTTCTGGCAGAAGCATCATCAGAGAAAATTGATCTGAACAGAAGAGCACAAATCTGTCGCTGTGATGCAATATGGCCAGACAAATCCGCCCAAATTTCGCTGGTGTGAGCAGACAGTCTCATGGTAAACACTTGATCTGTGAGAGCAGCCGTGAAACACTCGCGGGTTCCTGCGTGGGCTCCTCCTTTCCCCCTCTGCAGCAAGCTCTGGGAGAGGCAGGAATGCTGCTCCCTGATCCTCAGGCTTGTTTATCACAAATGCTGCTTAATGGGCCATTGTCCCTGTCTGGGCAGTCTTTTCATAAACTTCAGTTTAATCTACTTTTTCAAATTAATACTCGCTTCAGATGGCATCTGTTTTGGCAGATTTTTGGACAACAGCCTGGCAAGAGGGGATAGGGGTCAGTGGAGCTTTCTCATGGCTCCAAGGCACAGCTTGTGAGAACAACCCTCATCTGCTCCCAGCAGGCATTCCATCCCCAAGGAGACAGATCAGAGGGTGCTGCTGGAGCTCCTGCAGACCCTGCTGTCCTTGTCTGCTCCCCAGCATCCTGGAGCCCCCTCAGCTGCCAAGAGAGTGTGATGAGAACGCTGCTTCCTTGGAGAGGCAGCTTTGCTGTGGGTCTTGTTCACCTGGGGAGTAACACAAGTATTTAATCACTCCTCTCTCTCCTTTTAACAACAACCAGCCAGGTGGAGAATGGGTCTTCAGAGGGTACATAAAATACACTTGAAACACAGAAACCGTGAATGTGAGTCTTGTTGGATATTCTTTATCCTCTGATGGCTTACTCATCTCTATGACTTGACTCTCTTGACACAAGATTTTCACCTCTGGTAGTGTAAGTGGCCCTTAGGGATTTCTCTTTTGGGCACAGGAGACAAATTCCTCCTCCCAGCTTCCTCATCTGCCCTTTTTGCAATCTACACCACTAATAGTTGCTCACTTTCATCATAATTCTCTGATTAAGCCTCTTGCCAACTTTGATTAAAAACAGGAGAACCCTATTTTTTCCTTTCCTAAGACTAGAAATGCATATTCATTGTTTTGGAATGATTATTCATTGTGCAGCTTCCCAGTTGAAAAGCTCATCCACTCATTAGGTTGCCTTAGTGAGCTAATTTACAGCAGGTGGCATGTGGAGGGATGCTCCCCACGCTCAGCAGGTCCTGACTTTGGATACAAGGTACATTTGGCATCAATACAACCAACACTGTTTGGGCCAGCAGCTCCCCATCCTGCTGGATGCTGTGGCATGACTTAAGGCAGGGAAAACCAAGTCTCATATCAAAAGGAAATTGTCCTTTTTCCTACTCATGCAGTCAAGGAACCCCTGTGTGAAGGTCCATACACACCCCTGCTTCCCAGGGACAAACAACAAGCATTCAGCACTGTGCCACCTTCCTTCAGGGCAAGGGAAAGGACTGGCACTGAAAGCAGCCAGAGGGACTTTCATTAGAAATCCAGCTTTCCAGAAACACAGTGCTTGTGAGAACATTGTGAGAAACACACAATGCTTGTGAGAGCACGCACAGAGTGCCTGGATCAGCACACAGCTGCAGAGGGGTGCCTGGTGCACCAGAGGGCAGAGAGGAGCCAGACTCACCTGCTGAGAAGGTGGCCAGGACAACGATGGTGGCAGGGGTCAGCTGGCAGGAGTCCCCTGCCTTGTACAGGAACAGCTCCATGCAGTAGGAGGGCTCCACGCTGCCCCTGGGGCAGAAGGCATCAGGAGGGCACCTGACTGGGCTCACATCTGGGCTCTGCCCGGGAGAAGAACAACTCAGCACCAGCAAACTGCACAAGGTAACCAGGGCAAAGGGAGGTGACATTTTAGCATTAGTGGGGGGAAAAAAAGAAATAAAGGAATGGACCTGCCATCATTAAATTCAGCTTTGCAGTGTTAGAGTATGGGGAAGAGCAGAAGGTGTCCTTACACAGCAAGTCCATACATGAAACCCCTCATTAATGCACACACCATCCCCTCATGGCCCAGTCAGAGCAGGCACTCCAGGCACAAAGCCACACTCCTGGAGTCACCATTTTAATCATCTCCCTGCATCAGAGCCCTGTCTATGTTTAAGAGAAAGGAAGCTCAGATTACAACAAAAAAAAAAAAAAAAAAAAAAAAAAAAAAAAGAAAATAAAAAGTGTTAATTGAAGGGGGCAGGGGACAGCTCTGGCTAACACAGGCTGTCCCCAGCTGATGGGGACTCACAGGGCAGTAGTGGCTCTCTGGGCACAGGTCACAGCTCTCCCTGCCCCGCTGTAATTGGTACTCTCCTGTCCTGCAGGCCTTGCATCTGCTCTCACTGGGACCTTTGAATGTACCTAAATAGCAAATAAGCACAATATTAAGGTCTGAGACTGAACCCCAGGACCTTTGCAATTAGATATGGATGAATCAGCTTTCAAAGCCACGGGGAGAAAGAGCATTAAGTGCTCACAAAGGCTGAGCCTGGACTCTGGTCCTGGTTCGGTGGCAAAGGGCTAGAACAGAACAGAGACAGAGGGACTAAAGAATATTTGGGATCAGACCTTGGCAAACAGAGTAGTGTGAGTAGGAGTACATGGGAGAGGGGTTCAGTAGTGAGCTCTGGCTTCAATGTAAAGGGAAGATGGGAGCTGGAGGTCAGCACTGTTTCATCCTCTGCAACTCTGGATTCAAACACCTTTTCCAGCTGTTTGAAACTTGCTGAGCAGACTTCAAAGCACAGCTCAGTTTCCCAAGCTTTGTGGGAGAGACAGGTCACAGAAGTTCCAAGTCTCAAAGTGGTAAAATGCTTTCCTGCATGTTTAAAATGCAACTTGGCTGTCAGATACCCCTGGTGCTGTGTCCAGACTGGAGACTGCCCACTGCCATGGGGGTGGCCAGAGTGCAGTGCCTGAGCTCTGGCTCACCTGCAGCCTGGTGTTCTTCCAGACAGCACAGGAAGGAGCAGGGCAGTGTCCCTCACATTCACATCCCCTCCCTGTGTCCCTCACATCCCCTCCCATGTCCCTCTGCCCCAGGCTGCCCCTGCAGAGCATCCATCTCTGACAGCAAGGCTGTGCTTTCCACCACCAGAAATGATGCTTGTTGCTGGAGCTGTTACCCAGCTGTGGTTTGGGCTCCCTGGCCAGGGACCAGCACACACGAGCCAGCCTGGCAGGAAGGTCTGGCACCAGCACCCAGGGCCAGGGCACAGCTGTGCTCTGTGGGAGCTGCAGCCCCTGTGGGATGAGCTGGGGCTGGATGAGCCCTGGGAGGAGCTGTGCTGTGCTGTGCTGTGGGTGGCACAGCTGGCACAGCCCCTCCCTGGCTGCGTTACCTGGCGGGCAGGACTCGCACCCCTCCGACGCCTCCCGAGGAGCCTCCTGCCCCCCGGGACAGGACTCACAGGCCGAGCAGCTGCTGGTGCTGGGGGGGACAGCAGGCACGACACGCTGTAGCATGAGCACTTCCAACACCAGCCCAGCCCACCAAAGCCAGCTCTCACAAACTGGAGTCCCCAGGGTCAGCCAGGAGCCTTTGCTGTTCTGTGGGTGTCTCACACACAGTCACAGAACGGTCTGGGTTGGAAGGGACCTTAAAGATCATCTCATTCCAAGCCCCACGCCATGGTCAGGGACACCTGTGGTGTCCTGGTGACTTGTCTTTGGGCACTACACTGGTGGCTCCAGCTCAGTGGCTAAAGAAACCTCCCTCCCTGTCCCCCTGAGATCCTGCACCCCAGGAGGCTCCTTACTTGCAAAATGATCCTGGCCTGCAAGGCAGACAAAAAGCTGCATTTTGCTTGGAGCTAAAATAGCCTGAGAAAGAAAAGAGTAAGGCTTCAGGATCCTGCCTCCACACCCTGCCCCACATTGCTGTGTATTTGCTCATGTCCATTTTGCAAGAAACCAAACAACTCTCCACAACACGCTTCAGATGGCATTTCAGGGGTTAATCCAGGATATTTGGGGTTATATTTGTCAGAAGCTCTGAAAAAGTAATGAAAGTTCCCTGCTGCCCTCTGCCATGTTGAGAGATGCATGGAGGCTGGCTCTGGCTGATTCCCCTGGTGTCACATCTCACATCACTCAAAACCACCCCAAGGAGGCAGGGAAACCTGCCACCATTCCCAGCACCACAGGCTGAACTGGAATGAAGCTGGAATAGGTGATCCCAGTGCCAGCTCCCAAGTTATTCAGCTGGAGCAGGTTTCTGGCCAGGGAAAACCTCTCTGGTCCCCCCAGCCCTTCCAGACTTTCCCCCAGCCCAGGAAGTCTGGGGTGCATCTTCTTCCTTGCAAAAGGAAGGACAAAGTCCCAGCAGCCAGGATGGCTCTGCTGGTGCAGAGCCTCCCTCCCTGCACCACAAGGACCAGGATGGGCAGGAGGACATGCACAGACCCTTCCCAAAGCACAGAAAGGAGTGAAGTGCCCCAAAGTGCCCAGGGGCCAGCAGGACCCCACCTGTGAGTCCCACCACAGCAACAGGAAAGCTGAGAGAGCAGCCCTTGGGCACTGAGGTGGGTTTGGAGGTGCCTGATGCTGCACACATGGTCAGTGCCCACATGGGACAGAGTTAAGGCTCAGAGAGGAGCTGGGTGTGGGGTGGGTAAGATCTGCCTCAAACCCAGATCTGCACCAGGCAGCAGAGCTGAGGCAGAGCAGGATGAAACCAGACTCACCTCCTCTCTCCCTGCAAGGAAAAAGGAACTTTTTACATTTATACTTTCAGGATTTAGGGGCCACCCCCACAGACTCCCCTGTTGTCTAACACAGTGTTCAGATCTGCTGAGTAAAGGGAGTGACAGACCCCATTGCTGTCACCAGTCAGATTTTGATCCTCCCAAACTCAGCAAGTGACAGACAAGGTTTAGGTACAGCCCAGCAGCTCGGTGGGTGGATTTTCAAAGGAACAGTTGTGCAAGGACCCCATTTTGGGTGCAGAGGAGCTGCTGCACTGCATGTGTTAATTAGGGTTTGCATAAGTCAGTGCTGTTCTGTTCTGCACATGCTGTTACCCCATCTGCAAACACATTGTACCAGGCTTGAGTGGCATTAGCCAGGTGCAAAGCAGCTCCTTTTTACAACCCCAGTTTTAATGTGTGGAAAATAAGGAGAGTATTACACTTAATATTCAGACTGCAGAAGATTGCCTAAGTGAAAACAAAGATGGTTTAGACTCATTCTTGCTATCAGAAATGGAGAATATTTTATTTTCCTGACAACGCTTCCCCCTTGTGCCAAAACTGAATTTCATAAAACTTTTTTCCTGACTTTCATTGCAGAGTTAGCATTAACTTGTTGCAAAAAGAAGCGTGGCTGAGATCTGCTCTTTTCATTTTAATAACAACAGAATAGGGAAGAGATCTGCAGGGCTATTTTTAGCCTGTTTACCTTTCAGTGCTTTTAAGTTACCTGGTAATTGCATCTGGCCCTGGAAGAAAGCATTGTGTGATGAAAATACATTTGGGTTGAACAAAGACCAAAGCCTACCTCGCTCACAGGCTCTGCAGACTGCAGCCCCAGACTCATTAGCAAAATGTCCTGGTGGGCAGGGAAGGCATTTGGTGCTCCTTGGGAAGCTGGGAGGGAAGGGAGCAGAGTGGAACACAATTTTAGGTCACCCAAGCCTCTCTCCACTTGGAGAAGAAGGAGCAGAACGTGACACTGGCTAGTCTAGAAATAGAGCAATTATAAAAAAAGGAGTTCAGGCAGAAAAGCATCAGTTTGAACTCACTTGAATGTTAAAAGTCCACTAAAAAACTAAAGTTTTGTGTATTATTAACATTAGAGATGCCCTGTGCCAGTGGGCAATATGGAAAGGGACTATCTGAATTGTAGGTCTTGAAAAATATGTTATGGTCAGGCTTAAAACTCTTGGCTTAAGTCAGATTCTTAAATCCACTCTTGAAAATGGAATAGGGAAGGTGTTTGCTGTTCAGCATCTACCAGAGATTTCAAAAGGAGCTGCTCCACTGCTGGGAAGCAGGAGCTGAAAAAAAGGACCTAAACCACAGGCAGTGACATGTGAGAGCCCTGACCTTAAATTGCAGGGACTGTGGGAAAAGGGAGGCAATATGTCAGACCTCCAGGAGGAGGGGGAGGAAATGAGGCAAAGGCAGGGAAAGAGGAAGCTTTTACATTTATCACCAACAGAATCAAACCCCCCTCAACAAGCATGTGGGTATAGGAATCTGATAACATACTCAGAGATGCTTTGAAGGAAAACAAGAACAGGCTCTGCAATTCCTTCAGAAACTGCAGGGCTGCATGAGATTTGCAGAAAACAAAGAAACAAACCCTAAACCCCCCCAAACCAACTGGAAACAGAGCAAAAGCTTTGCTGTGAACAAACCAATGCAGCCCATGTGCCAGCAGGAGCCACTCAAAGCTGCAGGGAGGGGGGAGGCCAAATTCTCCAAATACCACAGCAATGTTAAATGTTAAACAGCCCCAGGCAGCCACCAGGAGATGGCCATGCACACACTGCACCCCCAGGCCCCCCACTCTGGGTCCCTGCTCTGGCACCCACCCACCCAGTGCTGCCTGGCCCTGCCTGGTCCCTGCCCTCTCACAGCCAGCAGCAGCAGCTCTGGGTGCCTGCACACTGCTCCTGGCTGGTTCAGAGCAATCTGGGGGTATGCTTTTAAGGCAGGTCCTCACAGCACAAACTACAGGGGAGAGCACAGAGGAAGATCCTGCTGGCACCTCGAGCTCAGGGGCTGCTGCCAACAAACTGCACAGCCAGGTCACCCTTCCTACAGACAGATTTTGTTGCCATTCCCCAGGATTGTTCCAAATGGAGCTGCTCTGCAGTGGAAACAGCCCTGGGAGGCTCTTGCCATCCCTCCTGTCCTTGTCACCACACAAAGGACACAGCTCAGTGCTTGCAGACATGGATAGAGCAAGGGAAAATCTGATGGAAATGGAGAGAGCAGCAGGTGCCCCCACAGCCAGAGGACACTTGTACAGCATCCCTGGATGAGGCAGCCTGGGGGAACTGCAAGCCTGGGGCTCCTGGCTGGGATGTCTTGTCAGCTTTTCCACTCTCTATCAGCTGAGGGTATTGCTTTAGATGCCAGTGACTCAAATGTAATGAGATGCCTTAGGGGCAAGAAAACAGGGGTTGAGAAAGTAATTGGGCAAAGCAGGGAGATGGAGCCTGTTGGTCAGACTATCCTAGAGAAAAGCTGAGCAGATGAACCCACAGCTCACCCCCAAGTGTCTCCCCACCACAAAACAGCATGTTCCCTCAGTGCAAACAAAAGGCATGAGGGTTAAAAAGGGCAGCCCACAGAGGGACAGCCCTCAACACAAGCACATCCACACCAAGGTTTCCTGAGGAGAATTTAGCTTCTGAGAAACAGCCCTGGCAGCACTTTTCCTACAGCCCAAAGGAAGAGATTTTTCCAGCTGGAAGTGTTTTGCACCATCCAGTCCCAGCCCAGGGCTCAGTCACTCACCTGCTGTAGTAGCCCTGTGGGCAGGGCAGGCAGGATGGTTGCCCACTTTGGGGCTGGTAGTGGCCAGGTGGGCAGGGGCTGCAGGCACTGGGGTCACTGCACGAGCCCCCCCTGCAGCACGAGCAGCTCACTGTGCCTAAATTGGGACAAAAAGGCAGGATCAGGATTGGCAGACTTGACTGGAACCCCTGTGTCTGCCAGGACAGGTCACTGCCACAAAGGAAGGAGCTTTGGGATACAGTTCCTCTGGCAAGACATCATAGAGGATAGAAATTGCAATGCCCATGCTAATTATGCTTGCTGCTAGCAAGCTGCAGAACAGCCAAAAGAGTCAAGGCTATCAGTGTGGATCTCCAGTAATTTAGCTCTGATTGTTTTTTCCTTCTTTAATTTGAGGGGCCAGGAAAATTTTCCTTATTTTCCCTCCAACACAAAAAAAAAAAAACAACCCAAAAAAAAAAAAAAAAAACAAAATAGCCAAGATACTTCTTTAGATTACTGATAATTTAAGCTTGTAGGAAGCAGAACTGATGAGTAAAGCCCCAGAGCTGAGGATCTGCCTTAAGCAGCAACAGCTTTTCTTTGAGCACAGGTACCATGGCATTGCCAGCAGGCAACTTCTGCCCCTCTCTGCTCCACTAAACCAATCCCAGCCACAGAGAGGAACTGGGTGGGATTTCCTGCACTGCACCAGCAACACAGACAAGAGGAGAAGGCCCTGATAAAGAATATCCTGCATAAAAGGGAGGTGGGAGAGAACTCCTGCCCTCTGCAGATTCACCCTAAAGCATCAGAGCTGCTTTTAAAAGTGCCCTGCAGTGCAGGGAATAAGCAGAAAGTACATGGCTTGTGTTTTGGAGAATTATTTTCTTGAGATTTTTTTTTTTTTTTTTTTTTTGTGGGATGGGGTGGTGGTGTTTGAAATCAAAACCAAATCACGTTACAACAAGTAACTTCTGGGAAAGGTTATACTGTGCACTGCTGACCACAACAGAGGGTGATCAAGTACTTTCTCAAGGCCATGGAAAAAGCCTGTCTCTATAGCAGAGATTCTCTTTCAAACATTGGGACAACAGGAAAATGATCTTGTATTTGGCCCTGGACACCAAAATGATACCAATAAATCAAAATGTACTTGTGTTACACTTTGTGCCACAATCTGACTACTTTGTCACCCCACTGGGGAAGCCTCAGGAGGACCAAAACACAGGACAAGGCCAGGAAAGTCTTTGATTTCAGAAAGCAGAAATGAATCAAGTCCCTCTTGGCTGCCTGTCTGAGCTTCCAACACAAGAAAAGTGCTGGCTTCACATCCCCTGACAAATCCCTTTTCCCTGGAGGCAGGAGCTGGGACCCTTACCTTGGGTGGGGACTGTCCCTGGGGGGCAGAGGGCACAGGCTGTCACATTCACTGTGCTGCAGTTGGAGGGCTGGGGGGTGCTGGGGGATGCTGGTGGGAGCCCAGGGGAGGTGGCTACTCCTGGAGGGGACACTGGGGCACTGCTGGAGCTGCCCGTCAGTGCTGAAGATGCTTGAGAGGTGGGGACAGTCCCTGTGGTGCTGGGTAGAGTCTGGGCTGGGGTTTTTGTGCTTGGATCAGCAGATGGAGCTGCTGTGGAGGCAGCAGGGTTTGCAGTGGCTGGTGTCAGTCCAGCTGAGAGTGTTGCAGAAGCAGCTGGGGGAGCAGAGGCTGCAGCAGTGGTTGTACTGGGAGGAGCTGGGGTTGATGTAACTGGGACCTCAATGCTGGTTGTACTTGAAGATGATGGAGCTGATGAAATGGGAACCTCAGTGCTGGTTGTACTTGAAGATGATGGAGCTGATGAAATGGGAACCTCAGTGCTGCTTGCACTGGGAGATGCTGGGGTTGATGAAATGGGGACCTCAGTGCTGGTTGTCTGGCCTAAAGCAATACCTAAGAGAAGAAAAAACATAATTAGAGGCTGAATTATTGTTCTCCCTTTAATGACAGCTTCTCATTTGGTGCTTTATCAACTGCTTAAACCATCATTGTTTTATGTCCAGAAACTCCTCTGCTGTGTTCCACTACAGAGCAAGGATCTGAGGCAGCATCTGAGCATGTCTGGCACATGGGAGACTTACCAAGGAAGAAAATTAGTGGGTCCATGAGGCCACAAATAAGTAGATGCCAGTGTCCAGGAGGTCTGACTCATGGGTGTGAGAATTGCCTGAAACAGCCAGTTTTGTTAGCTCCTTGAGACTGTTTATGCTGAGATCTCATGACAATCTGATTTAAGATGTTTGTCAAGCAGCTGACTGCTTTATCCCATCTCCCTTAGAGACATCAGCCAAGAAAACACAAGGGCTCAAGTTTTTTTAAGCTGCTCTGATGGTACATCCAGTAACCAGATGGGAACCTGCAGGCCAAGATTTAATTTAATTCTGAAATCCCTCCTCAGAGTGAGGATTGCTAAAATCAGTAGAGAAAGGAGGTATTACTGCAGCTCAGGTTGTTTTGCTGTGATACCTCGTGGACTGGAACATCATCTGCTGATGGAGACATCCCTTGGCACAGCCATGGGTAATGTCCTAAGTTTCTAACAGAGGAGAGACCCATGAAACCAAGCATGGAAAGCAGTGGGTTATTGTTAATTTAGCAGTGTCATACTAAGCAAAGGAAGAAAAGCAAAACCAAAACAGGCAGCTCCTGCCACAGCAGCTGTGCCCACCAGCTGGGTTCAGAAACTCAGGGCAGGAATTTACTCAGTTCTCACTGCAACTTCTGAAAACACCCAACCTTACACAGCACCAGTAGGCAACTGGAGCTGCTACTGTGGGGTGTAAATGCTCCCCCAAGCACCACACACATGCTAAACCCCCCTGGCAATCCATGCTCAGTGGCATGGAAAACACAAGGACTCCTAAGAAATTTATTTATGGTTTTCTAGGTCAAAGAGTACAGCTGACACCTGACAGTGGGATGTAGGTGAGGAAGGACACAGGCAGGGTGACAAGATGGGTCACAGCACAACCTGTCAGGTGTCAGACCCACATCCCTGCAGGCTTTCCCCCAGCCCTGATTTATCCCCAGCCTTTAATTTTTCTCTCAATTTTGTACATACCGTGCAAGGCCAGGCACTGTGGGCACCAGCACTACCATGGTATGAACACCAACATGCACACCAAGCTAATGGCAGCTCCTGTTAAAGTTCTGCACCAGGATCAGGACAGTGGATAAAAGAGTCTTTATAGGTTGTGATCACATGGAGACATTTTGCTGGGAGTGCTCCCTCCTGCTGTTGTTGACTGCCTGCTTTGTGCCAAAACTCATCTTGGTGTAACTAGTGAGTAAAGCAGATGAGCACCCAGACATCTGGGCCACTGCCCAGGTTTTAAAGAATTAACAGAATAGTCTGAGCTAGAAGAGACCCAGAGGAATGTGGATTCCAGCTCTTAAGTGAATGTCCCATATGTGGATCAATCCCACAACACTGGCATTATTAGCACTGTGCCAATAATATTCAGCACCAACTGAACTAAATCTCATTTTCTTGCTGTAGCCCTAAAACAGAGACACGAAATCTAACAGTGATCATTTTGTAACACGCTGGTTTGCCCCAGGCTCAAGACCAAGGGACACAGGTGCCAGCACTGGTCTGGTAGGGAGAGCAGCCCCACAGTGCCCACACAGGACACTGCTGCTGTGGCCACACCTCCACCCAGAACCAAGCTGCACAATTTCCCTCATCTGAATCCCCTGCCTTAGGGGTTAAAACCAGTCTGCTTGCTTTTTCCTCACCTCTGGCAACAAACTGAGTCAGTCCTGAGATCCACTAAACTCATGCTAATGTAAGCACTAGCACTAAGTTAAGGTACTGTCCAATTCCCAGGGAAAACCTTTCAGAAGGATCTCTGAGATCAAAGTCTGATCTCCCAGAGCTTCCTCCTGTCCCCAGCTCTGCCAGCCAGAGACACTGCAGAGGTTCCAGCAACTTGGACTGCCCAGAGCTGGATGAATTTTGTTGTTGTTTTTTAATTGAATATGTTTCATTGGTTGGCTGGTTTTAATGTCCAGTGGTGATGCTCTTATGAGCAATTTTTAAAAATGGAAGGTAGTTTTCCATAACACATTACTAAAAGTAGTAGAGTTGTTTGCAAAACTTCAGTAGCTGTCAATAACTTTTGGTAGCCAGTACTTCTTAATAATTTACACAACTTCTGGAGAAAAAGTAAGTCAGCAGGCTGAAAAAAATACTTTTGAGCACCAGTAAAATGTTTGTGTATTTTACCAGTTATAGTCAGTCACAGGTATGAAAAACCAGTACTCAAACAACCTCAGCTTCATCAGGCAAACCATTTTCTCTCCTGCACTTAAACTGCCTATGCCATGAAACAGCAATTTTGCTTTCTAGAGCTTTTTTTTTTTTTTTTTTAAAGGAGTACTGTAAATCACCTGAAGTATCTCCAGGAGACCTTGAAGGATGTGGTATTTTGTGTGTGGCACCTTGGTACGAACAAGAGCCTTGAGGATGTCAGGGAGGAATAGAGAGCTGATCTTCACCAACCTTGCAGCAGGCATCCTGCTCCTTGGGGTTTGAGAAAAAGCCTCTGCAAATCCTCAATATGCAGAGTAATACAGCTCTATTTCTCCTTTTTTTCTTTTCTTCTTGCAAAAGCAAATTTTTATATTTACCACATGCATCCCACTTCCAGCACTGCCTGTGTTTCAACACTTATTTCCTTCCCTGCCTTCCCCCAGCCCTGCCCATGCTGCACCCCACACTGGTGAAGCCCAGGGCTCCCACAGCCCCATTATGGCTTCACCCTGTGCTCAGCCAGTGAGGAGAAACTTGTGTCAGGAGGACTTACCTGTGAAACACACCACAGTCAAACTCCACAGCAGAAGACAGGGCCAGGCACTCATTTTTCCCTGAGGAGTTGCACAGCCTGTCAAGAGGCAAGATCAGCAGCTAATGCCCTCCCCAGCTGCTCATTCTGCTCCGCTTTTGTGCCCAATTTTGTCACCTGACTGATCATGCGGCTCAGTCAAGTCAACCTCTGCCCAACAAAGGGGGGTTTATATTCAGAGACTGCACCAGGTCTGGAGAGGATAGGGCCTGCTGAGAGCAGAGCAGCACCCAGAGCAGCAGAGAACACCTCAGAGCTGCAGAAATCCAGAGGAGCGTTCTGGAGGAAGTGATGGGCTCCTGGGAGGAATGGGCAGAGCAGCATGGGAACCCAGCCTGGCTGAGGGCCAGCCCCCCGTGACCTCGTCAAGTGAGAGGATTTCATTTCTTAGGCACATGAGATTTCCTGAGAGAAGAGAAACAAGAAAAACACCCCCAGACGAGTTCCCATTTTAACTGGGGCCAGCCATGTCGTAACCAGGACGCAGCCTCTGGTGAGCATGGAGCTTTCCCAGCCAGCATTTCACTCCCCCTCCCTCCCCACTTGCCCCCATGGTGTCCAGCTTGGTGCAGCAAGCTGTTATCAGGATCAAGCTTACAGATCCTGGTGATGATGATGAGTTTGAGGTGAGAGCATTAAGTTTAATGAGGCCCCATCCCATTTTCAATGTGTTCCAGGGTCTCTACTGCCTCTGCTGGGTCACCTGAGGACACTGATGTCCCCATGTTTTCCTTACCTCGCAGCCCTGCTCTGAAAGATTCCCCCCTTTCCCTCTGTCCCACTGTTCAGCAATCAGCATTGCCAAGGATTTCCTTTAGCATTCAGCTGAATGCCACAGGGTTACTCATACAGGATTGTGGACGCTCCACATGCAGCCCCCACATTCAGTGACATCAGACACTGTCATGCACTGCTCGTGTCCCTTGTGCTCCAGGATCCTCAATAGGACCAAACATGATGAGCCAAAACTTGCCTGCTCTAAGACAAATCCTCAAGCTTTCCTCACAGTGGCCCAGGTGGCATCAGTTTGGGGCCAGGGACACTTTCTTGTCCTCCTGTCTCTGGCAGTGACAGTCTGCCTAACTATCCAGCTTCATGGTAGCTGCACAGAGACAGGGCAGCCTCCTCCACTCTGGTGTCACCAGTTTGGGTGGGTGCAGGTCAGACTGTGGCCAGCTGGCTTCCAACACTGTCAGATAAACCTTAATGTGAAGTGATGACTGCCAAAGTGATCACAAGCAAGACATGAGGCTCAAGGACTCTTAGAGGTCTTAGAGGTCTCTTCCAACCTCATTATTATTCTGTGACTCGGCCCTGGCAGGACAGAGACACTGCTCAGAGGCTCTGGACAAGGCAGGGGTGGGTAGGGGGCTGCCCCTCCCCTGCAGGCAGGAGAGCTCTCAAGCAAGCATTGCTCTGCTTGGCTTTACAGGTTTTACAAGTCTCTGCACAGGATGTTTGATCTCAGTCTGTGTAAAGAACCTGTTCCACCCAGACCTGTGCAGGGCCATCCATTCTCCAGTGGGCTGAGGCTCTGCAGCGAGGGACAGCTTCTGCAGGAGCAGCAGCTCTGTGCACTGGTAAAACACTGCCAGCAATTGCCCAGTGAGATCTATCCTGCTAGGGAAGCTGCCAGCAGATCAGTCCCCTCCATCCCACAGCTGCACAGCCCTGGTTAGGGGGAGCTTTCCCACACTCCTCAGTCCCAGAACAAGTCACACATTTGCTGAGCAGCTACAGCACTCATGTACACACTGGAAAAGCAGTTCAGAACTGGATGGGGCAGCACTTTCACTGCGAGTTTCAGCCTAACACATGGAAGAGAAAGGGAAATTGGGCATTAAAGCCCTTCCTGTGCCCGCAGAGCCCTCTTTCTGGGTGAGCTACCAGAGCCCAGGTGAGAGACGAGAAAGGCTGCTTTGCTCTCAATTGTTTTAGCAACTGGGCAAGCTGGAAATAGAATTCTGACAGGGAAAATCTAATGCCACTTTAGAGCAGAAAAGAACAAATTCATAACCTCCTGACCTGCCTGTCTCCATTGAGATTAAAAGCTTTTGCTAGTTGGTTCACAGAGAATAAAGAGCAGTGTCATGGTTTATCCAAAGCAACGTCCTAGGCTGGCACAGGGCCCTGTTCTTGTCAGTTCTGCTGCTCTTCCATAGTTGGCAGACCTTGTGTCCCCAAACAAACCAGACAGTGCCTTGTACCCTCAGAGCTTGCAGGGCAGAGACATGAGCAATGATGCTTCTCCCAAGAACACAGCATCCTGTTCCAGCACTCCGCAGTTCGTGCCAGCTCCCTGGCCTTGCTCAGCCTGGAAAGGACAGCTCTTGTCCCAGACTGCCCTGATCTATCCAAGCTGAGCAAGAAAAAGATGTGACATCTGCTGAGGGCAGACTTGGATCTCTGAGCTCCCCAGGCTTTACAAGCTGCTGCAAAACTGTCCTGTTCCCATGACTCTAGGAAAAATGGTAGTGCTTGGTGTGCTGTATCCATCTCTTTGACAGGACTGTGGTCCTTTGGCAGTGCTGCTGACCCTCACCCTGATGCTGAGCTAGAAACTGGGGATGGGCTGAGCTGCTGCTGTTGATGGCAAAGAGCAACATATTCAGGCAAACTGCAAGCTGGATTCTGACAGGGGCTCTTTCTTGGAAAACACTTTTCTTCAAGCAATATAAGTTGTGATTCCTACCCAGACCTGGCTGTGTGCAGAAGAGGTACCAGCTGCAGGGATCACTTGCTCCTCTGCAGACAAAAATGCAGAAGCACTCCTGACCCCCCTGGGATGCAGCAAGCCATGAGCTGTGTTGGGAAGCAACAGTGAATCCAGACCTCTCTTTAGATGCAAGGTCATTCCCAGGTATACCCACAGACTCCCAGGAAACAGGACAGGTGTCCAGGCTTTAGGGATGCCACTTTAACTAGCAGTCAACAACTCTGTGCCTAGCAGGAGGCCAGGACACTCCTACAGAGGTGAAAAAAAAAGAAATAAAATAAAAGCACCACCACTGTTCCCGAAGGAACACAGGAAAACCTCGTGGTGAGCGAACGTCCACGCGATGGCACCACAGCGCCGGGCAGGGACACCGCCCCGCCCGGGCCGACACCAAAACACCGCCCCCAAAAACTGCCTGGGGAGCTGCTCCTCCCGAACTGCGCCAGCAGAAACTCCGGCAGCGCTGGCTGTTGTGGAGATGGAATAACGAAACCCACAAAAGGGAGCTGGAGGAATTGAAATAAAAAATAGAAGTTAAAAGTTATTACAGTCACTTTGAAACAAAAACGTCACATCTCTTTTTTAAAACTGTTTCTTTCTGTGCCTGGGTTTAGAAGGAAAAATAGAAAAAAGAGCAGAGCTAGCCAAAGGAAAAGTATTGTACTGCAGCAGGGATCTGATGGTTTGCCAGTCAATCATATACCGAGGCTTGCCAGGAAGGAATAAGTATATTATAAAACCAAAATGCTACACAGGAACCAGATTCTGAGAGCCAAATAAGGAAATCTCCCCAAGTTCCCCAAGAAAAGGTCACAGAATCCCAGAATGCTTTCAGTTGGAAGGGACCTTAAAGATCACTCAGTTCCAACCCCCCAGCCATGGGCCTTCCACTAGACCAGGTTGCTCCAAGCCCCATCCAACCTGGCCTCGAGCAATTCCAGGGATAGCACAGTGCAAGTGTCTTGAAACAGAGCAGGTTCTGGGAACAGTCACCTCATTTGCTTTAGAACAGTCTGGTTTTGCTTCTTGCCTAATCTTCCCTTTCCTGCTCTCAGGAAAGACTGTACACACAAACAGACACACCCCCCACACCCACCCACCCATGTGGCAGGATAGGAGTGGAGTCCAAGATGTTCAAGCTCCCTCTAAAGGCATTCACAATACAGGACAGCATCTGGCACAGCTTTGTCCAGGTCTGGAAGAGGTCAATGTTTGGTCCATCATCAGTCTTAAGGGTTAGACTTAGAGCAACATCCTAAACATTACATCCCCTACAGTCTCGTACCAGAGTGTCCAGTGGCACAGAGACTGCTAAAACCAGCTGGGTCTGATTCTGCCCAGGCCAGACTCAGCAGGGAGGTGAACTGGCACATCCCTGTCCATGTGGAGTGACATCAGGGTCTGGGCACCAGGAAATCTCAGAGAGCAAGTCCCCTATGAAATAACAAATGAAGTGTTCATCTCAACCTCTCCCAAAGCTTTCATCCCATGCATTCTACCAGAGCAGCTGACCTGGAACAGAATTCCTTTCCTGGCTATTTGATAAGGTCAACTTGACATGGAAAAGAAAAACTTCTGACTGTGTTTGGCACCACTGCAGCACAAGCAAGTGGAATAGACCCATTTCACACAGCTGCAGATAGGGAAATTGGGATAAGGCCAGCCACACATCTCCACATAACACTAAGACAAACCTTCATGCTTATCACAGAACCAACCCTAGAACAGTACATGAGCATGAAAACAGTTTCTAAAAACCCACAACAAACCCCACCCTAAAAACCACTTATCCCAAAACACACCCACCTTCTGCAGCACTCCAACTGAGAGAAGCCACCATTGCTCCAATTCAGATAAAGGCAGCATTGAAGAACAACAGGGTTTATTCCACACTTCCATACCCCATCCACAGAACCTGGGCATGGCAGAACTTCCTCACACCATCAGATCTCAGCTGTGGCTCAAGTGCTTCAGCACAGGCACACCCACACACTGCAGACACAGCACCCAGGACTCACCAGCTTTCAGTGAACCCACACAGAGCAAGAGCAGGTATTTCAGTAAATCTACTCACAAACAGCCTAAACAAAAACCACCACTTGTCAGCTTTGAAATGCCAACTCTGAAATGCACCTATAGAAACAATGTCACAAATCTGAAAAAATACACCTTATCAGGCAATTTGGCTGTTTGGTCTCAGGCTGGTAGTACAGCAACTCAATTATTAGTACAACGAACAATTTGGTTATTAAGAACAGCACCAGTCCACTTCCTTAGAAAATCTAAATTTTTTATTATACATACTGTATTACACTGAAAATACGTACCCAAAGACAGAATATTTTGAATTTACATTTGTACAAAAGAAAACCAAAACAAACAAAAACCAATAGAAAACATATGGGCTATGCTATAGATGTGACATTTTACAAAATGACAGTTTTTGTTAAAGGCACCAGATTCCCAGAGGGCTCTGGTTTAACATTTTTTAGTCTTTTTCCAGTCAGATCTTACTATGAAAATGTGATTCACTCTTAAACCGTATGATCTCAAAGTCTCAAGATTCTTTTATCTAGACAAGTGGTCTGCACTTTGACACAACCTAGTAAGAGAAGTGACCAATTCCACATGGAGATGTCAAGCAGTTACCAAAGGCGCCTCCCCACTGTATCCAGGATCCTATGGTATTGAACTGAAAGATTAAATGGCAAAGTCAGCACTGAAAATCAAGTTAACCCAAAAACACCAGCCCAATACTAGAGTGTTATCTATACTAAGCCTAGACTGGTTTGTGTGGCAATAACTACAAAGCATTAGAGTAGCAAAAGAACGAACAGAAAGACGGAAAATGATCAGAACTCTTGCTCAGTATCCTTCTTGGGCTCCCTTTCTTCATTACACTAATTTCACTCCTTCTGGTCCTCACAGCACATGAATAAAAATGGAGCCTTCAGAAACCTAGCACTTACTGTAAGACAAGTTGTTGAAGAATCCTGGGTAAGATGAATGTGCTCTTTCTCCCCTAAAAACAAAGTTTGGACAGGACAGGGAAAACAACAAGCCGCTGTCACTGCTTTTTTCTCCAGAATTTCACATTCAAATCAAAGAAGCTAATTCATGTCATGCCTAGGCTAGGCTTGCACAGACAGGGTCTTCTCTACAAGCAAGGGCAAGAGAGACTGGGACATCCCCCTTGATGAGGTGCAGTTCAAACCCAAAGTTCTAAAGTTTGGGCTTGCTATTTCCTCAAACTTCACGCTTGGATAAAGAGATGAGGGAAAGGACAAAAGCAAAGCTTTAAGGAAACTCTGAATTACTTCTCTGGTCAACTCAGTACATCTGCAAGTCATTCTAGAAGTAAAGAAATGCTTTTGTTTAACCTTACAGCCCACACTGAGCCTCACTTCACATCCAAGTGACTGAGTACATCAAGACAAAAAATGTCAAGTTTCAAGGTCAGATTTTGATCTGTATGCAACAATTCCAATATATGGGAATTGCAATATTGAAGTTGCCCTTTCTGATTTGTCTGGCATTATTCCTACTTTCAGAACACAGATTTGATTGTTTCATTCACCAAACCAAAGAACTCCATGTAGTTTTACTTCTTACTGTATCATTTTAACAATGTTGCAAAAACTTCCCTTTCCCTAGGCATTCAAACACTTTCCAGATTCACAGATCAAATTGAAGTAATGCTCTGGTATTGAGGGTCATAGAGTGACTTTAAAAAATAATTTATTTTTGCAGTGTTAAATTGTCTCATCCTACTGAGTTAACGGAATTAAAAATATACTATAGTTCTACTTATTTCCATTTATTGCCTATGACTGACTTTAGACAAACAAGGCCTGGAGACCAACTGCATTATGCAGCAATTACAAACAGCAGCATGGTTAAGCTTCCTACACACTACTGCACTCAAATGACTCCACTGCATTCTAGAAGGGCTTCTTAAAGAGCAGAGGGACAGCTATCTCCACCCAAAGCACAGGTCTGAAATGCAGACTTCTCTGGACCCAGAAAGTTTAGTGAGGGACCACCACTAATCTCAAGCAAGCTGAAAGAGCCACCACACAGCAGCTCCTGACCACAACTGAACTGCACAGATCTTGCACCAACAGTTTACAATGACAGTGCACACCCCTCAAGCCAGCCAATTTTCTAAATGCTCATTCTTAACTGTATCTGATACTTGCAGCTCATCTAGCAAGCAGAACAGTTAAGACAGAAGTATCATACACGTTTACAGAAAACTGGTCATCACAAGGAAACTTTAAAATCTGAATGCAGACAACAAAAGGAATGTCACTTTTCTTTAAACTTTTCTTCTAAAAGATGAATACTTTCATATCCTATCATTAGCCCTCACTGTATAACACTCTAAAACCAAATAAGTTATAACCATAACACATTCTACTAAACTCCTAAAAACTAAAACTCACTACTCACCCTCACTTGTCAAGCTGCTTTCTAGCTGTTCAAAAAGAAAAGTTGGAATCGAAATTACAATATACACTGTTTCAGAAATGGGTAACTCTGGGGAGGACAGCCCCGATGTGACAGTTATATGTGAGCAACCTTCACACTAAAACATGCACAACACTCTGTAACAGCAGCAGTTACCCCCAAATACCCTGCCTGTTACAGGAGCTAGAACATTCTTGTATTTGCTTAAATAAAATTAAGAAATCTACACTTTTGGTCACATCTTAAAACACTGTAGAATACAGGGCATTTTTAAAAAATATTATTTATAATTGCCCTGTCCTGTTGGGTAGTTTGATTGAAAAACTAAGATTAAAATGCAATAAAAACTCCCCCCCCCCACCAAAAAAAAAAAAAAAAAAAAATACTCTAATCAAACATCTAAATGTCTTTATTAGTATACAAGTGTACTATGGGATTTGGTCTGCTTTTTTTTCTTTTCCCAGAAGAAAAAGGAACAAATAAAAAGTCTCATTTTGTCCTAAAAGTTCTATTTCAACACAAACCTTTAAGTCAGCCCAAGGTACCTCCTCAACACCACTCTGCTACTCATCTTTGTATTTCTTCCTTCAAGGCAGCATTCCCAACCAAGCACAGCTCCATACACACCTACTGGCAGAAACCACACACTGAATCCAAGACTCCTTCAAATGATGAAGCCAAGTCTCCCAAGAAGGAATCCTGACTTATGTACATAAATCCTCTCAGTAAATGCCAGCTTTGTTTGTACTATTAAAGCAGATTACACCAGTGGTATGAACACAGTTATAAAGATAAAAATGTGCTTCTACTAGCAGGGGACAAGTACAAGGCACATTTATAAACTACACTGGTAAGAACCACAGCTACAGTCATTCAGAACTTTTTGGGTCAGAGCTTGGCAATCAAACACTTGATGACTGCTCAACCAGACATACATTAACGGTGCCTCAAGACAACAAAACTACTCAGATGTGTCTCAACCATTTCTAGGGCCATTCTAAATTAAATTTCAATTGGTTTTGAGATGTAGTTGCTTCCCTTACTCCAGGTAAGTTATGCTGTGCAAAGGGCTTGTTATGCAAGAGCTGGAGATCAACTTCTACCCCAAGACTCGTATGGCAAGAAACTATCACTTCCAGGCAGCGACAAGCCACAGTTACTTTTATAATTTTGATTTTTTTTTTTCCTCCAGGAAGTTATGATACTCAGTTTCTGTCTATCTCAAATAATGCCAAATACAGATTAACTCATGCTGGGCATGTACATTGACAATACAGAGTTAACAAAGCTGCTCAATCTCATCCTGTGACCCAAGCACAAATAAGCTAAACATACAGTGGGTACCTTTAGACACTGACATCTACCACCTGCAATAGTTATACTGCAGCTGAAATACAAAATTATCAAGCACCGACCTGTGGTGATTCAAACATCCATTCTTATGACAGAACTCATGTTGCCAAAGAAAATGTTTTTTACAATAAAGATCTGTGCCCTCAGTTAACAGTAAACCATGAGTGACTGTGCAGTAATCTTCTCTTCTGGTACTTAGCAGAAAACTGCTCCCATCTGTAACCTTTCAGCTGTGATCTCCTTTTTCAGCATCCTGAACTGCAGGAAAACAAAAACACACCAACAATGTCCCCCTACCCAAGATCATCTTTCCCTCTCCCAAGATTAATGCAAAAAAAAATAAAAATAAAAATAAAGTGAGTTTGACACCATCATCTTCTGTGTTCACTGAGCTCAGTTTGGTTGAAGAGCACAGCTTCTACTCTGGAGGGTAATAAGAAATGTACACATGAATGCCATTTTGTACAGTTGACATACTCTATGAGCTGGTTGACTCTAAGCTTGATTTGGTCCAGTCTGCTGCTGCTGCATCTCTTAGGAAACATTAGTTATAGGTTTGTACTTCTTGAATCTGGTCCATTCACCAGTAGCATAGTTCATTTCAAAGACTGTGTCAACCAACATAGTGGTGCTGCCCGTGCCATCTGCCTTTGGTAAATCTTCTGTATGTTCACTGAGTTTAATTTGGATGATGTCACCTTGCTCTTGGCAAGGATTCTCTGCAGAAACAAAGAAAGAAACACGTTATACATTTCATCAGTATATTAGACAATATAGGGGGTTCTTATGCTGAAAAAAACCCAAAACACAAACAACAACTCTCAAACCCGAAGCTGAACAAACTGCATTTTCCTCCCTCCATATTCCTGACATTGAATTTTAAAAATAAAAAAAACAGACCCCAAAAGATGAAGCTCAAGGCTAAAGTAATTGGAAGAACAATGGAAGAGGGACAAAAGCCTGCCAATGTAATTTCTCTGCCTCAAGAGTCAGAAGAGAAACTTATATTTAAATGGATTTAGTAAACTTGAACTACCAGAGTTACTTTACTTGGGAGACATTTGTAGTTAAACGCCTCAAGAATTTTTAGCTGTTAAGGAAACCCAAAAAGCTTTACTGCAACCACTTGTCCCAGACTCAGTCCCATGCCAGTAGAAGTTTTAAATGTTACACTTCAAGGTACCAGAATAATGCTCAAGAATATCAGTTGGCAGTCACCTATCCAACCTTCAGAAAGTGCTGACATGATTACTGAAGGAATTCATATGAGTATATATTTTACTATATACATATAAGTTAACCTATACCACACACACTTCCAAAATAATATTTTACCTTGCATTAGAAAAAGCTATTAATGTAGATATTAAAGTACAGCCTCCTACTGCAATTTATAGTAGCATTGAGTACTGAAAACACCATCATTAATGCAAGATGCACCAAATTTAAATCACCACAGTAACTCTGCTCTGCTCATCCTCACCAGTGTATTGCATTACTCCAAATGCATGAGCTACACTTAGGCTGCAAGACTCTGGTGATAAGAGCCCCCAAACACCAAATTAGAAATCAGAGCTAGTGCAGATGATGGAGTTCATTTAAGGACTCTTAAGCCCCTTCTCATCTTACATCCAATAATCTTCTAGGTAAAACAGCTTTGGTCTATCAAGGCCAAGCCATAACAGGATCCAGCTATGAGACAGCTTATCTCCCTGTGATTCACAGCACCAGTTGTTATCTGAAGTCTCTGAGGTAGTTGCCAGTTTCTAAAGCAGGGAATTGGCAAAGAGGTTCTGTACTACCTGACTGGTACATCAACTGGCCACAAAAGAATTTACATTCATTGGTCCTCTAGGCAGAGCAGCAGCACCCAACCACTTTGTTTTCACTGCTTACCAGCTGCCTTGTTTCTCTTCAACCCTAAGCCATGATTCTACATTGAGTTCAGTTATATTGTGGTCAGCAGCTGTTCTGATGGACCAGCTGACTTTGTGGAAATGGACCCAAAAGACCCATTTCCAGATAGTTAGAACTACAATTCATAAAATTATGTAGAGTCCAGTGTAAAGCAAAGAGTCCAGCTCATACCAACAAAGCTAAAGCAATGCACTCTATGCACATTTGGAAATGCTGGGCTGTATTTCAGATTTGTTTATTCAGAAGCAAGCTAAATTAATACCAATACATGCCTCTGGATCCTGCCATGAATCCAAGAATAAGAGCCTTTTCTGGCCTTGTAACTTTGTTTGCAGTCTTGAACATTTCCTGTGCAGCATACATTTGCTCCCTCTGTAACAGACACAAGACACATCAATTCAGTTGAGAAAAAATTCTGCCCACAGATGAGCATAAAAGAATAAGGGGAAAGTTTGTAGGACCTACAAAAACTTAACAAAAAAGGCATCTTAACCTCAAGGCTTTCCCTCTGCACTACTTATACCTAACATGCACAGCAGTGATAACTGAACTCTGGACATTGAAAAAAACACCCCACCTTCACATAGTTGCAGAAAAATGTGAGAGGCTCAATGTTTATATTTTCAATTTTGTGTCCTTTATGACATTAGGAAAAAAAGAAAATAACCCAATACTTTCTCTAAACATTCAACAAACCCAGGGTTGCAATAATTTCAGAGGATTTCTTTTCCTTTAATAAATACAGTAGACATACCGAAAAGAAGAAGTCACCCAGCATGCTAAAGTTCAGATCTTGTAAGCCAGGCTTACAGATGTGCTTAGCAAAGTCTTCAGATTAGTTGCATCTTGAATTGAACTCCAGGCATGCACATAATATATACCAAAGTACCAGCAATAAGAAGCTTCAAGATATATCCCCACTCTCAGGCTTTGAAAAACGTGTAATGGGGGGATGAGTTGGATCAGAAATAAAATCTTTTACTTTAAAAGAATCTATTGATGTGTTTTCTCCCACTACAGCAATATCAGGACAATTTTAAGCAATTTATATTATGTGCAATTGGCTGGGCAATTTCTGCTGGAAATACACCTTTCTCCCAAAATTCTTTATAATGAGCAACACATTATTCTACATAACAAACAGCATTAAGTAATGACATCCTACTGCAACATTAACACTGCACAACTAAAAATGTTATGAATAACATTCAGACAGCAATGCTAAACCACAAAGTATTTTTGTAGTCTTTGGTTATAAAAAAGCAGCCTCAACCACTCCATGATCCAAAGGCCAAGAAATGTCTACACAGAAATGAGATCCAATCCACATCAAAACCATCAGTCAAAAAGAACCTGTTTTCACTTACTGTGAGAGAGAGGCTTTTCTTGGGTGGTGGCTGTTGCTGAGTTTGGGGGGCCACTTGTGGTGCCTGTGCCGCAGGGGAGATGGCAGGAGGTGTGGTGGGTGTTAGGGGTGAGGTAGGTGTAGCTGCAGGGGGATTAGAGTTACTATTGTACATGGGTGTTCTTTGTTTGAACTGTGCAGGGAGAGTTGTAGTAGCATTTGGAGCTGCAGGCTCTTCAGTCTGTCTGTTGGTCTGCAAGGCCTCTCGTGCAGAGCCAGCTGCAAAAATCAGTCAGGAATAATTAAAAACATTATTATCCACAAAGAGGGATTAGGATCACCAGTAGCCTTTAAAGAAAACTAAAATCTCTGATGATTCCATTTCAGCACCACAATTCAATATGCCATCTAATATCCATATGAAAAAGTCAAGAGCTAATGATCTTTCCACTTAATTATCTTTACAAATAATTAGAAAACAGAGCAACTAGCTGTTCAATATGGATACACGGTATTTAGCATCACATTTGATCTTTAATATATTTAATCAATATACAATTTATTAAATTAAAACTGCTATACTTACTTTCCAGTTTATATAGCTATAACAATTGTACTCTGATCTTACTAGGATTGTTGCTGTACTATACATAGAGCAAGTCCAAAGCTTTTTTCCCGTGAGCTTTTATCTAATGTAGTGGCAACTTTCGAAGGAAGTGCCATTACGATACTGAAAATGCAAATATACTTTAACAGATATCAGAATTAAACGCAGTCTTCACAAATCACTCATTATTTAAACACTACCCGCTAGAAGTTAAAACCCCAAAACTTTGACAAGGCCTAACTCTGTTCTTTCTCAAAGATGATCCATTCACCTGCAATAAGGAAGTTATAGTATTCCAAACCTGGCTGCAGCTGGAGGCAACTCATGAAATCACAGCAGCTTGACCATGCAAGTTACCACCTGTCCAGCCAGTGCTAATTACCCAGTGGACACTCTATCTCTATGTTCTTTTGCAGCTTTTGGACACAGGCACAGCTGCTTAAGCAGCATTCACAAACCTCATGAGGTTTAAGGTGACCTGTTTATACTGTGCTCACAGCAGACTAAAGGCAGATACAGATCAGAGCTACACTGATGCCCTTCGGATCAGATTTTAGGAAATGAGATGTCTATAGTTCTCCACCCTGGCACAGCCATGGCAATGGTTTTAGCAATACAGCTAATAATACAGGTATTTTTAGTAGATGTGGAACAATTGAGAGGATAAACATTTGCAACTATGAGTTATTCCTTATTCTTGTACAAGTTTCATTACTGGCTTTATCTCTTGTCAGAATGACTTTCATAAAGTAATGTTTTAATTATGCAACCTCAGATTATATGAGACCAAATCTGTGGATCTTCTGTGTGCATCTTATATGAAGGAAACAGTTTTATGTTTCTGGTCCCTAAGAAAAGTTAAATACTCCATACTCCTAAAAAAATACTAGAAAATTTTAAACTAGACTTTTCCTGCTGTTGAACACAATGCCAGCACTCTGGAAAACAGTACTATAGCTGCTGACACACTGATGTGTTCTTGGCTGCATTCCTTCTGGAGATGCCAACTTTCTGCCAGACAAAGATGTGCACGGACCTTCAGAGAGATTCTGAACTGTTCTGAGGCCAAATAAAATGACTGGGTTTTGCATATGCAGTTTTCTGTGGTGCCCAAAATGCCATAGCTCACAAGCAAAAGTAAAAATAATGTATTAAAGTGAAATGTTGGATCTCTGTTAACAAACAGATCTGGTCATGAATCCAAGTCATGCACATCTGTTAGCACAAACTGATACATTCCTTTAAAGACTTCACACACAGTCGGGAAAGAAAAATAAAATCAAGTTGGTTAAAATAAAGTGTAAGAAAAAAGGACTTTTACAAGGTATGTTTTACTATTGCCAATTTTCTAGAATTAAAAATAACAGCACTTTTTAGCTATTATCTTTGTCATACAAAAGTAAAAGAAAAATGGATGGCTTAATCCCAAACTGTGTGAAAGGTAATATGCACTTGCCTCTAGAAATAAAACTGACATCTGAAAGCAACTACTTTGTACGTGCTAGCATACGTGTGCATGAAATATACACTTCAGACATAGTAACTTCTCTTTGGGGATTCCAAAAGCTGGGTTTTCTATTACTGTGTAAGAAAACAAAACAAAACAGGAAATTGTTTCACTTACTTGATTTACCCAGCAGTCACACTAAAAATTTAGAGTCAACAAATATTTTCTTTACTTAAGTTAAATGTCTGGTTTCTTCAAACTCAAAGGCTGGAATCTTGCAATGGATTTTATATTGCTAAGGTGGAGTTTCACTCAAGTTGAGGGACAGTAGGTTTATAATTGAAAGAGCAGCCAGACAGTAGAACTGTACAGAGGTGGAGTTATCAGGTCCCAAGAGCAAAGAAGTGTCTGTTACCTGGCTGTGTTTCAGAGCTTGGGATATAGGAGGAAGACGGCACCACACTGGGGGTAGCAGGTAAATAACTCGTAGAAGGTAGTGCAGGCTCATTGTTCAATGAGCCAAGTTTCTACAGAACAGAAAAGAATGCATTAAAGCCACACTGCAAGTATGCTCTTTCTGCATTTTAAATAAGACTTCAACATTCATTTTTCTAAGATACTCCTTTTGGGAACTTAACTGCAGACTCCTCTGTTAGGAGTCCTACCTAACAACTTGTTCAACACTAACTTTCTACTTCAAACATTAGAAATTTATGCAGATGGCACTCTATGAAGAATTACATTCTACGATTAAGTGATCTGCCAGAGGAAACATGCTCTTCCACCATTACCAAGCAGAACCATGTTAATCCATGGGCATAAGGCCTCCTAGGGTATCACCCAGGAGAACACACAGGCCTCTGGGACATAGGCAAGCAGAAGGCAGCAGTAACAGCACAGGTAAAAACACCATTCCCACTGAAACAGGCAGTCAACACCAACATGACTGATGGCATCTAGGATGATGTGGCTACATTTTGTATTTGATTATACATGACACTGCATACACAGCACAAAGACAGCAGCATGGTTGATGATTTCACTGCCTGATGCAGCCTTGTGAACATAAGGGGCTGAAAGAAGAAAGAAGTTTTGAGGGGAATAAGTCTAACAGACAAATCATTTAAAATATGGACAACCTCTAAAATGTGGAACTTGCTAAAACATTCTCTTAGCACTCTGCAGAAAGAGAGGCAATAACCTTCACTCCTGACTCTAGCCTATCAAGTTCCCCCTGTATGTTGGCCTTGACTTGTCACACATAGACAGTCTCTCACCCAAAAGCAGGGGCAGGACATAACATTCTTCTAGAACCTACATCCTGACTGAGAAAACAAAATTGCACCATGGTTTCTAATATGCTGTATCTGAAATAGGAGGAAAAAAGCCTACACACGACTTGTTCTCCATCTCCCTAACTGAACAACTTCTACCAATTTGATTTCTCTTTGGAGAAAACACAATGGAATTTTGAAAAAAAAAAAAAGTAAAATCTTTTACATAAAGAGACATGTTTCAACAAGTGAGTAAAATACCATTACAGTGTTTAAGTGGATAGCACATGTCAAGACTATATTTTTTTTTCCATTGATTTTGACTGATTGATTTTGTTTGATTTTACCTGTGTAGATACAAGGCCAGCAGCATAATCTGGGGTAGCATTTTCTACTACTGTTTCTTCTTTGGCTTGCTTTTCCACAACTTCTGTATCTATTGCATAAAAACAGAAGTCCAAAAATTTTTTCAGAAATATTGAATATACTTTTAAAACAAAGATATAAAAATGCATTTCTCAAAGTATGCCAAAACATGCTTGAAGAGGTATATGCTGAAATATATACAGTAATCTCCAAATAGTTTTATAATGAACCCAATAATGAACTGAACCACAGTGTGCAGGATCCAGTAACTGAGAAATCTGATACTACAATGCATGAAAGCCCAAGAAACATTTTAATTGCAATTATGGTTTTGTTCTGCAGACAAACACAAAAAAGTTGTTTTGGGACAAATATGCTGCATAGTGTATCTTCTTGATGTGGTTAAGTACAGCACTACCCTGTCACTTGCCTTAAAAGCAGTGTATCAAATACTGTTCACTTGCTAAGATCTCTCAGTCCAAATTTTGAAGAGTGCTATAAATTTTTTCAACATTACTTTCACCTAATTTACATGGCCATACAGCCAGTAGAAGTGAGCACATGAAAATAACTCAGAAAAATTCCAGTACTGAAGCTACTCACACAGCTATAGGCTGCCCGATGTGAAACTGAGCAGCTCAATCCTTTCACATGATAGAGTTATATTACCTATGCCAAGGCAATATGAGTAGGAGCACTGAAACAAGTTAAAATTTTTCCTTAAAACCTGTCTGGGTTGGTTCGTATCACATCCCCTCATTTTTTAAAGTTTAGCTCAGGCTAAGATTTAACAAATTCAGAACAAAATGGTCAACAAATCTTGATCATATTTGCAGGTGTACTAACAGCCTTTTTAAGTAGAATGCTGTACCAACCTAATGTCTTCCTTCTTCTCTTTGCTTCACGGCCAGCACCTACCATATCCAGCTCAGAGATATCTAGAAGCTAATGAGAAAGAACACAGAGAACTTAATAATCATTGTTAAATGTATGTAGTTTATCTCTAAATATCATCCTAAGTTTTTTCCCTTCAATATATTGATTCAAAGCAGCAACAGAAATTCACTTTAGGTGAGAGAAGAGAGCTGAGCAGAAAAACAAGGAATGCACTTACCTTTACCCCTCTTTCTTTGCGCAAAGGTGTTCTTGAAGGAGGAATAGGAGTTCTATTTCCAGAAGGACTGAAAACACTGGGTGCTGAAGTACTCCTGAATGGAGCTTGTTTTGGTATTCCTTTGAGTGGTGCTTAGGGAAGAGCAAAGAAAGCAACAACTGAAATATGTGTTTAACCAGTTATGAAAAATGCTTCAGCAAGTTCTTCAGCTCTTCCCCTTCTTAATGCATACACTACCTGTCCTTTAAAACATTTATAATGTGGAATTGGCTATTACACTACATGTTCCTCAAAGGTCAGATTAGGTTACTCTTCAAAAAAGAGGTAACAGCCAATGCTTGCAACCCCATTCTACATGAAGTAATGAAAAAGGTGCACTGCTAACAAAATCTACTTTTCCTACACACACAGATGCTTTCCTTACTTGTAAAAAATAAACTCTGAACATGTAAAACAGTATAGAACATAAATCTTTTTAATCCAATTATTGCCAAAGTTGCTCTTTGATTTTCACAATCTAATTATTTTTTAAAACTGTATTTAACCAAAAATCTTAGCCAAGCTTTTGCAGGGCTAAGGGCTCATGATCTACTGCAAAGATAAGTTACTGCCTCACACAGTATGAAATTCTAGAGCTGCTGTTTGTCCAAGGAGGACCCAGTCTGAGTTTAGGGTGCAAACAGAACACCTGCTGTCTCAATACTCAGTAGCATCAGCTACTATCTGTAAGCAGCTGTTTCCTCCCAACTCTATGCTGCTGTCCAGCTACCTCACACTTAATCCTACCACTAAACAGCAATCTTCTGACTATTAAATTATATGGGATACATATACAGATCTATCAGGTCTTTTTGACTATCTCATTATGCCCTGTAAGCTGAAGATAAACAGAGAACTTCAGTTTGAGCTTAGAGACTCTGTATCCCTCTAAATGTACTGAAAATATTTTTCACCACAGGACAATGCCCTGACCCATGTGAGTACCTTTCAGCAAAGGTTTGCTGAGGGCAAACATCAGCAGGCCCACAACTCCTGCTTCTAGAGGCAAACTGGCTCTAAAGGCCAGGTCTAAGAACAGGCTTTAGTAATTCAACAGCTACACAGAATGCCAAGAACTAACAGCCCTTTTCTATAATTTTTAGTTCAAATTACAGCTAGACCTTTTGCATTTTCTGCATGAATGTGAGGCCAAACTTCAGCCCTCAAAGCCACATCTTAAACAGCATTAACACAAAGTACTTCATAGCTTCCAGCCACAACACCAAGAAATCACTCAAAGGTTCACACCTCAGCGTCCCTGGTGGCCAGGAAAGTTATACCTCTGCAGTGACTTAAGAGTATGTAACTAATTTTAAAACCTCTTCTCACACCTTATTTGAAAAATTCAAGCAGTTCAGGAACTTCAGCAAACAGCTGAAATGCATTAATACAAAGCTGAAGGATCATTCTACAGGTTTGCCATGTAGAATTCACTGCTCAGCCTTGGCTGCAGAGAACACAGTGTCCTTTCTCCAGACAGAATTATACAAATACAAGATAGTTTCAGTTTACTTCACAGCATTTCAAAGAGCACAGCAGACTGCTGTGACCCACTCTGCTCCCTTTGGGAACAACATGGCTTAGTCAGGAGTTATTCCTGGAGTGATGCAAATTAAATTCCTATCAAAGTCTATAGGCATGATCTAGCTGAATACAGTTTAGAAGCATGGCAGATACACTTGCCATTTAAAAAACCCCCCACACTGTTGTTCTTTCTGACAAGACATGTCAGAAATATTTAAGTATCAGGAGAGAGGGAGGTAGAAAGTGAGAAATTCTTTGCTTCAAAAAAAATTTAAGCTTTTGTAAAAAACAGATGGTAATTATATCCTTCATCAAGGCCACTTTATCAGGTTTTCCTTCTGAGAACTGATGAAATAAGCCATACTTGTTGTATCTATCTTCTTGACCAGTCCCCTGCCTTTGGCATGGAAAGGCACTCCTGCAGTCTTCTTGAGCTGTTGCGCAGTTTCTGTTGCTAAAAGGAAAAATGGCTTTAGTTATTACAGAGCCTGTGCTGAAAATACACACAACACATTGCCTCTTATATAAAATGTTATTAACTAATACATAAAGAGATAGGAATAGCAACAAATAATTATATTTTAATTAAAGACTCAGGTCATTTATATGGAACAAGCACAGTATTTGGAGAAAATGCAAAATCAATATACTTAGGCAGTGGACAAAGTGGCCTAAGATAAAAGAAATCACCAGAACAGGCAATTTGCTCAATAAAAATTTAAATAACTTTTTAAAGTTACATGACACATTAAGAAAAGTTACAAATTTTGTATTTAACCAGATCAACTCAAATTACATGCAAGAGAGTAGCAAGCTGCTGCAACAGAACAGTAGCTGCACTAAACTATTTTAAGATCACTTAGTTCAACCAGCTACCAATACATATATGTACACATATGCTGCATTTTATTAAGGGAAAATCCTCTTGTTTTTTACATCCTATACAGCTATATTGAGTGAAAGAAAGCATTAATTAGCAGCTCTTGCTCTCTTCTCCAAAAGCACATGGCAAAATAAAACTGTTCTCATTTTACTTTTGTTTCAGGAGCTTTAACCTAAGCTGTCCCTCAGAAGTCTTCCCAACTGACTGTTACAAATACCCAGGAGAGGACCTATCTGTGCTTTATGAAGCTATAGCTCTTTGCCTTGAAATCTGAACAGCACTTAATTTAAGATTAGCATTTTAATTAGCAATCCTAGCTGGAATGACTTGCACCTGCTCTTCCACTCATCCATAAATCCTCATCCAGGAAATCTCTAGTAACAGAAAATTTTAATGTGTATCACCATTTTGGAGAATAAGACTGAATACACTTATATAAATCTTCCTTTCACCACTTAACTTGTACACAATCTTAATGCTACTTACACTTCTGCAAGAGTTCAGCTCTGAGAGTGGCACTTTTAGGTTTCCTTTTCAGCTGAAAATGTTTCACTGGGGGAGTAAGTGGCCCAGCTAGTGTTGTCAAGGCATTTTTGTTTAAGTATTGGCATTCCAACGGCAACATAGCTGAAGTTTCACATTCACTTACTGCATAAAAAGTTAACACAGTACACAGGGGTATTAGCACCTCTAACAGCTAATGACAAAACATTTCACAACTAGACTGTACACGTGGTTTTAAATTTTAGATAACTTATATAAACACCAAGAGTAATTTAGTTCCAATTATTACACAATACATAACCAGTTATTAGTATGTTTGTTTTTCCCATCAGCTTCACAAAAGCTTCCATTTTTATTATACCTAGTCAAATTATAGGTATCTTAAATATGCTACTATTATTAAAAAAAAGGAAAAAAATATTGAATTCTCAGATTCCTGAAAAATTACATAGGAAAATCAAACTACTGAATGAAAATCCAAATCACAAGTGTGGACAGACAAATCATCATTTGTTTATAGAAAGAAAACAGTGTTTTCACCTCCAAGTCATTTAATTATTGTTCTGCTGCAACCTCCAGCCCCAGATCGTGTCTGTCCATGAATGCCCAAGGGCTTTTTCTAGACAATGTGCTAAGATAAAGCCAGTGAAGTGGGAGTAGTTTTGCATCACCATTTACTGTTTGAAGCAGCAACTGTGCAAGTGCCTGACCCCGTATTTTCAGCTGCTGGGCAATCTGTAGCTACTTGGCCATCAGCAGCACAACTCTTCCCAAGATCAGTCTCCCTCCAGCACCTTTCACCTGCTGTCCAGGCACTTCCAGCAGAGGCAGCTGTGGTGCTTCCACACCACACAGAGACTTGCTGTCGTCTTGGGTACCACAAATGGGGACAGAACAACACAGAAAAAGGCTCTCCTGACTAAGCTGCAGCACAGCTGTCTGTGGTACTAATGAATCCACACAAACTTCTATGCTGCCCTTCACACTCTGGGCAATAACTGACATTAAATTCTGATGATATGTGAAAAGACAATTTAAGAAGGTACCATTCCTCAAATACCACAGTTCCCAGTCCAGTAACATTCCAGGTCATGAACTGTGGTAGTTCAGAGACAAGACAGTGCCTGTTCTCATACCTCTACTGTTAAAACAGCAAGGCTGTCTGTGAAATGACAGGTTATTCCTAAAAAAAGGCACCACGTTCCTGCAATTTGCACCAACAGAAAAGGCTTACCTTTCTCTCTAAGCTCTCCTAAAATATCTTGAACATTGGGATTCTGTTCTTCAAGATCAAGGTTAAGGGAGCCAGTATCTGGAAAGGATTTTAAAATATCAGCTACCATTAAGACCCAGGGGTCTGAATCCAAGGTAGCGAGCTGGATAATTTCAGTCAGTGCCCCTTTCATCTAACAAAAAAAGAAAAAGAAAATCAACCAATTGGAAACAGTTTTAAACAGGTTATAGTTGGATTTATTTTAAAAACACACAAACATGCACAATGTTTTACTACTGGGGAAGGGAAGAGGGAAACTGTTTCCACACAGTTACACATTAACTTTAGAACTAAGAGAAGAATAAACCAAGGTAATTTTTTTATACTGCTTTCAGCCAATCTAACCCAAGTTTGTTTAGAGTTTTTGGCAGCCCAAAGCTTTGTTTAGCACTAGGCATTTTTACTAAAAGCAGCAGCCAAAATTCTACGTTACTATCTTCTTCTGCTTTACACTCATACTCCCTGTGGACCCACACCTTCTATTCAGTGATAGCAATGTGCAAATAAATTCAATTTATTTATAACAGGCATCTAAATGAAGATGTGCTCCTTGCCAGCCTACAGCATAACTATACAGACAGATTATAGCTGCATCATAATTGTCTTCAAAATATTACTTAAGATTAGGCCAAAATAACCTAATTGATATGGTATTGTTTGACAAAAATTATGTATTATGGAAGTAAACACAGCTCTCTGACATACCACAAGTAACAAGATTTTTCCAGCTACCCAAAGTTTCTATAGTCAGAAAAAAAGTTATTTTTCTATTTTGAAAAATGCAAAATAATACATGAAGTAAATTAAGTTTGATTGTGACAGTATTTTTTTTAATTACTGACCAACATATCTGTTGGCACTATGCAATGAAAATCAAGGTGACTACAGCCAGGGGTTTACTTCATTCACAAGTACAAGTCCCCAGAGACTGAATACTCGTTTTTTCTAAGTAAATTTTCATGTAAGAGTGACAGCATTAGCTTCAGAGAACTAAGATGTTTGAGATATTCTATGTGTCTAACAAGCAACAAAATACAACAGTAAAATTACATAAAGTATTTTACCATACTCTATCTGCATTGCATTAACACTGAAGAATGTACAAGCAAATATAAGGAAATACGTAAATTTTCATTTTTTCACAACCCACTGTGGCACATATAGATTAGTTACACTGGATGACAAGCAAGAGACTCATCTTCACCTTTATGCCGCATTTCTTTCCTTTTATTTAAAGCACTCTTATATGAAAAGTTGTAGAGTAATGCTCCCTATTACTCTACCATCCACTTCTAAAGCTCAGAGGCAAACAAACATTGACATTTCTGAAGTCCTTTCATCCACACAATGTTATTGCCCTCTCACTTTGGAAGGGTTTACAAGTCCACTACAGAGCCAGTTTGCCCTTTACCCCCTGCACGTTTTAGGGCTCACACATTATGTGCTTGTGAAACAAACTGCATCAGTCCATCGGACCCAAAATGAGCACCCCTGCAGGTTTAAGCTCAACCAGCTCCTTGGAGTAACTGACTGCAGTCACACAAACACCAGAATCATAAAGAAAGGAGCAGGAAGAAGACACTATATGAGCCAGTTCCCATCTTCAGCAGTGCCACTGATTTGCTTTGGATTAAACTGAGCAAATAACCAGGACTACACACTGTTTAATGTGCTGTCAAATTTAAGCAACATTTACCCAGTGGAAATAATCAATTTCTGAGGTTCTAGTCTTCGCTGTTCTCCAGTGCTCATTTCCTCCTCAGTAAATGCAACCCCACCAGAATGTCCACACATGTGTCCTTCTCTCTATTCTAGCCCTAAACTCCTTAACTAAAGTCACTTCTACAGTGGATGAGGATGACTGTGAACACAATCAGTGCAAAGTCCTTTGTTCTCTTATCTGTTCTGAAGGAATCAAGGTACTGATTTGCATGAAACACCTGGAAACCTAAAATATCCAGAAGAGCTGATGAATTCATAGCTTTTACAAGCTTTTCCGTGGACAACACTAATGCAGATAAGTGTACAGAATGTCACTGCCTTCAACAAAGCAAAGTCAGGCAATAGCCAGAGGAAAGATGTCTCTTGCATCCTCACAATTTACCCTTCATATCTACTTCACAAAACTTCTATTTGTACCAAAAATTCACAGAGCTACGTGCCTATACTACGAAAGTTCCTGCAGAGCTCTGGTCTGGGCATGTTGCATCCCCTCTGCTCTCACAGCTAAAGTTCAGGCAGTCTGTTTATGCCACAATGCACTGCTTAACAAGCTTTTGGTTCCTTCAAGAAAGGAGCCCAGAAACAATTTGATTGCCTAGCACTGGACAAATAACATTATTGTAAGTCCTCATGACAGAAAGAACATGGTGGAAGATCACCATCACTATCACACACAGGGAAGCAAAGCACACTAACAAGTATTGTGAGCTAACCAGAGACTTTGCCTAAATATGGCTTTGCATTCAACAGGCCTGAATTCCAAGTTTTGACTCAGGTTTGTCTTCAGTTGCAATTAAAATACACGTTCCCACTTCACTGTTCAGCTGGCAGCTGAAAAGAAACACTTCATTTATGGTTTGAGAATGCATGAAATGCAACTCAAAAGGGAATCCTACATGCAGTTTTCCTGTTCCTTTACAGGGCACAGCCATAATCCCAAATTCTTAATTGTCTATGATTGCAACACTGGGTCAGTAAAACTCCCATCAGCTCCAAACATCTTGTTAAGCATAAATGTCAAGATCTGATGTAACATGTTCCAGCGTCTTTCTCATCTAAAAATTAAGGATCTTAAGTATTTTTCTCAGCCTGCTAGCACACAAGAAAAAGCATAGGCCATGACTAGAAGCATCTAGCAAGTATGATCAAGCAGGATGGGAAGTGTCTGGGAACAGAGACAAAGGCAGATTAGTAATGGCTGTGCAGGAAGGACAAACAGGACTGTGGGAAGGTATAAAAAAAAGGAAGTGTTACTAGTAACACACAACATGACAGCTCCAAGATGACTATTTGCAAAGAATTCACATCTATTTGCTTTATATTCTGCCTAAATTAATGTGCATGACAATACTTTTAGACAACTGCATCAACAGTTGGCTAATAAACTAAATGAAGCTTTAATCTTTCTGAGGCTATAGAAAAGATGGTATATAATAGATAACTGCATTATCATTATAGAGCATTTTCATTAAACTAAAAGCATTGTATTGAAAACACCGTGTTAATATTTGCACAATATAAGCCCAGGATGGGTCAATACCACTACTGAATGTGGTCTGCATTTTAATCATGAAAAAGAGCTGAAGTGGCCAAGAGAAATACTGGATTAAAATACACCATTTTACATCACAAAATAATTATGAACTCTAAGTGCAGGCCAGAAAGGTGCACAGCAGCCTGTATGTTTTCAATGCAGAGGGAAATGCAAGTGCCATGTCCCCTCTTACTCCTGTGCACTCATACTCCACAATTCCCAGCATAGATGGCTCCTGGTGCACATAAGCCAGTACAAAGAAACAGTTTTGATTTCTACTGCAATAAATGGGCAGGTCCCTGCTGGGATAGGGATCCTCCTCCCAAGGTAATTCAGAGAGCACAGAAGCACAGTCCTTGCTCCAGACTTGGTTGTAACATCACAGTCTAACCCCGAACAAATAAATTAAACTTCAGCATAAAAAGAAAGCTTGCACTCGCCATTGTGAATCAGCTTAACAAGAACATAATATGAAAAATAAACAGAAATAACAGTTCTGCCAAATTCACAACAGAAACTCTGGTCAGCACTACATTGAGCTTTAGGCATCATTTCAAATAAGTGCAATTATCTAGAAAAAAAAATAGCAGATGAAAAGCCGTAAGAGTTTGCAAGTTCTGCACAGAGAATTACAGGGGAAAGGAATTTTTGATAACTGCCTACAAAACACAAAATTAAAATGAGAGCAAATTATTCTTATTAGTCAGCAGGAACAAACATGCAATAATGAGGTTCACAGCATGATAAAAAATTAGGTTTATTACCTGTCCCACAAGAATATTATGAGGATTAAGTCACATATCTATGTAGCATTTGGAGTGTTGAATGAAAACATTATGAAAATTTAAAAGATATTACATATGAGGATAAAACCACTTAAGTGAAGAACTGAGCTTTCAAGAGAGCTCACTGAAGATTCACTTGTCTAGACTGAAGCTTTCATAGAGATTTAGAAAGGACCAGGAGCAATTAAATCCCTTCTAAACCAAATACCACCAGTTTCCTTGATTCCCATATTGCTTTTTACTCAAATGTCTGCACCCAAATGGCTTCCGTGTTATCCTAAGCTTTCATGAAAATGCTACTATCAGAAAACAAATAATTTTGAAGAGAAAATAACTCAGTTGAATCTGTTACCTAGAAAGGGGAATATCTTTTAACATGTAAAATATCCTGTAGCTGCTATTGAGATTCCCAAAGCTTTACAAAGCTGATGCAATACATTTTCCAATACAATTAAGCTTCCAAATGCCAGCTCGGTGCTTCTCGCACATGATCGATACAGACTGGTGCATGGCATGGGAAAGGCATATGACTTTCCAAAGAGAATAATTAAGTACTCTCATAGAGTTAAGTTTAATAATTTTCAGACATGGGGGTGATTTCCAAGTGACAAATTCCCTTCCAGGCAGCTACAGCTACCCTGTTCTGGCAGGAAGACACTGCTTCCAGCACTCCCCAACACACAGGCAAAGGCTGCTGCAGAGATGTGCACAGCACAGCCATTCTGCACACAGACATATTTATCTATTTTCTGGATATTGTGTGCAAGGTACTCCATGCCAATTAAAACATTTAAATTCTTGATAGTAAGTTAGGTGACAAATCTGCACAAATAAAACTGTCTTAGCAAACTAACCACAAATGATGAGCATCTGATAAGACAACATACCCTTCTGTCAGCAGTTTGGTTACATCAGCTATTTTTACCATCTACAGAAGGAAGCCTGTAATGATAATAGTAGGCCTACCAGCAATGTCAAAGGTTTCTGCCTCAGGAGTTTTTCTATTTTTAGCCCTTTTTAAAGGCCCTTTTCCCAGTTCAAGGAAAAAAAAAAAATCACATGTTCCTGAAATAATTAAATGCTAAGGGTAGATCTCAATCAAGCATCACCAGCTTACAATGAAAATTTATGACTGAATTCACAAACTCTACCAAACTGAAAAATACCACAATATTTTGTTAAAGCAGTAATAAGAGCTTTACGTTTGGAACACAACCAATCACTAAGCACACAGTAAAAGGCACACTGACTGACTTGCTTTTCTCTACATACACTTTATCTCCACAGCTAACACAAGCACAGATCCAGGTGAGTTACTGCCTGCCATCTTCTCGGGTTTGGTTTAAAATGTTGAACATTCTTGAAGCATTTCAACAATTATTTTCAGTTTGCAGTCGAATGCTGCTCCCTCAAAGACTTGCTATGAGTGCTATTTATGAAGGTCCCTAAGCTTTTCGAAGCTCTTTTCCATCTAAAAACACCATTGTTTTTCTAAACACTGCAATACTAATTTCTTCCAGGCTACTTGAATTTTCACACTAAGTTCACAAGAATTTTGCAAACTCACAAGTTCACACGAGCTCCCATCCCCCTTTCTAGCCTTGATTATTTAGTTTGTCCAGAACGTGACCCCATTTATCACACACAAGGATGACAGCTTGTTTACTGGACAGGCACTAAACATAAATATCATGCTTTAAAAATTAGCCTAAACATGCTGAACAAGAATTGGTCTTTTTTTTAAGTGAGACCAGTGTAACACAGTGAAGAATCATACAGATGCATGTGGCAAGACAAACACTGACATACACTAAATTATTGCTTAAAGGCGATGCTTGCCCATTTTCAGACTAGAAGTGCACAAAAGCTGAGCATACAACAATCCAAGTTACATACCACACCCTGCCTGGTATGTATGTATATTAAGTTTAAGAAGCAGCTGTGTCTTAGCCAAGAAAGAGACTGGTGAAAGCACAGCTGAGGATACTCTACACAGGAAGGTGAAAACTAACTACATACCACTTCCATGATTATTACCAGAAAATACTACTTTACAAAATGGAAGTAGCAGAAGAATTCCTTCAATTGAGTGAAGAAACTTAAGATTTCCAGACATTCTCCAGCTATTGCCCCAAACATCTGTAGGTGCCTACTGGTAAGAATAAGCCAGCTGCAGATAAGGTATGGTCCAGGACCAAGTGAAAAAGCCTGCAGAGCCAGCTCAGACTCGAGCCAGCCAGTTTATTAGCTGGGGTAGGACAACAGAGCACCAGCTGTTCCCAGAAAGGTAAGGAGAGGCAAACAAGCAGCATAGCAATTTTCCCCAATCAAGACCTGAATGCAGCAGGGTGGGGAAAAGCACTGCTCAGTGCAGACCCCAGACAGTCCACTCCCAAAGTTTCAGCACTTGCTGCTGTCCTTCCTAAAGCCGAGATGCTCGACTTGTGCCACCTACACAGCTGCCAGTACTAAGAAAGGAATGGGGGAAGCCGCACACACAGACGGCTGCTCCTAACCGATCCTGCCTCCGTCCTAGCCGTGGCACAGCCACTGCCTCCGAAAAGCCCTCTTCCCTAAAAGGCACCCAAAACACAGCCCTACAAAGAGTGCCTGTAGGCCACACAATGGGTTTCATGTCCAAACTGCTTTCAAAAGGCTAGTGCCAACCAGGGAAACCCCGAAGAGCAGGAAGAGGAGGAGCAGCAGCAAAGCTCCCACTCCACTGACTCCCTTATCACCGGGAATCTCGGATCTTTTCCTCACTCTGAGGACCGAGGCGGGAGACCTTCTTCACTTATTCCTGCCCGTCCGAGGAGGGCTGCGAGGCAGAGGCGGGGATGGCTGTGAGGATCAGCCCTACCACACGCCCGTGCCCTGAGGGGCTGCGGCCGCTCGGCTTCGCCCCGCAGGCAGCCCGGGGTCTCCCCTCCCCACAGCCTCCGTGTGGAAAAAAAAAAAGGGCGGGCGGGGGAGGTGGTGCTGGCACTGCCCCCCCTTCTCCCCTCACGCCATCTCCGACCTCTCCCCCTCACACACACACGCGCGCCCCGCTTCCCTGCGACTCCCACCCGGCTCTCACCTCATCTACCGCCCGGCGGGGCAGGTGCAGCATCCCCAGGAGCAGCTTGAGCTTTACGGCCGAGGAAAGGCCGTGGAAACAGAGGCGGATGTTGTCGATGACCGAGGCCGTGAGCAGCGAGGCGATGCTCGGCGGCGCCCACAGCTCGTCCGTAGAGCCCAGTTTGTTGTGCAGCCACAGGCCGGTGTCGCTCTCCCGCATCGACGCCATCTTGGGAGCGGGGCGAAAAAAGAGGGGATTCTCGACGGGCATTTCATGAAGGCACCTAAAGGGAGGAAGGGAGGGGGTGAGGACCCCTGCGGGTCGCCGTCTTGTTCATAAGCCAAAATGGCGGCGCCCAATGAGGTTGCTCTTGGGAAGGCGGATGCTCTGCCGTAACCTAAAATGGCGGCGCCCAGGAGGCGAAATGCAATAAGGCGCTTCTCATCTCTCGGCCAAATGCAAAATGGCGCCCGCCATAGCTTTTCGTCCGTACTGCAAGATGGCGCCGCTTTACTGTAGAGAAGCTCCGCTGTCAGCCCCAGCTCATTGTCCCTCACAGCCCGCCCTGACTCCTTCTGGGCAGAAATGGGAGGAGAACGGCGAGCGGGGCGCGGCGGGGCTGGGAGGCAGGGCTTCCTGCCCGCGATGGGCTGACCCCGCGCTTTCCGGAGCACCACGTCTCCCTCCCTCACAGCCCCGAAGGGCGGGCCGGCCGTTTGCTGCGCGCCGCTCCTGCCCATCCGCGGCCGGCCCGTGTTCCCACCCAGCACCGCGCCCTGGGCGCTAATGCCCCCTTAAAATGCTTTGGGCAGGGCCGCGGCTCCCTGGGAGCTGCCAGCCCTGCCCGCGCAGAGCAGCTGGGGCGCGGCGGAGAAGCCGGGACGCGGTGCTGCCTCTGACAGGGGCCGAGTGTCTCCTCCATGGGGCTGGCGAGCTGGGTGCTTCAGCCGTGTGGGGCTTACCTCAGTCCGCAGCTCTGGGGGCAGGCGCTCAGAAACCCGCAGCGCATACATGCGTGTTCCCTAGCGATTCGGCTCGTTGTTATTTAAATACGAAAAATGAATCAATGGCCTGAATCCCGGAAGAGTCCGGAAGCTTTCAAGTGCAGCATAAACGGTTCATTTTAGCGCGTCTCTGGTTGAAATTAAAGTACATGAGTTGTAGGAGTGCGGTGCAGATTCTCCTGATCTTCTTCTAAGTTTTTGAATGAAAACGTTTTCTTTATGACATTCTGCCTTTTAAAAGACGTTGTTTACAACCTGATTTCTCTGAGAGAGCAGAGCAATTGTTGCCGAGGTGCTTTATATTTCCTCAATATAGAGTCACAGAATCTTTCAGGCTGGAAAAGATCTTGAAGATCATCAAGTCCAAACATCAACTCAGCACTGTCTAGGCCACCACTAAACCATGTCACCAAATGCCACATCTCCACGTCTTTTGAACACTTCCAGGAGTGGTGATTCCACCAATTTCCTGGGCAGCCTACTCCAATGCTTAACTACCCTTTCAGTGAAAATGTTTTTCTTAATATGAAATCCAAATATGGCATCGTTGGAGTCTTTTATTTTGTTCATGTTACTGATATCCAAAATGCTGAGTGTCTGCAGCTTATGGGTGCTATGACTTCTGTCAATGTGGAAGTATTTTGAGGGAAAGAGTTTCTGTGTGAATAAATTATATATTAATACATTGTGATTTTTTTTCTATACCAAATCATGCACTTTGTTTGTACCATCAAACAATGTGTACTGAAATCTGATTTAAGAGAGACCTTTTGTATGCAGTGGGCTGTTATTTTAGAATGGCAAAATCAGAGTTGGGGCAGTTTGTGTAGCAGACAAATATCCAGAATTTCTGTTGACCTCTACCTCGGTATGTGAGTTCCATATGTAGCTGGGGGGAATTATTTATCCACTAGTAACTATTACTTTGTACAGAAAAAAACCCTGTAACTAAGACACTGAGGTCAACTATTAGATTTGAAACAGAATAGGGAATTAATTAAAGCAAAATCTTTAAAAATAGCTATAAAGGAATTGTGTTAGTTTAGTCATATAATCGGCATGTAATTATCACTAGTAATCTTTGCCCTCCATTCATTATATCCAGCTGTTAAAGGCGGACACCACTATTGATAAGTCTCTAGTACCTACTTATCTACTGGGTAAAATCCATGAGATAGTGTAAAAAAATCTAATTAAGCAAGGAAAACTAGTGATATTCTCACCTTCTAATTGTGCAGAAAAGTAACCAATTCCTTTTAAAGTTGTGTTGAGGGAGGTTAATCAGAACATGTTGGCACAGCTGGTTGTCTTGAAGCAGTAGCTGTAACAGAATTAACCTGGTTCTGTGAGATGGCACAAACTCCACCAGGTTCAGGGAGCTGGAGTGTCTGTCCTTTGAAAGGGTAGCTTTATTTCAATGAAGTTATTGTGGGATTTGGTGCTGGCTTTCTCAGGAGAGCCAAACTGCAGGCTAATGGAAGCTAAGTTATTACATATGCTCTGTTCTGTGCTTTCCTCGAGGCATCTATTTTTGGACACTGTCAATGTTAAAGCACTGAGCTGCATGGCCATGTAGTCTGAGCTGCTGTGATCACTTCTGTGCTTTTATCTGAAGTGTGACTTGAGAAGGGAGCCTGTTCTGTGATATGTATCTGGAATGTAAGGATTTTCGTAGTCAGTTTGGCTCCTGCCCTATCACCTGCAAATTTGTCCCTCTGTCTCTTATCTGAAGAGACATCAGAGCTCTGGAGATAAGGACAAAGTGCCACCCAGCTGTAAGAGCTTTTGTCCTGCCAGCTATTTGTACCTTAAATTTCTATTGTAATAAAGTGCTTTTTTATTATTATTATTATTTTAACCTAAATTTTGTTTAGCCCAAGTAGTGGTTTTCAGAGTGATATGGCAAATATAAAAAGTCTCATTCCTCAGTGATTTCTGGAGCTGGAAAGGGCCTACTTGATTTCTCTGGAATGTTTTATATCCCTCAAGATGTTGCATTGCACAGATAACTGTCTGCAGATGTTTCTTCCTCTAAGTTGCAGGCCCTTATTTCAAAGGTGGTGATGTTGAGTATGAAATTGTTGAGAAGAGTTGGAGCATGTCTCCAGGGGGAGACACCCTGGATTCACTCACCCAGTCATGACAATAGTCAAATAAGAACCATACATAGGCAAAGGTTAATTTCTTTGAATCTGCTTTATAATTGTTTAAGAAAGGTGCAACTTTGTCTCACACCAAAACCAGTGCTCCAAGAATTTCCCAACCTGCAGTTTTAGCTTGTTATCTGTTTAAATATTATCTATCTATCTATCTATCTATCTATCTATCTATCTATCTATCTATCTATCTATCTATCTGTCCTGCACTCCCCAGAGCAGAGTGCTGTGTTACCTGTCAGATTCAGGGTAATTGTTTGTACCCAGCAGGATGTTCCAGGGCTAGAGCCTTTAGTTTCCTGGTTCCAGGGAAAGCAGCACAGCTTCTGGTACACTCAAAGGTTTCAGTTTGGTGTTGGCTTTGATCTCTCAGTGAACAAGAAGCTGCTTTACTGATTTTAAGGAAGAACTGAGGCGTGTGCAATAAACACAGCGCTGGCATGAGCAGTGGCACTGGGTTCCCACTGGCACCTCATCCTGCAATGGCAAGTATGGCAGAGTCTGAGCAAACGAGGCTTTAGGCTGTGATTCATGCCATGCTGACAGGGGCCAGCCCAGGAAGGCAGACAAAGCACTAGATTGTGTATTATCATATAATTTATCCTCCTGCTGCCCAACATTGCCATCAGGACTGAATAACAGATTTTCTGCGAACCTTTATGTTTGTATCTTGAGTTGGAAATACCACATCTTTTCAATATGCTTTTAAAGTGCAGTTGCCTAGGTTTTCAAAGCAGCAAAAGAAGATAAATTTTATCCTTTGATATCAGGCTGGCATGTAAGTTTACTGTGGGGTCAAGCATTTAGAGCTGTCAGGGGCACTAAAGGAGTAACTGGTAGTAATACATGTCTAATATCCTTTATGGTAGCTGACAACAGAGGTTTGTCAGTGGTCTAAGGTACACAGTTAATTGTTATTAAGCAGTAGTTGATTTTATAAAATATATCTAATGTCAGAAGACCTGTAAATACATGGTACATTTTTACAGTAATTCAGTTTGTAAAATGCTGCTTATTATGGGTTAATGCAATTGTGTGGGTGCATCATTTTGTGTGGGAGTTTTATTTGACCCATTTTAAGACTGCTGCATCAATGTGATCTGAAAGACTCACTGGCTGAGAATTTACTCAAATAAAACCAGATTATCTGACTTCCTCAAGTCTAAGGCAAACCTTCCTCATGGGAACTTCCTGTGTCAGCTGTGACACAGCCAGCTCCCTTCCCTGGCAGGCAAAGCCTCTGGCAGAAATAAAGATAAATAAAGATAAAAGCTATGAAAAATGTCCTGGCACATCTTGTCCTGTGAATTGGCATGGCATGATGGGCAGTAATTGTTTCAATGGTGCTCCATCCAGCTGCCTGTGTCCAGGATTATGCTTACATTGCTGTCATACCCTCTTGCAACTTCAGCCACATGATTTTGTGATTATTTTCCCTCTCCAATAAACTTCAAAATGATACAGTGACTTAAGACCTACGGTGAAAAAGGCCCTTGAAGAGGGAGAGGTTGAACTCAAGACAGTAATTTCCCTTCTGTCTTGTTCTAGAGTAGTTTAACTTGATACACTCCCACTCTGGGCTCTTATGTGTGGCTGATGGAGCCTGAACACTGAAGGTCAGCAGTGATGAAACAATTCAGTTGAGGTCTCTGTAGAGCAGCACAGCTACCTGAGGTCCCATCCTTGAGGAATCACCCATCTGTTTGGAAACAGTTCTGTTTTGTTGCCTTTGCCACCTCTTCCATTGTCTTTCTTTTATTCTTGATTTTAGTAAGATTTTTAATATCTGAATTTAACAAAAGGAAGAATTTAAATTATATAAAACATGAAACTATGAATGCAGAGCTCAATTAACTTCTCAATTACTTCTAATAAGTAAGAACTTCACTATGAGCAGTCCAAATACCTTTAATCAGACCTAACAATGTGCAAAATTAAAGAGCATTAGAGGTTTTGAAAAACCCCTAGTACCTAAAACACAAATAAATTTGTTGTTTTAAAGTCTTACATTTGCCTATACACTGTGCTTCAAATTGTCTTTGCTTATGATGATATGGCCAAATGGTAGAAAGGCCTTGCATTGGATCATCTGTTGCTTGACATCTCATGGCATACATTCTATAAAACATCCTATTGTTATTTTGCTGTAGTCATAATGCTTTCAGCAGCTGTCACAATGAAATTATGCTGTGAAATGAGGGGTATTAAAGGTTGTGACATCAGGGCACGTTTAGACAATGTTGTGATCTTCCACAAGGAAGTCACCAAGTTTTCAAGGAAGAATGCTTGCCTCTTCATTACCCTCTGGGAGCTTGTTTGCCAACACCCATAAGTTTCTTTCCTTTTTTCTCTCCCTCTTTATTATGTTTCAGAAACTACTCTTTATCTTATTTCATTTTTCATCACTCTTCATGTGTGTAGAATTCAGGAATGTAGTGCTGGATGACATGTGTTACACGACCATTTGCTGTCATGTGCCACATTATTACATCAGTCTTTTTATAAGCTATTAAAGTCCATGTTGCAACTGGCTTGACTGTTTTATCCTGCTGCTAAAGGCAGAAGAATATTCCAGAACCTCACTGCTCTGTCAAGGGTTGCTACCTTCTGATTTCCCAGCTAGACTACACCCATTTTTATGATCAGCTTCTTCTCTTCTTTCTTTGCAAAGTGAATGAACTTTGAAATAAAGTAGAATTTTTTGGCCTCTATAATAATTTTTTTTTGCTTCTTATTTCTCTGTTTTAATGACTGTGGGGTAATACTTTCCTTGCCACACCTCTTGGTGGAGTGCAGGGTGCAGTTTGCATTATTTACAGTGAAAATGCACTGTTGGCCTTAAGGGGTTTGTGCTCAGCCAGGTGTGATTGCTTGGTCTTTCTGGGCTGATGTTTAGCCAGTTTCCTACCTGTCCTCATACCTGGGGTTTTTCATCAAGCCTGAGGTGTCTCTTGGCCTAGTCCTCATTTTTATCAAGATCTCTCTGAATTAAGTTCTGCCAGTCCTCATGTCAGCACTCCTTAATTTGGCGTGCATAATTTTGCTCAGGGTGCATTCTGTGTCATCATCTGACACACACAGTGTTCTTCACTAACTGCATCTCAGCCATTCCTTGAGCCTGGCCATCCAACCAGTTTTCAAGCCATCTGACAGACTGGCCACCCAGCCCTTGCTTTCTCAAAAAAGACATTTTTTTTGTGTGTCACTGTATAAATTAAAGTAGAAGATAACTGGTTGGTTTTGGTAGCTATTGTTGTTTGTTTGTTTGGTTGGTTTGGTTTGGTTTGGTTTGGTTTGGTTTGCCATAGACCCCACACTGAACACCTGAAGAGAGTTTAGAAGCCATGGGGTCACAGAAAGGACACACTAAAATATCTGGGTAGGAGTTACAGTATCGAAATCTTAAGCAGAAATCTTGTGTTACTGTGTCCTTTTCCACTGTTTGAGATACTCCATGTGTGATGCAGCTGGATGTTCCAGGCGTGATTTGGGAGGTGTGGAGAACTTGGATTTCACAGCCCATCTCTGCCTGCTCTGAATCCTGGTCAACAGTGGTAACAGCACAAGATAGAAATACTCTGATTTAGAAGTTGATAACTCTCTCAGAGAAAATTTCCTGCTTTTAATGGTAGTTCCTGACACAGTGAGCTTTCCAGAGTTGCTGCTGATGTATTTCTTACTCTTATAATTAGAAGAGAGGTTCCTTAAGGCAGTATCTACTTGAGTTCCAACAAAAGTCTTGCTGAAATCTCTCACACACAAAATTTGATGCTAATCATTAATAAAAAAATTATAAATTTTCACTGAGCTCTCCATCTTGTCTGAATGAACTGTAAATAAATATGAGTTAGAGCCTGACAGTTAAGATTTCTGGTGTTAGTTCAGATTCTGCTAGGAGAAGTGGAGTCTTTTTTGAAAACCACAGATTACAGTAGGGAAAAAAAATGCATACATCTCCAAATACCATGACAAGATAAACGTATCTGAGGAATCTGGCTGAACTAAAAACATCTCTCATAGTTTCAGGGATACTATGTACTTGAACTGTAGTCCTTAAAGATAAAATGAACTGAAAGCCTTTCAAGGCTTTTTATGCCAGTGAATTCTCTCCACCTATTTTTGTTTTTGAAATAACACTAAAAAGTGTTTTATTTTTGCTCTTTTCATTGCTATGAGAAAAATTCAAATAAGCAGGGGAAGATTACTAGCTGACTCCACAACTTTAGAGCTATGTATAAAACAATGTAAATTATTATAAATCTTTTAATCTTTTCTCACTTGTAAGTTATCTTAAGCTTTATTTGCTTTATTGTACAAGTGTTTCTTGCAAATGCTTTACTTTTAAAGTAATACTTCTGTAATCTGTAAGAAAGGTTAGGCTTGTAGCAAAACATAATTATATTTTATCAGATATAATTGGAAAAAGAAACAATCTTTCAGGCTTACAATCCTTGCATTTGGTCTGATTTCATCTAATAAAACATATTACCTCTCCTTCCAAACTCTCTTTTCCAGCATGGATTTTCTCAGAACAGCTGGATTACCTCCAGAACTGTAATAATAAATCACAAAGTTGCAGCTTATGCAGGCAGACTTAGAATATTTATATGTGATTGTTCATGAATTATTTAAACATTCCTGCCCTCGGAACAAACTGATATTGCATACCCATTCTAGAACCTGTAAATTAACTCAGATTAGTATGATGTGGTTAGAATTTTTTCTTTTTAAAAAAAGTTATTATGATTTCAGCAAGACTTGTATTCTAGTAACTGAGGTGATATCCTGATGAACACATTTACAGGGAGCTTCAGATGGCATAAATTTGGTTTATGTGTACTATTGGTATCTGTTGGTGTGCTTGTGCTTGCCACTGGATTGTATTGACTCAGTCCTTGCTAAGAAAGATTCTCACCATTTCATGAGATTTGTATATGTGCTACCCTGTTTAACAAAGAGGCAGCAAAGGACTAGGATAGATGAAATTCTCTGCTTAGGGCCAGGTAAGAAAACTAGATGAGGCAAGTCTTTAATTAATTGCTCCAGCATCTCATTGGTGGTTTTTACTGGACATTTTTCCCCTTGAAGAATCACAGAATGATAGAATGGTTTGAGTTGGAAGGGACATTCCAGATCATCTTGTTCCAACCCACTGCCATTTGCAGCCTTCCACTAGACCAGGGTGCTCAGAGCCCCATCCAGCCTGGCCTTGAACATTGCCAGGGACAGGACATCCCCAAATTCCCTGGAAAACCGGTCCCAGTGCCTCATCACCCTCTGGAATTCAACTCTTCTGAAAGAGAGAGATAAACTGGGTAAACCAAGGAGGAGAAAGCTGGAGTTAAAAATAATGTTGCACTCTTCCCAATTTTCACTTGTGTTAATGAGGAGGGTGTTTAAATCCAGCTTAGTTTGTTAATCCATTTTTTAGTGTTGGGTGATGAGAAGCAGCTTGCAGGAAAATGTTCTGGAATGGATTGAATTGACACTTACACAGAAGAGTTTTTGATCTACAGTTCTTAATGCCCTTTTCAAAGATGACATCATGGACTTAGCTTTTCAAACTGATGGAGGAGGGGAGTGAAAAGAGCAAAAGAGGAAAGAGAAAATGAGAAAAATTAAACTCCTTAGTAATTAAAAAAATTCAGTAAATGCTTTGGAAAAAAACAATGAAATAATTTTTTCAAGTATTTCTTAAAGTATTTTAAAATCCTCCTTAGGAGACCATCATTAGGAGGCCAGGCATAGTAGGGAGGCAGTAAACAGGGAGCAATCTGATTGTCAGATACAACAGACTCACTGACACTGAGCTGTGTTACAGGGTGACAAAAATAATATAAAATCTTTTAAGGCTGCAAAGTCAAACATTCTGCAGTTAAAAATGCCAGGATTTGTGTTGTTTTCAGAGCTTTGATTTGCTCTCTTGTATTTGGTTGCAAGGCAGTCATTAATGACAGGAGTGCATTAGTGGCCAGAGAGGACAGTAGTCACTTAATGAGCTGCTCTTCAATATTTTGTTCTCTTTTTGGTGCTTGATATGGGACTCCATGGCTTACTACTTACTGTTCAAATTCTACTGTGAAGGCAGAGTTACCAGTTTTGTTATGCATTTTTCAGTGATATACAATGAAGGATAGGGTAGGAGCTGGGGGTAGGAGCTGAGAGCTTCACAAACAGAATTTAGTTTATTTTGATAACATCCTCATAAATTAAGGAGAAAAGAGCATTACAGCTAATTACATTACATTGCAGCTACATTTTTAGCCATAAAAACACAAGATTAGAATTTAGGCTTTCAGCAAAACTCTGTACCCATTTCATGGCCAGCCATGAAAAATGGGTTTATAAGTGGCTAATTTAGTAGTCTGTGAGAAGGATAAAAATAGAATCCAGTCCTTTTGAGCTGCATACAAATGCCTTAGCCTGGAACCAGTTTTTTTCCTCCTGCAGTCATTGTGTTCACTGTCTGCAACAAACAAGCCAGGATTCTCTGGACAAGATCTGATTCATCACACAATCCTGACTCATCTCCAAACCATGGTCCATTCTGTTCACTGAGTTGCTATGTACAGCTCTATGCCAGCAAGCTAGATATGCTTCCCTAAACATGATGGAAAAGTGGTAGAGGGAGAAAAAAAAAAAAAAAAAAAAGAGTTAAAAAACCCACCATTCCTGCAAATAGTTATTGCAGGCCCAATGGTCCTGGTATTCCTCTGCCTCTCTACCCTGATGTGGCTTCAGTGTGTCTGTACACATGTACATTCAATGTATAAAAACACCTTTATTTGAAAGATGGGTTAAAAACAGCTCATGAGGTGTGTGAAAGACAAGTGCTGAGATGCAGAAGAGGAATCTGGTTGCCAAGAGGCTTAGGGGAATGTGCTGGTAGGAAAAGGTGGCCTCATTTAGCTCTGGAAGAATGTGTCTTGCTGTTTCCCACCACTGGCCCAGATGGTTAATGTGATTGTGATCTGTGAAAGATAACAGGATGCCCCTCACCCTGAGAGATTAGGCACTGTAATTCATTGCAGCACTTCCCTCCTTAAAAAGAGCAAGATAAAATTGGTTCCTCTCATCCTTTTCCTGATGAGTGGTGGAGCTAAATCCCCTGAAGAAGTGATAACACATAGGTGAGGGATTGTTTTGTCTTAAAATTCCTACCAACAGCCTTCTTGTGGGTCTCCTTCAACTTCTTGATCTCTATATGACAGTGTCTGGAAGCTGTAGAGTGCCTTTGCTGGGACTGTCAGTGGGAGATGAGTGCATAAACAAGATAATTCCTGGTGGTTTTCTCATGTCTGCAGTCCTCTGGATACTCTTCCAAATGGCAGGAGAGCCTAGAACTCCTCAAGATGAGCCTGGAGCTGCTCAAGGTGCAGCAGAGCAGTGGGGTGTGTGCAGCAGACAGGCTGGGGTGGCACCGTTAGTGTATTGCAGGTCTGCTGGTCCCTCCTGAGACAGGGACATCTTGCATGAGCACCTGTGTGTGAAGTGTAACAACGGCTGAGGTGGCAGCAGGGACAGGTTTGGGTCTGCTGCACAGCTCTACTCTGCTCTGCTTGAGTGGCTGTGGCTGCTCCAGGTGGGCATGCAGGGCTACCAGCACAGCTTTGCTAGTGGTGAGAGAATTCCTGCTCCTTCTGCAGTACAGGCAGACTGGATCCCCCTTTACATTACCTTATGTCAGGAGAAGAGATTGAGACCTCAGTGCCAGGACTGAGAAAGAAGAAGTCAAGTGTTTGATGGATTTTTGTGCCTGAGGATGCAGCATGCTCAGTGAATCTATACATGCAGTAAATGTGAAGAGCCTCTGGCTCTTTGGAGCAGAAAGTAATAGAACAGTCATGGGCTTGAACTCACAAGCTGCCATAAGTTTTTACAGAACATTTTTAAACTGAGGCTTTCACAGGCTCATCACTTGGCCCAAATTTATCCAGTGACTCATAGGAGCAGTGAGAAGCCCATCCCTGGTACAGAGAATTTCCCTGTTAAAGTTTGAAGCTCTGCATCAAACTAGGAGATGCACAAATGTTTTAACAGAGCAGCCTTGCATTCCTTTTATTAAGATGGCCATTCTTCAATATTTTATTCTCATAAACAGCTGAACCAATCTTTTAATAAACAAGCAAACAAAATACCCTTCAGGTCCTAAGCAATCAGCCAGCTCAGAAAGTCTCATTCAAACAGTTAAGGCTGAATTTGTAAAGTGCTGATGACAAACCTAGTAATGAAAGTGTCAGAAGTCATGACATGCAGTCACTTACTTTTACAGGCTACTAATTAATAAGATTTTGTACCTTCTATTTCTTGCAGCTGTGTTCCTCAAATCAGTTTAGTGATGCAAAGGGATAGTTTTAGGTGAGTGAACTCAAGCTTTTATGTTTTAAATTAGATAAATTATTAATTATTGCTTACTAATTATTAATTAGTTCAAGCAAGACTGAAAAAAATGTGAAATAGGTGAGCTAAGCTTATAGCAACAGTTTAGAATATGAAGGGATGCATTGCTGCATTTGGGCTTTCAGGCTGTTTTATTACAGAAGATAAGCATAGATGTCTTAATTTCCACTTGAGAGATCTGCCCAGATCATACCTGTTCTTATTTCTGTAACCAAAAGGTGGCAGCATATTGTCTCCTTTCCCTTTCCATCCATACCAGCTCGAAGCTCCTGAATAACCTTTCTTGCTCAGTTTGTCGGAATGCCAGGAAGTCCAGAACAATCATGCTGACTCAGGAACACTGATGAGATCTTATATAAAATCAACTCTTTATCACCTTTAAATAGAAACAGGAAAAGGTCTGGTGATTTTATTCCATTGTTTCAATGACTTTTGGAAATGTGAAGAAGGGTTAAATTTCAGCTCAGTGGTGTAACTTCAGAAGGGACATCTACCTATAGAACTTAACACTTTTGTTAACATTAATGATTGTTTAAAAGCCTGAGGCAGACAATATTGGTATCTGCCAGATATTATTCCTGGGTCACCCTTTAACTCAGTTTTGTTCCTACTTAGGTACTTCCTGCTTTAGTAAATAGACAGAAGGCCAGTGGGCATCCAAAGGAGCAGCAAAGGTGAGGAAAATACGTCAGGAAGTGCAAATACCAAGGTGAAAAGTACATGAATGTACCTGCTGAAGTTTGCTGCATGAAGGCATCAGTTCAGAGGCTTCTGGAAAGATGCCCAGAGACACCCATTTCCCATTTGGCTGGTAAAGAGATCTGGAGGTGGAGGAAAGCATTCTGAAACACAAGCTGCTCTCAGATCTACAGAGGTACTGTGTACTTGGCACAATGCCCCAAGTCCTCAGGAAACACAACTGCTACAGAGCACTGCAGTGTGTGTCCTCAGCAGCTCAAACATCTACATGCATGTCAAACTCCCTCCTGCTCTCTGAACTGGTTTCCCATGCCCAAACTCCAGGTCTTAGCCATTATTTCTCTGCTGCTCTGTGGCCTGGCCTGAGATCTGTAAGTGACACACTCTGGAGTGTTGGGTGGAGTTAATAGTGCTGCTCCTGAGGCACTGGGGAACTTTTTACCACAAGGGCAAACAAAGCTCTTCAGCTTGAGAGGATTTAGAACTTCTGTTAGCCCCAGCTGGATAACAGGTGTGCAGGAAGGATAAGAAAATATCTGGTAATTACAGAAAACGTTAGGGTCACTTTCAATCTCCAGCTCTGTAGATGGATATTAAAGGACTCCCATAAGTACAAGCCTCAGCAGCCATTCAGTGAGAGCCCAGAAGCTTTTCTGAAGTTACATGATACACTCAGGTTGTCAGGTTGCTGCAGCTGGTATGGGTTGTGTAAGCAGCAATTGCACATGGCATTGTTCCTCCTGCCTTTGCTGTCCACTAGAGATCAGAGCTGGATGGAGGTTTGAGGAGAACGATGTGGAAGCTGGTGCTGACATGCAAGATGCAGATGCAGGGAGAGTTGCTTAGGTGGCTGAAAACAAGGGATCCTTTGTTTCAGTCCTATCTGCCAGTGGAGATGCATTTTGGGGAGTAGCTCACAGACTGAGGACACAACTCTTGCAGAAGTTAAGGGTAATTTTAAATTATTACTCATTCCTTCAAAGGGAAGATAGTTTTTGGCCTGATGTCTCTGACACAGAAACAGCACTCATTTAACTAAAAAAACCTCTCCAGATGTCACATTCTCCCTCCTAAGAGTAGAAGAGGAATAACAATGCTTTTATGAAAATTTGATGTGTTAGCCCAACACATGAATACAGAGTACTAAAATATAGTTAGCAATGAGGCCATGTAAAAGTACATTTGGAGGAGGATTTCCAGGCAGTAGTCTGGGTCTGTCATGAGTACAGGTGCCTTTGAGGGAGGCTGGTGGATTTTGATGTGGTGGTTGTATCCAGGTGCTGCTCAGCAGCACAGCACTGGGTGTGTGGTTTGATGTGCAGTAATTCTTCACTCTGCTGAGTGGCTGCTCCTGGCTGGACAATGCCTGGAACTTGCCTTCCTATTTAATCTAGCATCAGTTCAGCCACCTTTCCACAATGTCAGCATTGACTGTGGAAAGAGATGATAACCAACAAAAAGTGGCATGCATTATCCCTGCTCATGGCAGGGAGGTTGGAATTAATCATCTCTAAGGTCCCTTCCAACCCAACCCATTCTGTGATTCTGTGGTGAGCCCTAGCCACTGCAAATCTGTTACTCAGATGAAGGATGCCTCCCACCAGTCACACTTGGTTTTATGTCCATCATCAGAGAGACAGAAAAAGGATAGTATAATTGATATTCTTGTATGTACTTAGAAATGCACAGGTGGGAAAATCCTCTATGAATTGTCTTGTATTTCACATACTGCCAGCCAGGTGATGTGTTAACACAATTCAGCCATGCCAATATGAGCAGATTTCAAAGCTCCTTGTCTGTTGCTCCCTTCATTTCCCACCTCTTGTTGAACAGCTGGTCTTTGGAAACAGAGGAATTATTTCTGTTTGGAGGTTTCAAAACCAGCTTGAAAGATAAAGAACAGAGAGCACCTCAGTACATTCTCTCTCTTCCTCATTGTTAGCACAGCTGGAAAATTGTCTATATGACTGTAAATCTCAGTCCTTTTTAGACTGGGAGTAGACATTCAGCACAGGTTCTATTGTGGATTGGAATCTATTTTCCTCTATCTTGTATTTTAAAAACATCTGTAGTTCACAGCTATGATCAAAACTGCTAAGTCTGCATGTCAAAAGGAAATGCCAATATAGTATGGTGTGACATGAACAGCCTCCAAACATTTTCTTATGGCTTTTATTTCTGCTGGTGCAATAAAGGTATTTTTTAACATTTGTCTGTCTCAGAAGGTGGGGGTCTTAAAATGGTATCTTCTTTATTCTGGAAAGTTACCATTTCTGCTACCTTTATACCCCTCTCCTTTTCTCCAATGACACTTGCAATTTAACACTGATTAGAAGAGCCATAATTTATGGGTTGAGAAACATCCCCTACAACAATATCCAGCCTCTTTTTCACCTAGATAGAAAATGCTATCAAAAAAAGTGCAACCAGCATCAAATTTAAATAGCTGCTCTTAAGATAAAAGGTGACTCCTGGCATAATCAATCTTCAGAGGCCATTTTTATGGAAAATATGACAGTTTAATCCTCTAGTTATTTCAGTGTTTGGAAAGTGGCAATTTTCAACTCCATCTTGGAAGAAATTAGTTGCCAGTTAGGGCATTCTATAGCATGAAGATGAGATGTCTAACTGCAGTATGTGCCTCTGCCCTCCAATATGCTTTTACACTTATATCTACACCTGGTCTGTAAAAATCCACTTGTTTTGGTAGTTGCTATTAGTTAATGAGAAGCAGCAGGCTTTTTGAATAATGTAATAACTCCTGACTGTGCTTAATTACAGCCTTTCAAAAACATACATCTGACACTTCCTCCAATAAATAAAATAGTTGACTAACTAGAAACAGTCCAACTAATAAAATAATTGATAGTAAAACAGCAAATATTTTATTCTCTCTCAGAATTTTAAAATTTCAGAATATGCACATGCTTTAATTTTTTTTTTTTTTAATTTTGTTTTCTTTTTAGCAGACCTGGAGCAGAAAAGCAGTTTGGTAGGTCTGAATGAGGGGTATGAGGAGACTAATGAAGAGAAGCACTCCTGAAGTTCAGGATGAGGAGGGCTATTGCTGGCCTGGAAGTGAATAATTTTTCTCTCCTCAGAAAGGAAACCCATCTGGAGCCAGGCAATCCTGCCTCCCAAGGAAGCAAGGTCCCACAGCTGGTTGGCTGATGGGAGGTACTTTTCCTCTCTGGAAGGCAGCAGCTCTATAACTCTGAACTCAGAACTCAGTTTAAGCCAGGAGCTGACAGCTACAGCCTCTCACAAATGGCTCTGTAAAGGGGCTGTGGCTCCTGGCCCTGCCACAGCCCAACAGCTCTGTTGGCTGCCATGGGCCATCCTGGGTGTCCCACACCACCAATCTGTCTTCCAAACCATGCATAAACCCCTCCAGTAGCATCAGTGCAACAGGGCAGTGAATCAAATTGTGCACATCAAGGAAAAATGTTAAATATTTCTAGCTTTAAAATTGCCAAACAGATGTTCTTTGGTTTTGACTCAAAACCATTCAGGTTTAAATACAAAAGCAGCTGAGCCAAGTGGGAGCATTTCAGGCTCACAAAACCCACTGGAACCAACAGGGAATGGTAGGCTTATTTTGTTCTCACACTAGTACCTAAATTCTATTTCAAGTGCTTTCTCTGAATTAATTTCTGTTCCAGGACAGTGTATGAAAAAACTAGCAATTGGAGAGGTTAAGTGAGGATCACAATAAAAGTTGTAATTCAGCTTTAACAGTCCAGGATGCTGCAGCCACGTTTGTCTGCCTGCATAGTGCATGCTTTTTAAAACACTCTAGAAAGCTTTGGTACCTCTTTGTCAAAAGGATTCTTCATCTGATGCTACTACAAAACCTTTCTTTGTCCCAACTATATTGTAAAGATGACATAATCTATGAGATTTTTTCTTTTTTAATCTTGATAAACTATTTATTTCAAATTGCTTATTTTAAAAGCTCCTCATATGACAGCCCCATTCCCTAGATGTGAACCCATTGCCCCACAGTGATTCAGGGCCAGTAACTCTGCAGAGGTGGCTGCCCGTGTTAGCAACATCAGCCTTCACAAGTGCACTTTTAGCACAGACATTGCAGGAATTTATGCTTTGAAAAACTGGGTCTTTTAACTCTCACATAATCCCCTTTTTCTTCCTCCTGATGCAATTTCCAGAATGTAGTGGGAAATGAAGTTAAAGATATCTGTTTTCTGAGGAGAGGATGCTGCTCTCAGGGATAAAAATGCAGGATGCTGGCCCAGAGAAGATTCCTTGGCAATAGAAAAATATTTATGCAATCAAGAGCTCTCTCTTGCTCTTTCCATTTTTGGGACATGGACAGGAGAAGTCACTTGTGCATTATCACAAATTCAAACGCAGCACCTAAAATAATGCAGGAGGGTACTGTGGACTGCTCACATTGCTCACATTGCTGGGGACAGGATGGTCTTCCCTGCTACAGACTCCTCATCCAGAAGAAATGAAGAGAAATAGCCAGGTGGTTACTGCCTTGTCTTTCCCATATTTCTAAAATTAAGTGGAAAGTTCTAGAAAAGGCAAGATGGAATTCAGTGTGAAAAAAATGGAGAACCTCTGGAGAGGGCCTTTCCAGCACTTGTACAGCCTCCTGTTCACCTTGGAGCAGCTGTTACTTTTTAAGAGATGGATTGGGCAGCTTTTTCTCTCAGCCCTCCCCTGCCTGTAACATTCTTCTTTTTAAAAATGCATGTTTGTGTCTTGCTGTACCCAAATTTCTGATATACACTGACTCAGCACTGGCCCAGCACCCATGCTGAATTACTGACTGATCTCAGGGAACCTGTGCCACTCACTAGCTCCACAGTATTTTGAGAGGTTCCCAGGTGTGTTTGGAGTTCTCAGGATGGTTATGTGACTTTTGAGAGCAGGAGTCTCCCTTTGTTCTACATCCCCCTCAGTTTGGCTGTAGCTGTGCTAGGAGCAGCGGGGCAGCCGAGCTGGTGGTGCTGGCTCTGGTGGATGGGACAAGGGAGGGGTCATTCAGTGACACTCCACAATGCACTCTGTGGTCCACTGTGCCAGACTATCAGCTACAAGGGGATAAGGAGCCAATGTGCTCCTTCCAACCATCTTTCTACAGAACAGTAGCATTTTGGCAGGGGGGATGTGCAGAAGCAACTATTTCTTTGGAGGGTTGATAAAATGCACTCAGAGAGCTGAGTGCCCAAACAAGGGTCAGCATTCAAACAGTGCAGTGAGCATTGGAGAATATCAGGGGCTGAGAGACAAAAGATGTCACATGGGGACAAAGAACTAAAAGCTAGAGAGAATGAGTAATTACAGCAGAAGTTATTTAAGAGACAAGAGCAGTATATGAAAGGAGCAGAGGCTGAGTAAGAAAGGGAAGTTCTTAACTGAGACACTTCTTTCCTTTTTTCTCCACTGCCCACTGTCCTGTGCATATCTCTAAGCACCTGGTAAAATATCTTCTGTGAGTTCTCTTCCTCCTCACCTTGAAAATTTGGCTGCACTCTAAATAACCCATTCCTGATTTTTAGCATAAGCACTGTTTTACACTATTAAAATTGCATAAGCTCCTGTCCAGCTCCCACACAAGCAATGCTGAATTTTGGAAGAGTGTTTGGCTGCTTTGGCAGGCAGATTCACCTCTCAGACAGACCTGCTTGCAGTGTCCTGACAGCTCTGGGTTCCACCACAACAGCGAAAATCACCTTTTTCTTGATTTGCCAAGGTCTAAATTTCTAAAACCAGTAATCCACAGAAGTCATGGTAATGGGACATGGCAAAGTGAGCAAGACTTTGTAGTTCATGGAATCATAGAATCAAAGGGTTGATTTACCTTTAAAGGCCATCTAGCTCACCCCCCCTGCAATGAGCATTTTCCACTAGATCAGTCTGCTCAGAGCTCTGTCCAACCTGACCTTGACTGTTTCCAGAGATGAGGCATCTGCCACCTCCCTGGATAACTTTTTCCACATAGAAATTTTTCTTCCTTTTATCTACGTAAAATCTATTCTTTTTTAGTTTTTAACCATTACCTCTTGTCCTATCACAACAAACTAAGAAGTTTGTCCCCCTCTTTCTTGTAAGCCCCCTTTATGTACTGAAATGCCATCTGTTTTAGAGTTTTTTTAATACACCTCTCACCATGGCATATTTGTTTGTTTTCCTTTTACATCCTCATCTCCTTAGGATACACTTTTTTTTCCCCATGGTAGGGACTTTTGTTGCTCTTTAACTGGGCAGATGTGAAGATGAGAAATGTGAGAAAAAAATAAGTGTTTCAGTGGAAAATTTCAGCATTCCAACCTCCCAGGAGGTTGCCAGTTATTGAAAGGCTTTTATTGAGAGGAAGATTTTGCAGCATTTTCTAATTCTGGTCAGACTCTGCATTCACCATATTTCTTCTGAAGCTACTCATGCAAACAAATGTCCTGAACAAGACTGATTTGTTCTCAGCTCTCTTAAAGTACATTCTGCATAATCTCAGAGCTGCAGGATTGTGTTCTATGAGATGAGTTTGATATTGCTGAGATATTTAAGTGCCACTCTTTCTGCATACACTCACATGGATTACAGCCACGTATAGTGAAACCCAATAATAAAAAAACTGAGAGTATGAGTGTGGAAGGAAGCTGAGATATTTTCCTGGGTGATAGGAATGGAAGGACACATTACTGAGAAACTGAGGCTGGATGTCAGAGCACAGGAAGGCATTCAGCTGCAGTGTGGGACATGCCCTACAGGCCATTGGGACAGCACTGGCCGTACTAACACAGGTCCACAGTGGTTCCTTAGTAAATAAGAAGACTGACATAGGATTCTTCATAATCTGAAAATAATCTGTTGTTTTGAGGGTTGTAGACCGACACTTTTTTTTTTTTTTTTTTTTTTTTTTTTTTTTCTTTTCCCCAACAGTTAGAAGCTAAGCTCTCCAAGGAATAAGTAACCCATCCTGCCCTGGTGGTTGCTGTGTCTCTCTATAAAATGACAGCCAGATGAGTTTGAGGATTTGGGGATTGTAATTTAGTTTTGAGTGTGTGTTAGAACTTGATCCCTGCCTAGATCAAGTTCTGGGCTTTCTAAGGATGAGAATCTGTCCCAGCTCTGATCACTGATTCTTGACTCAGTTACTTAGACTGCAAGTAGCCATGCTTTTCACAGGGGTGGTTCTGGTCTGTTTTCATGGATTTCAGCCAAGATTATGGCCACTGAAGTGATACTTATGAAATTTTAATTGTTTATTTGCCTTTGGCCTCAGTCTAAAAACACCCCAAGATCACAAATGAGTAATGAATTCACAAGGTATTTTAAAGGTAGACATGAGTAAGCTTTTAGCTGAAAACTGTACAGTCACAGCTGGTGCAACATCAGGATAGTACTGCTCTATCCTGCTTGCAATTTGTAGCACTGTCATTGTACAAAGGAGAAAAAATACATAAGGGAGAAAACTACATCCATCACCTTGCAAATACCTTGTAAACATGAAATTAAGTTGGAGATGCAGTTTTCAAACACAAATGTGTGAACATACATCTGTCTTTAAGCTATTAAATAATAGAGATTATAATGTCAGAATTATTGATTCTCAATGAGATCCAAGTATTGGTGTCATAAAAATCATCCTGGATTAGTCTCTTGGCTGCAAAAGGGCTGATTTATAAAGCAGAGAATGGATCTGGAGCCCTCTGAATGTGGGTCTTCTGTAGTTTGAGAGCCCTGATGCAGACTTTGGATAATAAACAACCTTTTGAAGGAAAAAAAAGGTCTTCATAAACTTGCAATTTTAGCAATCTCACTTTATTTAGTTTCTTCAATTGCTCTTTCTCTAGGCAGCCTTTGCAAGGAAACTGGCTAACAGTGCACTGTTCTTCAGCTGAGATCTCTCCAGTGTTAGAAGAGGCCCCTGGACTCTGAAGCCTGGTTCCAGACTGAGAAGCTTGGGAAGTAAGAGGTTTGTTCCCCTCTAGTTCAAAGCCCATTCTAGTGCCTGCATATTTAATTGCTGCAGAGTACCCAAGACATCCCTGTGGAATTTGCAAACAAGTTAAAGTTGCAGCTCTCATGTAGCCTGAAATAGCTCCAGCACAGCTTTATTCCCCAGAGATGTGTGTGCAGGAGGGTGCAGAGGGAAAGTGCAAGCCAAGGATGTCTCAGTTAATGATAACCCTTCCTGAATATCACCACGGGATTTTTAGATGCTTCTCAGCTCCCAGAGAGATGCAGGAAGATATAACCCCAATTTAGCATCTCATCCAAAAAGCAGTAAGTAGTTCTGACAGTGCAAGTCTCCCTAAGATCTGTGCAGAAAAGTCAGACTTGGATGTGAGCCCAGCCTTAGCATTGTGCTGAAACTCAAGATTTTTGGGTCCTAGAATGACTTCAGGCTATCCATACTGTGAAACATAGGGACTGTGGGATTCAGAGTTAGTGACAAGGAAATTGTTCCTAAAATTACTGGTGGGGAAAATGGAAGGAGGAACAATTGCAATTATTTGCTGCTACCAAGATAGGCAGGACCTGTTCAGGGAACAAAGGCAGGCTTTGCTCCTTAATCCGGTCACTCTGACACATCCCAGGAGCTTTACATTGGAAGGAAAAGAATAAGGGGCTTGCTCTATGAATAGCTCATATATCAGAGTGTGGGAGAATGAGACCAGCTTTAGGAAGTTTGACTTTATTTCAGATCACATGTGCCTGGAGCCCTCTATCAACACTCCAGCCTTGTGGTGCTGCACCAACAAGAGCAAACACAGCCCTGCCTTGAGATATCACAGCCAGGATTACAGGGGGGACAGGGGTGACAGCCAGGGGTGTGAGGCAGGGACATACTGGTGTGACAAACACGTCTGCATGGCATCCACAGCCCCAACCAGATTCATCCCAGGCTCTGCTTTGTGGGATTCAGGGCAGAGGTAAAGCATAAAAGTGCAGTTGATAGAAGACAAGATGGTACCTTGTGGGGATATTTTTACCATGATTTAGAGGGCAGGCTATGAGAAAACATAAAAGTGTCTCCAGGAGAAATGACAGAATCTGTTGTCTTTAGTGAGGGAAGAAAGTTTTCTGTAGTGACAGGATATTAGATTTAAGAGCCAAGGAGAGACCAAGCAGTGGAGAGGCTTAGAGGTAAAGGCTCGAGCTTTTCTTCCAATCCACAGAAATATTTATAGTATCAAGACATGTGCTATCAAGATGAAAAAATGAAATCTGAGTAATAGTGCTTTGATGTTTCTTAGCTGGTGGGGATCTTGAAAAAAACCAAAACCAAACCATTGTGTTTGGCTTCATTATAGAAAAGAAGCTATAAATTCTCTCTGCTTTCCTCATGAATGATCCCCAGGGGCAGCTGGGGAGTCAAGCTGCTCCAGCTTTCATGCAAATGTCACTTTTCACACTCAGCCCATGGTGCCTCAGGAGCACCACTGCAACTTTGGACACACCAGTGAAATCACACTGAGGGTGTTGTGCAGGTGCTGTATGGTTCCAGTCTTGGTCTGTACTTCCAATTTGCAGTGCCCTTGAGCTAGCAGCTCTGTGATCTGTGCTCTGTGCATGAGGGATGTAAGAGAAGGAAAGATTTTGTTGGGGTTATAATGTTATGTTGGTTGTGCCTCAATATCTTTAACATGAGAGCTGTTCCACTCTGCCATTCCATGAAGAGACTATGCAATGTATTTTTATTGTGTTAAGCCTAGTTTTAAAAGCAAATAATTCTGAATCAGAAAGCCAGAAATTATCAAAATTTGAAAATTGCCAAAATAATGTTTTTCAGAACATTTCAAAAATTTTCAGTGTGTCCTGGCAGCCAGGAGGACCAACCATGTCCTGAGGGCATCAGGCACAGCAACTGCAGCCAGGCAGGGGAGGGATTGTCCCACTGTGCTCTGGGCTGGCCTCACCTCAGTGCTGGGGGCAGGTTTGGGCACCACAGTATAAAAATGACATTAAACTGTTAGAGAGTGTCCAAAGGAGGCCATGAGGATGGTGAGGGTCTGGAGGGCCATACAGGGAGAGGCTGAGGGCACTTGGCCTGTTCAGCCTGGGGGAGACTGAGGGGAGAGCTCAGTGCAGTTACAAATTCCTGAGGGGAAGAGGAGGGACAGACACTGATCTCTGCTCCGTGTGACAGGGACAGGGCTGAGGGAATGGCCTGAGGCTGTGTCAGGGCAGGTTTAGGTTGGGTATCAGGAAAAGGTTCTTCCCCCAGAGGGTGGCTGGGCACTGGAACAGGCTTCCTATGGAAATGGTCACCAGCCTGGCAGAGTTCAATAAGTGTTTGGACAATCAGGCCATGGTGTGACTCTTGGGGATGGTCCTGTGCAGGGCCAGGAGATTGACAATTGTTGTGGGTCCCTTCAAACTCAGACAGTCTGTGATTCTATGAAAAATATCCTGAAATGGAATATCCACCTCCTATACAGAAGAACTCCTCCTTGGTGAACTGATATTTTCCACTTGAGAAACTTTTAGCTTCAGTGGAGAGAAAAAATGGTGCTTAACAGAGTGCAGAGTGGAGAGAAGTGAATAAAAAGGAAGTTTAAAACACTGAAATCAAAGTTGTTCTTTGAAGGATAAATAGATCTAAAACAAGGCTAAAGAAGAGGTATTGCAATACTTGGTATGGAATGCTTGGAGGAAGCAATTTAGCATCTGAATGGCAGAAATATATTTTTTAAAGTTTATTTAGTGGAATTGGAAGCCCATTACATGGGTCTAGAAGAATTAATCAGTGATAATGCCCAAGGTACCAGGACTGACTACTTGGTGTTACTGTTGTATTAGAGAAAGGACAGGATTTGGGAGAACAGATTTACTGGGAATGATCAGGCTAAGAAAAGGCATTTATAGAGAGAGGGGGCAGGTGGTGTGTGTGTGTCTATATGAATATCTATGTTATTTATCAGGAAGACAGGCCAAGGTGTAAGATTAGAGGGCCGAGAGTGATCATGAATGAAGTTTTGCATTTGTAATTTATATATAGGCAGGTACTAAATCAGACCAAATGGTTATCTCTGCAATGCTAAATCTTGTTTTCCCAAAAGAACAGTCTCTAAAAATTATTTTCCCCTGCTATCTGTTTTTGGGATGTATAAGGATAGCAGTACTATAATTAATCCCCTCTTGACTCTGCTCATGGATGCTGTAACTTCATACAGCAGCATAGTTACACACTGAACAAGCTGAAATTTTAGCTTCTTACCTACTTACCTGAATTAATGGGAGCAAACCATTCCTCTAGGGTGGTACAGGAGAGACAGGTTATAGGGCAAGTTGAAAAGAAAAATGTTAGCCAGCAATTCAGTTGTAATTCTGAGAAGGAATTTCTGCTCATGAAAAAAAAGGTTGTGTGCCTGACCTTCCTGGGCACAGAATGCCCCCAGTTTTCACCATGAAATCATTGAAGATTGAGTCTCCTCTGAACCAGCTAAAGCAAACACAGTGCACAGTCCTTTTGAAGGTCTGTGCACGCTCCTCAGTGCAGTGCCTGCCCTCAGCTGGGCTCATTCTCTCTGAAACTAGCACTGCTAGTGTCTGATTTGTGATGGGAGATGTGGTTTTTGGGGGGTGATGTAATCCCTGAACTTTGATTTGATAAAATCACTTTTATTATCTGTATGCCATTGTATTATTGCATGCAGAACAAGTGCAGTCAGTGTTGTCCTGGAGTGCAGCTCCCAGGGAGTGAAAGGGGAATAGAAGTGGAGGCTGGAAAAGAGGGGTTCTGAGTTTGGGCTCAAGCTCCCACTCAGAGTTTTAGTGGCTGCAGCTGCTCCTGGCAGCCCTGGGTCTGGAATCACAGAGACACTGAGAAAGCAGACATGAATGCTTATGATGACCCCTATAACTCAGAACATTCAAATGGCAGGCAGTGCACTGAACAATTCCTGAGTGCAATCCCTGGTCCATCCTCATTTCCCATAAAACAGCTGTAGTTTGTCATGGCTATTTTCAGGCTCTAGGCAAGCAAGTTGTTTGAACCAGGCACCACATCCAGCTGCTCAGACTTCAGGAAAACCATTCAGCAGACTTAAAGAGAGATTAATCAAATGGCCTGGCTTTAATAACCTTACCCAGAGCAGGTGAGTCACTGCTGGATCTTGCATGTCAGAGCAGAAACATCCTTCCCCAGACCTGGGAGACACAGCCTGTGCCTCTTTAAATCTGTGCTGCGTGCTGCAGTGCTCTGCATTGTTGCCATGGCAGAAATCTCCCCATAGTAATAACCTCTTTCAGAGAAGGTTAAAAAGAGACAGTGCACATGCTCAGAAATGCTGCACTTGTTCTCTTAGCAGTTTGCAGCGGCCATTTCAAAGAAACCATCACAAAGACAAGAGAAAGATCAGGTACTGATATTTTTTCCTTTGTTAAAGGGGGTGACTTTTCTCTTTGATAGAAGTCTGTGCACAGATCTGTCTCTGTTCCCAGTTGCACTGCAGAGAGAGACCACCCTTGCAGCCTGTCGGTGATTATTCCTTGCAAATCCCATGCAATAACTAAGAGGCAGGAGTTAGGTGTGATTTAAGATGATTGCTGCACTAGAGAAGCAATTGTTTTGCAGTGGGGTTCACATACAGAGCTGAGCTGACTCCGGGGTGGGTGATGGATAAGGTACCCCAAAAAAGTTTAACAGGGTGTCTGTTTTGTTTTGTTGCACCTTTGTAGTACTCATAGTTAACTATGAGAATAGCCTCTGCTCCTACTGACCAGGAGGCTTCTCCATCAGGTACTTCCAAAAGAAGCTGGTGTTGTCCTAATTTGCTATTACTTGGAGACACTCTGCTGCATCCTATTGCAAAGACTGGTATTTTTGATTGTACTTGTTTTTATTGCAGATCACCATTAATTAAAAAAGAAAACCCAAGCCACTTGTAGTGATTTTGGTACCTTTATTTTAGGGATTTTAGAGATAAGAAAAAGGATCACAACAGATATAAATAGTGGGTGGGACAGGAAACTCAATATGAGGGTATAGAAATTACATTACCCTATCTTTTTGTTGCCATGGGCTCAAATATATTTGTGGCTCTACTTGTACATGTTTGTCTCTTGCTTCTGAGCCATTCCCTACTCTTGTGTTTAGGTTGAGGTGCACAGGAAGGGGATGTGTGTAATGCTGCTCCTTGCCTGGGTGAATTGCTGGTTTGCACGTGCTGCAAGGGTCCATGCAGAATCTGCAGCTTCACTTTAGCTGTGTCTGAAAAGGTGGATTGCACATACTGAGGAGCTGTCTTGTTCTGTTCTGTGTTTGTGGCAAAATGGGGAAAACCCTTCCCTCTCCTGCCTCTCTCTACTGCCTGTATTTCTAAATGTGAAATACAATCTGTTCTGGGGAGTGCTGTACTCTTACATTCAGTACATGCAGATCTAATGCTCTTATGCAACATCTTTTGCTCAGTAAGCACCAACTTGAAAATCAGAAAGAGGCAGAATGTTATCCTGCTTTCCCACAGTTAGCTGAACAGATTTTTTATGTGGATTTTATTGTGATGTCATAACTTAGCCTTATTTAAGTCTTTCTTTATTCCGTTTTGATGTACAGGAATGAAAGGTAATCTTGGCTGAGCTAAGGACCTCCCTAGCAGTGTGCCAGAATCCTTGAGGCTTGGATTGAGATCTCTACCAAGCAGCTGCAACTTGAGCCAGTCCTTTTCACTCTGAACAGTTTACTTGTGGGTCAAGAAAATACTTAATTTGAAACTTATATAAAAACTTGCCTCTGTGTGAAGGGGAACTGTTGCTGGACCAGGCTGTACCAACCTCAGAGCATGGTGTGGCCAGGCTGTGGTGTTCAGGAACAAATGGATGATGGCTGCAAATAATGGCCTGAAGCCCATACTAGGAAGGGAAAGAGAAGATCAAAAAGTTTTGATGCATTTACCATTAGAAATTCTACCTATGAATTTGTGAAGGTCTAACAAAACTATTTTCCTTCAAATACTTTCATAAATAAGTTATTATAATTAGCATGCTGTGCAATGCTAGTGGTTACCTTTAGTTATTACAGTTGTGAAAAGATGATGCAGTAAAACAAGCCAGAGGCCAAAGACTTTGTTTCCAGGTTCTGTAATCTCAAAGTCTAACAGTGAACCAGCTCTCCACATTCAAGTCTGTGACTGCATAGAAAAACATCACAGACCAGGCAAAGCTGCTGGCATCCTGGCTTTCCAATGAAACCAAGGACACTCTAGGAACTTCTTGTCTTGTGTAGGGATGCTCTCTCCCAGATGAGGTTTATGTACACTCTGTCCTAGATCTTCTGGTATTTTGTTTTCTTTCAGAAGAGGACTGACAATGCTTTAGCCATCAGAAACATCAACTTCTTTGTAACAAAACCCTTGTGTATGCCTAGTGTCCCTCACTAACTTGTTTATATCTCTTGACAAGCAGAGAAGCACCCATTCCCAAGATGCTGGCACCCTGCCTTCTGAGAAGAGCCGTCCTGACAGTTCCTTTAGTTGTTGTGGTTGCACTGCTTGTCACGGAGCCTGTTAGAGCTGACCAAGAGGCAGGAACAGCCATACCAGCTGAAAGTATGTACCACCCTGCAGTCCTCTCCTACAGCCCCTGCTGCAATCCTCATGTTGCAGGACTCTGAAGCTTGGCAAATAATTCAAACTATTTTGGATGTCTTGCCTTGTTTAAAAACCCCAACCTGATAACCCAGCAGTGCTGTTTTGCTCCTGCATCCAAAGCTCTTCACTCTCTTATCTTTGTCCCCTGCCTGTTGCTGTCTTGCTTGTAGCTGAAATCTGCCACTGTCCTGCACCTTTTCTTTTTGTCCATTGTGTTAGCCCTTCCTATGCCAGCAATCACCACATTTGCTTTTCAGAGACCTTACTGAGACTTGTTATTTTTCAACTGACATTGACTGTTATGTTTTGTTCTTGAGAATGTTTGCTGCTTTAAAGTAATGAATTTTTATTTAAAAAATTCACAGTGAAGATGCCAAGGAAGCATTTTGTTAACACCTAGTCTTGGGGCCTTCAACCACCTAATTCTGCTTTGCTGCTGTGTGTTGACTTTATTTTGACATGTCCTTGCATCAAGTTAATGTGAAAAACTGCTATCCTCTCCTTTTGTCCAGTGTAAATATAACAGCACTGAACTTGGGTGATGGTACAGTGATGGAGCAGATCTTTAATACTGTTTAATGTGGGAGTTTTATCCCTTTTTTTTTTTTTTTTTTTTTTTTTTTTTTTTTTTTTTTTTTTTTAGCCAGCTAAAGAATTTGGCAGGCTCCCTTTCTCCAGCAGCAGAATTCCTGGTTGCTGGTTAGCAGTCAGACAGTGAGCTGGAAGCTCATTCTCCAGTGTGTCTGAGCATGTACAGTCCAACATCAAGTGTCTGCAAAATGGGCTTACAGACAAGATAAAGACACAGCAGGATTTTCCAACATAGATTTCATCCTTTGGTTCACACCAGGCCCCAAAGAGCAAACTAACCCTGGGCTCAGAATGTCTCACTTGTGCAGTATTTCTGGTGAAGCTGTCAGCCAGGCACAGGCACTGAGAGCAAATGAGAGCAGATGTGGGGCCTGACAAGTTAAAGATGTTTCATCCTGTCTGTTAGGGCACAGATCTGTGGTACAGGGTGATCAAGGCAAAACAAGCCTTGTGGCCTTCAGTCTCAGTGTCTCAATTTGGGAATGCTCTCTTAAACACCCAAATAAATCCAAATTCTAGTTCTGCCTATCAGCAATGCCCACTAATAACAGGGCAGTTGTTTGGGCAAAGCTGTATCATATTCAAAGCTAGAGGCTAGTCTATATTTATGATATTGTAGTCAGTTTTATTCCATCAGTTTTCTATTTAGAGCTCACAATTGTTAGATTAGGAGATGAGATTTTTCTAGGGAACAGGTTCATGCTTTCAGACATTATTTCTGAAAATGTGCCCAGGGTTAGTGGAGCAAAATGAAAGGCTCAAGTTAAGGGTTTAATGTTTCCATACAATGAGCTGTGGAAGGAAAAGTAGAGCAGCAATATAGCAGGAAGAAAAAAATTAATGTAAATTTGAAGTAATTCTTTTATAATTGAGAGACTGGGTGGACCATCATAGTGAACCAATTACAATTACCTGGGTTGTTCAGGAGCACCTACATCAGTACTCACTCTGTGGACTCTTTTCTCTAACTCCTTCTGGTACTCAAAATCACTGTTTAATCCTTCTAGTTAATTCTTCATGCCATGTAGTCATGATTCTCTACTAAATGCTCTCCTAGGCCGCCCTTGTGTAGATTGCCATGCCTTTGAGTTCATGCAGAGAGCTCTGCAGGATTTAAAGAAGACTGCCTATAATCTGGACACAAGGGTAAGGAAACATTAAATGTTTTCTTTTTTTTTTTTCCAATATTTTGTGGATAGAAGTAGATAAGGTGGACGGATTTTGCATGCTCAGTGAACTGTACTGTCCTGTGCTCTAAGGTGAGGCTGGTTAATTACATTTCACCTCTCTGTGCAATAATCTGTGGAATTCTTCTTTGGGGTATCAGGGACAATAGGAAGTATAGGAAAGTGTGAGATGAGTATCCTTCTCTTGCCAAATTATAGCCATTAGTGCTGCTCTTCTCACTCCAAATGCTGAGCACACACCTTTGTTTTTATGTCAGGGGGAGTGAGGTGAGAGTATCATTTGTATTTATTATCCAAAAGGAAAGAGTCAGCTCAAACAAAAAGCCTACTAAAATAAAATACTCCCCTGCTTTTATCCCTGGGGAGAAGCTAAGGGAGGAAACATCATCCGTAGAGAGTTTTTACATTTCTCTGATTTCATAATGATGAAAAATGCCACAAAGTAGAACAGCATGGGGAATGAAACTCGTTTGGCTTGCAGTCAGTGTGCAGAGCCTGCCAGGGCTGGTACCTTCCTTCAGTGGGGATGCTGAATCTGTCTCTGGCTGCTGCAGGCTGCAATCTGTGCCTACCTGTGTCCCAGCTGCTGCAGATGGGGCTGTCCCAGGAGGGGCTGTGTCCCCACCTCCTGTGCACCTTTAGCTGAAGTGCTATAGATTCACTCCTGCACAGATTGTTCAACAGAAGGCTCTGAAACTTTTCTGCTTTTCTAATCTATGGTCAAGGTTGTTCACAGGTCAGAGCCTGTGAACTGTTGTCTTTGAGGAATGGTTTGAGGTTACTTCAAGCAGAGTCTTTGATGTTTAGGTGAAAATACATGAACGAAGATGCCTTGAATTGTGACATACTACAGAAAAATAAACAAACATTCCAGCAGAACCAGATTGGTATGTAGCACATTTACAGCTAAACAAAATCTGTTCAATAATAACAGGTCAAATGTATTTTGGGCTTCTTGAAGAAATCTTGCTAATGAATCTGCTGAACACTTTATACAGCCCAAACAAGATGTTCAGATTGTGCTGCAAAGTCATTCTAGCACACCTCTTCCTTCTATAAACTTTTGAACTTTTCATCAGAATTTCTACGTCTTGATGCAAAATCTCTTAAAGTTTTCTCTAAGGTGTCTGGCTATGACAGTGACCTTTATGAAACCTTCAGCTTGCTGACCAAGAGAAAAACTTTATAAAACACAGATATCCCAAGCAGAAGTAGCAATAAGAACCCCAAAGATAGCAATTATGTTTTCATACTTTTTTAAAAATAAAAGACAGCCAAAGAGATAAAAAGAGGACAGGAAAAGGGTCAGTTGAGATGAATGTCCTATTATTTCACACTTGTAGATTTGATAGCAAGCCTGAAAATGTGATGTATTCCTATGAAAACAAACTATCACTTCCTTATCACTTAAAAAATCTAAATAATTGAATTCCTATTGAAAGCCTTCAGTTCCCCATGACCAAAACAGGCCTATTCCAGTCACTAAGCTAGGAATTCTGCCTACATCCTCAAAAGACATAGAACTTTTTAATAGTTGAGGACTTCTTGGAACTGCCTTCTAGGGTATTTTAATTCTCACTTTTTTTATTCAGCTGTGGCACAATTTAATGCAAACTGAGGGTTTTAGGATCACTGCTTTCAGCCACATATATATTTCACAGTTGACTATTTTAGTCTGTTTTGCTGCTTTGTGGGGCAAATATTCCTGTCCCTGAAAATACAATTCCTGTTGTTAAAATTCCCACTGGAGACATTAATTTCCTTGAAAAACTCTCCTTTGTTTGCAAGCAAGATTGTTAGATGATGACTAAGCAGCTCCTAACTGTGTTGGAGGGGGAGGGATTCCCAAAAGCTTAGAGAGGAAATTCTCATTTAATTCCTCCTGCACATCTTACCCTGCAGTTCTGCACAGGGAAAGCCTGTATATCATTTTATTGCACAAGAATATTGCTCAGGAGCTTTCACACTTCATTTGGCCCTGGGTTGATATACGTGGTGTCTCAAAGCAAACTGACTCTAGCATAGGTCCCAGACCCTTTTATGAAGGTACAGGCTGGATCTCCTTCCTTTCCCAATACCAGCTGTGTTTGTAGCCTACACTGCTGTGATGATCCCTCACTAATTGTCAGGCTGGCTGCACTAGGAGGGCACAGACCACTTCTGACAGGCTGACTCCTACACATCTGTTCACCCCTCTCTGTGCTGTTTTTTGTTGTTGCTGGCCCCTCAGAGCAGGCTGCAGGCTGGAGTAGTTTTGGCAGTGAGAACTAGCTCTGGGCAATGTTTCCTGGGGATATCTGTGGTTCACCACTCAGCCAAAGTGCTGTATGTGATCATGAACTGGGGAGAGGGGTCTTATGCTGCTGGGAGAGAGCTGCTCCTGCCACAACCACTGTTCTTTATTGCTTTATAAACTGTCAGTGATTATTTAGACTGTTTAAAGCACAGTAAGCTAGATGTGTCCCTGAAAATAAAAAGAAAGGCTTGAAAATGTTATTAAAGATATATAAGATGATAAGCAGCCTTGGGGCTCAGCTCCAAGGATGTTGGCATGCTGTCAACCTCCCTTATTCAAACCATTGCAAATGATGTCAGTGAGGTGGTGAGAAGGTGGTGATTGAGTCTCTTTTCAATGATTAACAAAGTCTGATCAGATCTTTTCAGTTTTGCAGGACAGCTGAAACAATCAAAAGTGATACCTGATTGAATATAAAACCACAGGGCTGTGGTTTTTCCTGAGATTTATCATCTGGGGGAAAAGCCTGAGCAGCAGATGGCTTTTCCTGCACTAAGAAGACAAGTGCAGAGCAGGATGCTTCAGTCCAGCTCTGCTCTAAGTGCCTTTAGCTCATGTGGGTCAATGGATAACAGAGCTTTTAAAACAGCCTTTAATCACATGGCAACTCCATTTCATACAAAAATTACAAGTCAGGCAGATTAAGGATGGCTTTGATTGGCATTTAGAGCTGGTAGTCTTCATAATGTCTTTTTTTTTTTAATGTATAGCTGGTTACATCAGTAGGGATTAATTTGGTGAGTGGACTTCCCACAGCAACTGTGTCCCATGACAATAAAGGGGGAGTTCTCTCTTGGATCAGGCTGATTTTCAGATACAGCTTCAGCTCATCATAGACAAACTGAAGATATGATATTGATGTCAAACATCTCTGCTGCATCATGCATCTACTGAAGCAACAAGTGTTCCAGAAAGCCAGGAAAACCCAAGTGTGTGTGTGTGTGCGCTAGAGAGGAAGGATTCCCAAATTTCCTTATGCAGCCCTGCTGCCCCTCCCTGCTCCTCAACCTGTCTCACACAGGTAGACTGAGAGGGTGCAGACCTTTCTGATCATGCCCAGCTCCAGCTCTCAGAAATTCCTAATCCACCCTCATTTCTTCAGGAACAGGGATCTGTGGGCAACAGAGATCTCCTGATATTGGTGAACCTCTGTTCAACCCAGAGACCTCTGCTTTCACCAGTTTGGGACCCCTTCCCTTAAAGAAGCAGGAATCTCATCATGTGTTTGAATTGTGATGGCTCTGTCCAGCTCAGCACCTCTCGTCTGTTTTAGCTCCAAAGCACATTATCAGTAACTACTGAATTTTCATATTATCAGGAGAAAATCAGAGAGAAACAGGAGAAGTTAAAAAAGTTAATTTCTTCATTGAGAGTGAGTCCAGGCTCTCACAGTCTAATTTTAAATTCTGAGTCTGTTTTTAAGTAAAATAAAATTCCTGACATGATTTGGGAGGGGTGGGGAGGGGAGTTAAGCCTCTAATGAACTTCTGACCTTACGCTCCAGTTTGTGCTGCTGAAATAAGATTGTAAGAAAGAAATATAACTTTCTTCATGTCACAGGAAGTACTGCTATGCTGGTATGCCAATTAATCCCACAAAAGCAAAATCATTTTGCAGAGCAGTAAAAAAATAAATCTGATTTTTTTACCCCAAAATTCACCTCATGCAATTAGTTCCAAATTGTAGAATAAAAATAAAATGGCTTTTTCTTTGGGAGCTAATTATTTTTACAATGCTGAAACTTGTTTTTGATGATGTCGTTCCTCCCTCTTATAGACAGAAACTCTGCTTCTTCAGGTGGAAAAGAGAAATCTGTGCGACTGTGTAGCTGCCAATCTACTGAACTGAATCCTGGAGACCCCTGAGGAGAGTCACCTGTCCAGCAGTTTTTAAAATGCAGCTGTATAAAATACAGCTTTATGGAGTTCATGTGGCAAGCATGTATGCCCCAAAGTACTGATGAAATTTGGGGCCTGTGTCTGATGTATCTGTCTGTTCTGTATCTTTTTTAAAAAGTACCTACCCTCTTTTCCCATCTGCTGGATTGCCAGTAAGGGTTCAATTCAGTAAATCTGTTACTTGATTTTAGAGGGGTGGGGGGAAATATAATCACTTTGATTTTTAAATCAGAATTTGCCAAGTGTAACCCACAATATAATTTTGGAGAACAGTCCCCTAGAGACACGTGCAGCTGTTTTTTGTCTCTAATACGAACATTTGTCTGTGGCAACTTACCCAGTAACATTGAGACACGACATTGTGGTCTCTGTAGGCTTTGCCTGTGTATTAAAGATGATTAAGTCCTTTTTGTTTGTTGTCTGTATTGTAACCACCTTCAGGCATGTTGTAGTTCTGTCAGCTGTAATGGGATGTGTGTCACGAGGAGTTACATGTCTGCTGTTCTTGGACCAAAACAGTTTATAGCTCAGTGCTGAGCCTTCTTCTATGTCTTTAATTAAAATGTTTGGTTTCTTCCCCTCCTTCTCTGGACACCCCATTCTCAACCTAGTGAATTTTGAGTAGCTTTATTCTAGCAGGTCAAATGGATAGAGTGAAAAGGAGAATCTGGGTGGGACTAGAAAGCCTGGGCAGTTCAAGCTGTACCAAATGCTGCCACCAGCAACTGCTCAGCATCACATTGAAGGATAGTTCTGTGCAGTGCCAAGAAGTTTCTTTGTGAGACTGTGCCTAATTTTGCTTCAAGTGAAACCCAGTGATTAGGTGACAGATATTTGGTCCATCCTGTTGGACCAAACTCCAAATGTTTTGGTTTTCCCTCATAGTTGCCTTTGAAAACTGCTCCTTTTGTTTCAGGCATGGAGGGAGAGCTTTGTACCTGAAAGCTGAGATTGTTTCATCCTCACCTCTGCCCCTTTATTGTAAGATACTGTGTCCACTCACAAGTCTGAAATAGGCTGAGCACTGTGAGTAGGTGCTTGAAGTTTGTCTGATGTGATTTAGAGCTGTCTCAAATGATTCCAACATTGAGACCTGGCTTGGGAAGTGGATGGGACATCTGAAGGTAAAAATCTCTTCAGCTGAATTTGGAAGAAAGTTCCTGCCTGTGGCCTTGCTTCTGTAAATAAATTTGGTGTGACTTTGCTGGAAGTGGCTGAGAGAGGAAACGCAACAAGAGCTCTGCCACTGCAGCTGTGTGTATGGTAACAACAGCTGGGGGAGCAGGGGAATGCCACAGGGCCCTGAGTGCCTTCCCAAACCTGTCCAGAGCTGGGAAAACCAATCCCTGTGCACCTGGAAGAGCAGCATGCCCTTCTGTGTGTGTGTGGACAGAGGCCAGCACAGAAGCCCAGGGTGAATGGGAGAGAGGATTCTGATGTTATTTTTCCAAATCCCCTCAAGGAGCAGCTGTGCTGTGTGTTTTTCACTAAGTCCATTCACACCATGTGGGAGCACTGGCACTGCTCATTTGGGGCTGCTTGGCAAAGTCAGGCAGTGAAGCCTCCCCTGCAGCTCCCCTCCCAGAGGGTGGAAAGGGGCAGCACTCCTTATCCATGGCAGAGCACTCAGCATTTCTGGGAGCAAAGCTTCCTTTGGAGGGCTTCAGCTGGTCCTGGCTGCAGCACAATGACTTCTCAGAGCTCCTTGGCTTTTGCTGCACTTGGCTTGTCCCCATCTTGTTCTAGCTTGGCTTTGTTCCCCTGCTTTGCTCTGAACCTGTCTTCTCTCTCCTCTCCTCTCCTCTCCATTCCAACCTCCATTCCCCTTCCATCCTGGCACTGCCCTCTCTCTAGTCCCAGGGATATCTCAGTCACTGCAGGTGTGAGTGCTGGGGCTGATACTCCTCAGGTCAGCAGCCCCTTTAGTGCAGCTGGCAGCACTGCCAGAGCAGTGAGTGACACTCCAATTTACCATGGAGTGAGTGACAGTGGTGCTAAGCAACATCAGCATCTCATTCCCAGAGAAGAGGAATTCACCTGTCCAGGAAAGACATTGTATGGAAGGACCTCTTTTTACCAAAAAACAAGCATTGCTATTGCAGAACTTGGAAGAAGTCCCAGAACAGCTCAGTTTCAGATGAAAGCTCTGCCCCTGAAGCTGAATTATTCTATGGACTGTTCCCCAGGCTGGTGTAATCTCACTGGCTTGTTACAGGTGTGGACAGGAACCCAGCCATGTTTGCCAGATGGAAACACCTATAGATCTTGGTGAATTCTTCCCTTGGTGATTGCACAGACACTGGTTTGAACAAAAGACAATCTGACCATTTGGAATTCCCCAGTCATTTTGCTGCACCTCCACTTTATGATTCACTTTGTTGGAACTGGGAAAGTGAAACACAGGACAGAATTGGGCTGTTGACCCAAGAGAAAGCAGGCACGAGGGGGACAGATGGGGTAAGGGGAATAACTTTCTCATTCTCTTCCTTAGAATCTGAAAAATGTAATATTCCTTTCAGTCTGCAGAAGTTCCAATACAAGCAGGATTTTCCTAGTGGATTTTTGCATAGGTAAGGTCTTTTAAAGTCCACCTTACCTATTCTCTTTTCATTCAATTACTGTTCCATGTTAATTATTGTTCAAAACCACCCAAATGACAGGAGAGCAGCTAATATGCCACAGTTCTGAAAAAGGGTTAGCAGGGAGGTGTGGGAATTGCACCCAGCAACTAGAATATCTGTTCTGGGCAGGTGAAAAGAAACTTTTGAAGATTTTGAATATGTAAAATCAGGTTTAGTATGACAGAGGTACAGGACTCAAGACCATTTTCATAGAGAACAAGCAGAACCATATAAACTGCTGACAAAGGAGCTAGGATAAACAGAAGAAAGGTACAGACTAGGACCCTTCAGTCTAGTCAAGACATGGCTGAAGAGGATGACAGAAGTTTATGGAACCATAAGTGACTAGAGAATGGCTGTTTGCTGTCCCTTTGCAAACAAGCAGTGGGATGCACTGAACAAAACCTGCTGGAGGCAGGGTCAGAGCAATGAGGATGATGCTTGTGCCCTACCATGTGTTCCAGGTGCTGGAAATCTGCTGCTTTGCCTCCTGCAAGATGTGCATTTTTTGTCCTCAAAATCCAAAGGTTCCTGTCAAATCCAAACTGTTGTTGCACACAAATATCAAGGGGTCATCAGGACACTCATGCTTCCTTCTCACTGTCCACATTGTCCTGTTTTATTCCCTGTTCTATATTACGGGGTGCTTCTTGCTTTGTAAATGCACTGAAAGCTCTTTGGGGCAGAGAAATTATGTCAATTGCACTGTAAGGTGGTCATCACACCTTTAGGTAATCACCAATTTATTAAACAAAAATCACAATGTAAAATATTTTGGCCTGTTGCTCCAGTTTCACGCATAGTATTCATTTATAGGGGTTTGCAGTTTAATCTCCATGTAGATACTCCTTAACCTTCTCTCTTAGGCTGCAATGCAAGATGTAACAAACAGTATGTGTTCAATCACCATCTGTTGAAACCAAGTGGACCAATGTTACTTATCTCTTCCATGACCCATCTCTCATAACTCTGGGGGGGATATCCTCTGTTAATGGGCCACCTGTTACAACCAGGTGGGGTAGTACTCTTTATCTCTTACACCACCCATCCTTTGTCCAGAGAGATAGCAGCTGTTAATGGGCCACTGAGTCCCACTGCATGACTGATAAAATTACATCATCCCATGGAGAGATGCCCCAGCCAGGAGGAGGAGCCAAGCATTTCCTACCTAGATAAAATCTGAGATTTGGAACATCAGAGCAGCCTTTTTCCACTAGATTTCCAGAGGAAGGCTAGGCTCATCTTTACCACCACTGGACCTTCAGAGGAAAACTGCACCCTTCTACAGGAGCACTGCTTCAACAGAACCACATCTGTCACTCCAGGAGGATGCAGCCACCATTTAATGGGAGTGCTACCAACACCCTGACTGATGGGGTGTCAGGTTGTATTCTGACCCTGTCATTGTTTTCTTTGTATTACTGCATTTTTATTTAATTTTCCTAGTAAAGAACTGTTATTTCTATTCCCATATCTTTGCCTGAAAGCTCCTTAATTTCAAAATTATAATAATTTGGAGGAAGAGATTTACATTTTCCATTTCAAGAGAGGCTCCTGCCCTCCTTAGCAGACACCTGTCTTTTCAAACCAAGACACCTTCCAAATCCATCTTGCTGCTCCAGCTGTGACTGTGTAGAGTTGGGAAGTGGCACAGACAATATTTTCAAGACCTCTAAACACCTGGAGTTTAAAAGTGACTAAAAGCATAAGAAGAAGAGTTCCAGGCACGGATGCAATGAGAAAGGAAATGCAAATATCTGCAGATATTCTATTTTTACACTGATCTGCCTACACTTTTCCTTCCTCACAGTCAGAGCTGTCATCATTTGATTCCTGCTCTGAACCATGAACTTTCTGAAAACCTGCTAACACATCAGCATTAGCCCTGAGCACCTTTTGCTGTTTAAATCAAAGTAAGTGATGCTGCACTTTTCTGGTAATTTAAGTGATAAAACTATAGATTGTTCTCTTTGAAGAGAGAGTTTGAAAATGGGGCAGGACTGGAAACTCTCCTATTATTCTTCATATCTTCACTTTTCTTTGAGAGTCCAAATCAGCTGGAAAGACTGGTGACTGGTGATACAAGTTAGGCCCTTCCACAGAGTAAACAGGATGCAGATTTCAAGGGAGAATAATATTTAATTTCTTGTTTAGATGTGGAGGGATCTGAATATTCTCTGTGTATGCATTAATAGCTGCATTTCATGTTCACACTTGGGAAAACAGCATGGTAGTCTCATCTAAATGTTAGATGTTTTCTAAGAATTTATGCTCTTCTTTTAAAACTTTATTTTTACCCAAATTTTTAAATTTTATTCCTAAAGTTCATCAAGTAGTTGGCTATGCAAAAGCAACACAGGCAGAAAAAGTAGGCAACACAGAGAGAAAAAGGAAGGAGTCCCATCACTGGGATTTTTGTGCAGTTAGGGACCTGTGAGAATTGCTAGAGAAAGAGAAAAAAACAGCTTCTATTTAGCTTTAAGTGCTAAAAGCATTTTAGCATAACATGACATTTTGATGTGCATAAGGATATTCATCTATGGGAATTTTCTACAAAATAGAAAGCGTAGGAGCTTTTCTTTATAAGAGAGTTTCATGTCTTGTCCAAATTAATGGAAAGATCTGCTAACAGGAAGTACCTTTTAATACTAAATCTGCACTAACTTTTGTTAATTTAGGCAACCAATGCTGACAAAATCTGTTGTTTTGTGTGGCTTCTGCACTGAACCAGATGAAACTTAGCATCTTGCTTTGCATAAATCCCAACAGGCTTTAAAGTATACAGGTTTAGTGAGGTTATATCTATTATTCTTTTGACTGCATCCTATAAAGATGACCGTGCAGTTTCACCTGGAAACTTTTCAGTTTATTTTGGGGTGTGGGGAGAGACACAAACTTCAGGACAAAGCCCAAAGTTATCAATGTTTGTGACTGCTTAAAGCCCAGGCTTTCATGGAGGCCACCTGCAGTGCTAAAACTTGTCTCTAAAGTTCTGGGCATCATGGGCTATTCTTTTTCCTCAGTTAAAGAGCAGAACTTAATCCATGCACTGAATTTGTTACACAAAGCTTCTTGCCTAAGTAGCTCTTGCTTTGGTCCTGGGCTATATATACACTGTAACACAGCATCCAGGCTGTGGACCATGTCTGGTTTCAGCCAACAGCACTAAATAGAACTGTACACAACTCGGGCTTGCACTGAAGCAGGACCTGAACAATGTTTAAATGCCTTTTGACAGCTGGTATGTTGCACATTTGTTTTATAAACAGTTTTACACATGGAAGGTTGAACCACGTCCTGGAAGTCAATAGCTTTCCTAAACTAGAATGAGATCTCCCCACGTGCCCTTTCTGTAAGCACAGACAGGCTGTGCAGAGAACTGCCTGTGTCCTTACTCACTCTGGTTTTGCTAGCCATGGAATAACCTGCCCAAATCCCAGCACTTAAAATACCAACCAACAGCTTCTTCCCAAACACATAAATTCAATAAAGGATTTTTGCACACAAGTCAAGTAAGTAAATAATGACATGCCTATGTCTTCCTAGACAGGGATAAGATTGGCAGTAGCAAGGCAAATAGCTCAGCTTTGTCCCCAGTGCCATTCAGAACACACAGCCCTTGCCTATGCTGTAAATTGACCCCATGCCCAGCTGGATTTCCAGCAGTTCAGTGCAAACCTCAAAAACTAACTAAGAAAACTGGTATTTTGCCAGTGGTTGTTACTTTTTCTTGGGACCAGAAGTCTGAACTGGCCTTCATTTTGCAACAGCTTGACACAGCCCCTCCTGCATAGCTGAAAGTGTTTTAAGATTTTGAAAGTGTTTAAAGATGCTTGTGGCACTTGGCTTCAGTTGATTTTTGGAGAGCTCATCAAGCCTGGGTGCTTTCCTACATCTTACAGTGTGGTGAAAGAGGCTCTCTTGGATTGACTTGTTCCTGCACTGAAGGATCTTAGTGCTGGATTTCTATAGTACACATTTGCAGCCATATCTCTTTTCTGCAGTGGACTTTGTTGGGACAGCTTCAGTGTCTCGAAGCCTCAGAGTCTGACCAAGGTTCAGCCTGTGGTAAGATTCTGGAAGGGGTTTTCCAGGAAGCTCCAAGATAAGGAACTTATCAAACAATGATGCCAAGAACAAATTGGTCATTTCAGGAGGGAGATTTTTCCACTTGCTAAACCTCTGACTTTGTGCTTAAAGAAAACCCTGAGCCATCAAGGAAAGGTGAATCATTATCTCATAGCATGAGGGACAAGGTAAGTATAAGGTGATTTTATTTTGCAGTCCTTCTCAGGCCTGAGATGGCTGTCAGAAAAAAAGACAATACAATTTATCCTGTTTATGGGCTAAAATGTCAAATAGTGCACCAGTCTCTCACTTCTCAATTCATTGGCAAGGTTGTGGTTTGCTTGTTTAAAGGCAGATTAAGGAACTGTGGGCCCTGCCAACTCCCCTGCAGCCAAATATCTCTGAATTGCCTTATCAGTAACCCATCCCAGAATGGGAATGTTCTGACATCATACTTGCTTAAACCAGAAACAACATTTCCTTTGCCCTCATAACTGAGGGAGGATAAATAATTACTCTGAATTTCAGATGCTGCACAAGGGCAATGAATTTCTCCCAGAGGTATCTGTGTTTGTGCTGGAATTACAACACAGAGAGCTGGAGTGACTGCCTGGGGAACAAAATTATTCTTAATCACAGAACTAGGAGAGACAGGAAGGGAAAGGTATCAATAAGAAATCACTCAGTTCTTCCCTTGTCTTTATGCAGGGCCACTATCCCAATGCCATTCCAAATGATGTATAATTTATACTTGCAGGCTTAAATATTCCCCTGTCTTCTGCAAGAAATCCATTCCAGTGCCATCCTCATTATTAAGAAGTTTTCCAGGGGCTTTGGTTGTGCCTCCTGGATGCCATTTAAACCTATGGTCATTTCAGCTATTGTTGGTGTTTCTGATGGCTCCCAGTACTGCAGTGACCAAACCAGACACAGCACTACAGCTCAGGCTTGTGCTGAAGGCAGCCTAAGCTCTGGCACTTCTTTTTTGTATGTCCCAGTATAATTGTATTTTTAGGCAGAATGACAGAATTTCTAAACCAATTTCAGCTTGTGACTCCCTAACTTCACCATAGAAATGCCACTTATTGGGCTTCTCCCCATTCCAAATATGAGCTGTTGATTAATGCTGATGAAGTGTAGCACCATGTTCTCATTTTTATAAAAATCATTTGGTTTTTAAACCCTTTTTTTCTAGCTTGTCTGCCTGATTCAGAATTCTAGCCCTCTCCCCCAGAATTGCTTAGAACCTCCAGGCTGATGTTACCTCTTAAATAACCACGTTGCTTATTCATTATCCATTGTCTACTGGAATGCTGAATAACCCCTGAACTGAGTCTTTGCAGTCCTGATGTGATACATCTTCCCATGGGGACAGTGACCCACTGCTAACTCTCAGCAGTGACCCAGCCAGTTTTGCTGGCCTCAGAGAGGTTTCCTTAGTTTGCCTCTGACAATAGTGTGTGATACAGCAGTAGAGACTGCCCTGAAATTGGCTTTCCTTATCTGCAAGGCCTGTTACCCTGTCACAGAAGGATACCAAACTAGTTTGACTTGATTCTTGACAAATAGTTCTTATTTGCAATTCCAGTTGTTGTTTTTCAAACACTTACAAAATGTCAGTGGGATTACTCCTTCAACAAGGTTCTCAGGGATGGATGGTAAATTGGATTGTGTGTCATTTTCCAGTTCTCTTCCTCATTTTAAACACAGCCACTGCACTTACCCTTTTCCAAGACTGGCATAAGTCACATCTTCCCTGAGCTCTCAGCAGTGATTGCCAATGGTGGTTGATCTAGGTTCTTCTTTCAAACTCCTGTGGTAGGTCTAGTGATAGGCTTGAGTAAAAAGAGAGCTCCAGGCAGATCAAAACATAGAAAAGGGACCTATGACGAACCTACAAGCATCAGTAAACAAAGTAAATTTCTGCTAAATGTTTTTATCTAAAATATATTCAGTGGCATTAGTTGTGTGAGCCTTCTGCTCACTAGCCCACCTTATTTTCATTGGTAGATAAGAGCTGCTTAGTTCTGTATCACTTTTCAAGGCATCAACTTGATTAACTTTCCCCTTCTGCTGAACAGAGAATAAACTCTTCCTTCGGGTTTTGTCTTCCTTTTTTTACTCCCCTTGTGTTTAAAGGATGCTTTCTTGCTGTTCTTCATGTTTCACACTGCTTGTATCTGGTTTTGTGTCTTGGCCTCTCTGGGGTTATGCCTGGGGTTTTTCTCCTGCCATTCTGTTTTTCTGTAGATACTAAATGGACTTTTGTGAATCTCTTGGAATTTTCTCATCTTCCAAATTTAATTTAGTACTGGTATCCCTTAGCTATGGTGATAGCCAATAGTAAATGTAATAGCTAAGGAAGTCGTGCAAATGTTTTCATGTGTGTCTCCTCTTCAGATTTGTTAGAGGTGAGAAAATAGCACAGATTTCTGGAACTATTCCATACAGACTGGCTCCTGTTCTCTATGAATTGAGAACCACATCTTGGACCACAAGGCTTTGTTAGCAGGAGGAGCTGGAAACTTTTTTCATGTTTCTTAAAGACCCTATCATTTGACACAAAAACTGGCCAGACTCTGTCAGTGTGATATCTGGGGGAAAAAAAGCAAAACAAAGGACATTATTTTAAGCTTAGTAGTATAAGTGACACTGAAATCATGCCTTGTGCCCCTTTAGGTGGTGGATACAGAATGCCCTACTGCAGATATCCCAATAGTTAGAATTTTAGAAAAGACTACATTGATACCTTGAAAAAAATATTAGAACAAACAGTGCCTTCTACCTTATCAAAAGTTATTGCACCTGTAGGTAATTCCTTCCTGTCTCTTTCTTGAAACTCATGCATGAAAAGTAGGTTATAGCTATGGGACCTTAATCAGGGTATGGGCAAAAAAACCATATGCCAGGGTGAGTGGAAGTGTGAAAATTATGGATTTTGTGCCAGAATTTTACCATTTGATGTGATTTAAAACTGAAGATCAGGGCTAGGCTGTGTGACCACCTCTAGATGAGTGTACAGTCAAGCTAAATAATGTTTGTTCATACCTGACTCTTATGGAGCTGCTCCTTTAACAGGCCTGTGATGAGACAAACAATGTGAATCTGGTCCATCTCACACAACCTCACTTCAGACATCCAGCATCAGAGCTTGGATTAGGAGTCTCAGCTTCTCATAAAGCCAGTGGAGACATTTTGGTGCATGTGTGTGCCCAGGCTCACATCATGAAGATCTCAGTGGCTGAGACCTTCAGCTGGACCTTCCACACAAGGGAATTTAGGTTTCATTTGCACAGTGAGCTAAAGATTGGGCAGTGTGTCATTCTTGTAGGAATTGCTTCCACAACTCTAGGCTGCCCCCTGCAAAATCCTCTCTTGCAAGAGAGGCACATCCACTTTGCTAGAAAGTCCTGTGAGAGGACATTTAAACTAACCTGATCCAAAAGCACAAGCACTAAAGGCTGTAAGAGATGATTCTGAAGAAGCCACAGGAACAAGTGAAATAGAAGCAGAGAGCAGTGCTGGTGAGAGTCTCCAGGGCTGAATAAAGCCAAGGATAAACTACCTGGGATGACTGATACCTCCACAGCCTGGCAGGGTGGTTATTCTGTACAGACCAGGAGGCCTGGAGCTCCCCTTGGTGAGAGGAGATGGAGTGTCCTTCTGTGAGAAAACAACAAAGCCATGAATTGAACAGTTATGTTGCAAAATGAGCCTTTAATCCTGCCCTGGGGCAAGCAGGTAAGAGTTAGAACATCTCTCTCTCGCTCTCTTTTCCAAAAGGTATCACCTCCTCTGTCTGAATTCTTGGTTTCAGCCAGGTGCTTACACAGATTCCCTGTCCAGGAAGCTTCCTGCTTTAACTCTGCCAGGACACAACCTATTTGCAGATGGGCTGATCCCAGATCAAAAGCTGAGCTTGAAGAAAACATCCTTAAACTTTTGCAGTGTGTAGGTTTTGGCTGGGCTCTTATCATGGTTACCCTAAGATGATGCTGTGCAGAATCTGTTTTCATGGTTGGCTCATGTGCCAGGACTGCTGTTTTCTACCTCATAGTTAAACAAAGATCATAATGGATTATTCCCCAAAGTACAGGGTACCATCAGCAGGCCCTGCAACTTCATTTATCCAAGCAAACTTCTGGTTTTTCCTCTGATTTGGTACCTCACAGAATCAAATCTCACTTTAAATGAGTTACAGCTGAAGCAAGGGATGGGAGCTGTGTATTTCAGCACAGGAAATACAGCAGATTCCCTCAGGAATAACAGCAACAAACACAAAAATTGCCCAAGACTCTCTCACGTGGATGGCAGCAGCCAGTGTTTGCCAAGGAGAGGGCATGGCTTTGGGAGCAGGGTACAGCAGTGACCATTCACCACACTGTGGTCCCTTTAAATCATCTTCTCCACTTGGCAGCTCCAATTTTGTTGCTATAGCAAATCTCCATGGCAATGACCCTACTCAGGGAAGGGGGATGCAGAAGGGGCGCATGCTCGGATGGCTGCTGGAGCTCTGCCTGCTCCCTACAGCTGCTCCAAGGCTCTGGCACACAGGAGAGGAGCAAGATCAGGTACTGGGCGAGCTGGTCCTTGGGGTGCACCGGAGCCCAGGGCATGGCATGGGGATGAACACCGAGTGCTATGTGTGTCTGTGCTTACCATGGCTCATCCAGCTCTTTGTGAGCAGCGTGCAGGGAGCAAACTGCTGATTTCTCACTGCTTCTCCTCCTTCCAGGCAGGGAAGACAGCTTGAATTATTGATGGGAGCAATGGCGCTGCCACTTGTCCGGAGCGAGATGCGCGCGGGAATCCTGCTGCTCTGGGTGCTCAGCCTGCTCAGCGCCAGCCTCGTGGGGGCTGCCCAGGACTCTGGGAGAGCCATTCCTGCAGAAAGTAGGTACCTGCTGCACCCTGTCCTGCCTGCATCCTTACACTGCACCCCCAGCAGGGGCTGGCCAGGACTCTGGGGGTGTCATTCCTGCAGAAAGCAGGTAAAAGTAGGTAAAAGGATGTAAAAGGAGGTACCTGCTGCACCCTGTCCTGCCTGCACCCCCAGCAGGGGCTGGCCAGGACTCTGGGAATGTCTTTCCTGCAGAAAGCAGGTAAAAGTAGGTAAAAGGATGTAAAAGAAGGTACCTGCTGCACCCTGTCGTGCCTGCATCCCCAGGAGGGGCTGGCCAGGACTCTGGGAGTGTCATTCCTGCAGAAAGCAGGTAAAAGTAGGTAAAAGGATGTAAAAGGAGGTACCTGCTGCACCCTGTCCTGCCTGCATCCCCAGGAGGGGCTGGCCAGGACTCTGGGAGTGTCATTCCTGCAGAAACCAGGTAAAAGTAGGTAAAAGGATGTAAAAGAAGGTACCTGCTGCACCCTGTCGTGCCTGCATCCCCAGGAGGGGCTGGCCAGGACTCTGGGAGTGTCATTACTGCAGAAAGCAGGTAAAAGTAGGTAAAAGGATGTAAAAGTAGGTACCTGCTGCACCCTGTCCTGCCTGCACCCCCAGCAGGGGCTGGCCAGGACTCTGGGAGTGTCATTCCTGCAGAAAGCAGGTAAAAGTAGGTAAAAGGATGTAAAAGAAGGTACCTGCTGCACCCTGTCGTGCCTGCACCCCCAGCAGGGTGTCATTCCTGCAGAAAGCAGGTAAAAGTAGGTAAAAGTAGGTAAAAGTAGGTAAAAGGATGTAAAAGGAGGTACCTGCTGCACCCTGTCCTGCCTGCACCCCCAGCAGCCACACCGCACTCAGTCAGGGGAACTTGGTGTTGCCAGGTTAACAAGGGAGGAATGATGAGTTTGTGCCTTGTCAGCAAAGCACATGGAAACAGTCATAGAAACAGCAAGTGAGCAAAGGATTAGTAGTTACTTAGGAAAAAAATGCTAACTGCATACTCTTAATTTTCATCTGGACTTGTACTCCAGCTGTGTGTTTGTAGGTCTTTTAGATCTGCTTCTTGAGGGTTTTGTTTTGCTAGATAGTTTTAATTGGTATGCACAGATTTGCCACAGTACATATGATGTCCTTACAAGTCTGAGTATTGTTAGAAGAAAATTTGTGTATATTCCTGCTGGGGCATTGCATCTTGCTTATTTTAGTATCTGGTTGGAACAATAGGTCAAGTTCAACTTTCTTGTAGCTAGTACAAATCAACACAGGGGACGTTTACCCAAAGAGTGCATTTGTAAAAGCAAATATAAATTTCTGAAATCCTGCAAACCTAATAAATAAATAAATATGACAGACTGGCTTGAGCACACCATGGAGCTCTTCAGTTTGCATCACAGCTCTATATGAGCTTCCTCTGTCATTCTGAATAAGTCCCTAAAGTTTCTCAGCTCTAAAATGAGGTGATAGTTCAAAGTTAATTAGAGGATGGAGTCAATGTTCTCAGGGTGTTTTGGTGACAGCAAGAGGGAAGTAGCCACTCATTAGAGACATAAAATGTCCTCTGAGAAAAAATAACCAGAGAAAGATAATTGCATAAAAACAAGTATCTAGTTCTTAGTCATGCTTACTTTGTATCGCTGTTATCTTTTTATATGACTATCAAAATATTTAATACAAGGTCTGATTTTGTCACTGCATTTTATTCTCAATTAATTCCATTAGACGGAACTAACGGAACTTAGATGTTGAATTTCCCTCTTTTTTCATTCTCTTCTTCTTCTTCTTCTTCTTCTTTTTTTTTTTTTCTTTTTTTCTTTTTCTTTTTCTTTTTCTTTTTCTTTTCTTTTTCTTTTCTTTTTCTTTTTCTTTTTCTTTTTCTTTTTCTTTTTCATTAGGGCTAGGTTTTGATTTGTTCTAAAGTAGACCTCACTGCTATTTTGTGTGTCTGTTTCCTAGGAATTCATTAATTCTAGTAAGTTTTGTGATGAGTAGTCCATTTTATCTCCTCAAAGAGAAAATCAGGCTTGGAAAATAAATTGTACCCTTTATGTGTCTGTGTTAGCAGAGGCAGGTCAACACATTTGGGAAAATGTGGTCTCCTGTTCTACTTGTGTAGTGAAAATTCCCATTTGAACTGTAGAACAAACTCTTGGCCAGGGTTTCTGACCCAAGTCTCACAGAATTATAAAACCATAGAAGGGTGGGAAGGGCCCTTTAGAGCTCATCTAGTCCAACCCCCTGCCATGGACAGGGACATCTTCAACTTGATCAGGTTGCTCAGAGTCAAGTTCAACCTGACCTTGAACATTTCCTGGGATGGGGCATCCACCATCTCTCTGGGAAGCCTCTGCCAGCTCCTCACCACTCTCACAGTAAGAAACTTCTTCATTAACTAATTTAAGTTGACCCTCTTTTATTTCAAAACCATTACCCCTTGACCTATTACAACAGGCCCTGCAAAAAAGTCTGTCCCATCCTTCTTATGGTATCAAGGAGTCTTTTTACTGTCTTTTCCCCATCCTCTAGCCAGGCTGGGGAGTCCCTTGAACAGCCTTTGAGGAAGATTCCTTTTCTTGTCTTACTCCTGACTATAAGAGTGTGGAATGAAGAGAGGTCAGAGTGTTTCTGTGGCAGTGCTCCTGCAGAGACACACTGCCCCATCCCAAGGAACAGAGGCTGTGAGCATTGCCAGAAAAGCATAATGCTATTTCTGTCTGAGACCAGGCCAGGAGCAAAGCTGCCAGCTGATCATGAATTGTAAATTGCTTTGGGCTGCTGCAGGGACAGAGTTTTAAAGCCACAAGGAGCTCCTGATGCTCCTCACTTGATGGGAGAGTGCTGCATAGCTGCTAAGTGCTCCAGACACTTTCCTTTGCCTGTTATGGCTCTTCTTGGTGGTTAATCTGTGAAACTCTTCCCTTGGGACATTGTGGATGCTAAATGTTTGCATGAGATTGCAGAAGCAATTGGTTAAATTAAAGGAAAAATAAGTCCCAGAAAGGGCTGTTAGATGCAGTGGCACTTCTTCTGGCTCAGGAACTGCCTCAGCAAATTCCTGGGACCTGGGAGAGTCTTTGGGGATGAATCCCTCCAGACTTGCCAAGTTCTCATGCTCTTCCAAGGTACCCATTGCTGGCCATGCAGGTCTCATCTTCAACAGTGCCCAGGGATGCATGCTGGCATGGGGACAGGACTGCACCAGTAACCTCTGGGATGGACCCTGGCACACTTGTGTCCATGGTAGGAGGCCTGTTGTCCATCTGGAAGACAGAGCTGACTGTTCCAGAGTGGAGCTGTGCCCTGCTCTCAAGACTTGGGAATGCTCCCAGTCTTTCAATATTCCTCAAGAGATGCAGATTGTGGGAGACTGGACACTGGGTTGGGCACTCACTTTGATGTGATCCAGTTCAGACACTTCTGGATCTTTTCCTTCTTGATGCTCCACTGGCTACATCTCATCAAGGAGCTGATTCCCATGGCACTGACCTGATTAGAGGGCACTACCCCTGCAACACTTTCCCCATTGCTGCCATTTAAATCCTTACTCAGTCCAGGCAAGCTGCTGGCTGTGGGACCCTGGATGACCCAGAGGGGAAGGGGATCCCTAGTGCATGTCATTAACAGGGATATAGGATGGACATGGACCATATTTAGTGTCCTCCTGCAGGGCAGAGCAGTGTGGTGCTCGATGCTTTTCTCTGCTCCCAGGCTGTGACATGGCACTGGCAGCCCTTAGCAGGAACATTCCCACATGGACCACACAGTGTCTCTCCCACCTGGTGGGAGGAATGTGTCCCTCCTGCAGCAGCGTGAGCAGGACAGGGGCAGCAAGGCTCTGTACAAGTGTGGGAGGTGCAGGAGTCACAGGAGAGGAGCATGAGAGTGAGTCACAGATCTTCTCAGCATTGCAGAGATCCTGTCCTGTGTGTGGCACTGAGATCTGCCTGGGGCACCATCCCCTGCTCTCTGCCAGTCACACAGCCAGGCACAGCCTTCTATGAATAATTCTAATTAGCAATGATTAATTGTGTCCTTATACTTTATTCACAGCACATAGCATATGCAAGACTGTTCAAGTTTGAAGTGTTGCTACTAATACTTATAGATTATTTTAAGTTCTCTCCAATCCACTAGAAAAAAATAAGTTATTTCCTCAACCTCCCATTGCATTTATAGCCCAGATCACCCACTGTGAAAGCTAAAATATGGAATCTGAAGACCAGAAGTTGGGCAGTCTGTTTTCATTAGCCAAGGTGCATGAAATACAAAGAATAAACACCAAGTGTATGCAAGGGAAAGTAAATTAGACTTACACAGTGCTTTCAGTTCCAGTTCTTCACCAAGAAGAAGCCAAGAAACATATTTTTTCTCTTCCCCTACTTTTCCCAAAACACACAAAGACACATACAGTCTTTGTGCTGACAGGACCCATTTAAAGAGTTATAGCTGACTGTTGATAATTCTCATTATGTTAATCCACAGACCTGTTAAGTCTCCCTATGAATGATAGTCTGTTTCCAGCTGTCAGCAAGGAATTAATAGCACTCTGCTATACTTTGCTATGAGGTGATTTGGTTTCATGACTGCTTTAATCTGATGTAAGCCTGTGCTGCCTCTGCCCTTCTCCTCTCCATAACCTGGCCTCCTCTCCTTGCACTGTTTCTTGTCCTATCCCCAGAACCTGGGCATTCAGGATCTGCTCAGGGGGAAAAAATCAGTGACCCAGCTGATGGAGAAGCTGCATTGTCACTCCTGCTGTGAGCAAATGGAATGTGAGATGCCATAGCCAAGGACAGAAAGCACAGTGGGACTGCTCCTATAGGCAATAGCACGTATTTAGATTTGTTTGGCAAAACAGGTGCTTAGACATATTTCTGTTGGAGAAATGTCCATGGGCACCTTGCTGAAAATACTGTGGGCATGAAGAGACATCAAATCCACCTAGATAGGCCAGCTTAGCAGCTCAGCTCTTCATTCTGGAAAGCAGACCAAGGCAGAGAGTGATGGAGAACATCAAAGTCATAAATGGGGCAAAGTTGGTGATTATTTAATAACCATCTCTTCCACTGCAAAAATTATAGGCAGGAAATGAAAGCAGCAGATGTCAACTTCAGAGCAGACAGGAATGGTATTTGTTCACTCAGTGAATAGCTGAGCTGTGGAACTCATTGCCACAGGATGTTGAGATGACACAAGTTTACATGGATTCAGGAAGCAACAGAGCAAATTAATGTGAGAAAAATTAATGGAGGGCTTATCAGATGTAGAAACACCAGCCAGACACAGGATATCCTACAGCCCCATGGGAGGCTAAAAGAACATTGCTAGACACTTATTCTTACCCCTTCCTCAAGTATCTGCCATGGGCTGCTGGCTCCCAGCAGGCAGGGATGCTGACCTGACCCAGAGACAGCAGTGCCTGGAGAAGGACCCTCCACCTCAGAGCACAGCCCAAGAAATGACATTAAAGAGTGAATATCTGCTAATGGTGAAACTGGCTGTGTGTGCACTCTGACTTTGGAGGGCAGTGCTGTGTCAGGAGCTTTGCAGGGACTGGTTCAGGACACCCAGAGCTGCTCAGGCAGGTGTGCTCTGTGCCACCACCCTTCTCCTGCAGAAGGGGCTTTGATGCCAGGGCAGCTGCTTTCCCAGGGCTGCAGAAATGAAATAACCACTTGGCATGGTTATACCATTCCATTAGTACCTCCCTGTCTACACAGGAGCACTTGGCTCTCATAAATACCAGTGAATGATCCCACACAACCATCCCATCACAGCTTTCACAAAGGCCTGGGAAGACTTCCTGCAGGACAAGCACTGACAGATTATGGAACTCATGGCTCTCCTCAGAAGTGCTTTCTTCCCACTGCAAAAGTAGGAGACAGTAATTTATCACCTGATTTTTTTTTTTTTTGGTGGGTTTTGATTTTGTTTGTTTGTTTGCTTGTTTGTTTGTGGTTTGTGTTTTGTTTGTTTTGTTTTGTTTTGTTTTCTCTTTGAGGTTCTGCTTTTGAGAACACTTTGGTGCTTGTCAGCACTTCAGGGCATGCAGCACCTCCCCGAGGTGGAGCCAGGGCAGGGTGTTTCTGAGCAGACCAGAGTGAGGGGAGGGAGCAGGGCATGACACCAAGTGAATGATGGATTTGCTGACAGCAGTCTGAGCATGCAGGTTCTTTCTAATGGGTCTGTTTCATGATCTGACGTGAAAACAATTAAATGACTGAAATACTGAAAGCAGGAGGGGGTTGAGTGTCTTTAAAGTGTGCTCAAAACCATCCTGTCACTACTCCTGTGCCAGGAGGGACAGAGTCTTTGTGAGCAATGCTTTTCTGATAGAGGTGGGGACTTTGCATCTCCTCACAGCTTGGGAATTAAATCCCTAGCTTGATCCCAGTCTCCCTGAGACGTCACTTGCATGGAGGGGACACGGAGAAGGACAGGTGGGAGAGAAACTCCTGAACAGATCAAAGCCCCCGAGAGGCTTGCTGAGGACTGACAAGCACTCTGGCTGCTCCCCTGCTTCAGGCAGAGCTCAGAAGGCAGGGCTGGCAGCAGGGTGCAGGCACAGATGGGTGCTGCAGTGCTGCCCAGCAGGTCCCTGGCTCCACACAGCTCCAGACAGCTCCCCAGCCATCTCAGCAGCAGCTCTGACCCTCTTTGCTTCGGCAGAGCAGCACAGGTGGCTGCCTGTGGACAAGGATTTCGGCACTCCTCCCAACATGGGGGCTCTGTGATCAGTGGGAAATGTTGCCTTTCTCCATTCTCCCTGCATTTCCTCCAGTCTGTAATTTCTTCTTCTGAAAATTCACACATCATTAACTTCAAACAGAGACTGGTGCAGGGTGAATCCTGGCAGAGCAGAAATGCTCAGGTTCAAAAGTGAGCCATTTTAATTGTTGTCAAGTCCCCTCCTCTTCCACTCTCTGCCTTTTCCCTGCCCTGCCCCTCTGTGCACACACACTGGCAGCAGCTGCAGAGCCAGTGGGATGTTTTGCATTCCTGGCAGAGAAAAAATACAGCAGCAGGTGAAAGGAAGCAAGTACAGATCTGGCACTGTCCCTTGCCAAGCTGGTCTGTAAGAGCTCCTGTAAAAACAGACCTGCCTGTCTGGTTCCTGAACCACTGCAAACTGCTATTTTCAGTGTATCTGTTGAGAATTAACCCATGTCTGAGAAGGGGTAAGAATTTCAGTTTTAAGGGGAGAGGCTGGGGCTGAAGCAGCAGGCAGAGTCAACTCTGGGCCGTGCTCAGAAAAGCACACACAGCAAAGTACTCTTTGTGTTTTTTGCTGATCATCTCACATTTGCACAAAGATAGATACAGGCAGCCCTAAATTTGCACACACGCAGGTGTGGGTGCCTGGTAAGATGGAGTTTCTCCTGGCAAGGTCTCTGAGTATTCCTCCTCTGGAGTGCTAAACTCCAAATTTCCTGCAGTGACAGTGATACCTCCCTCTCCCTGTCTCTGCAGGCCGTCCCTGTGTTGACTGCCACGCGTTCGAGTTCATGCAGAGGGCGTTGCAGGATCTGAAGAAGACAGCGTACAGCCTGGACACGCGGGTACGTGTTTCTGCAGGAGTGCTCTCCCTTAGCCTTTATCTCCCAGCAGCCAGGTTTGCCTGGCTGGGCACAGCAGACATGACATCTCTGCTGACTCACTCCCATCCCAGCAAATCGGTTTATACCAAGCACAGATTATTTTTCACAGTCTGCAGAGGTTCTCTAATGATCATCTAGTCTGACTTCTTGCATAACAGCCTAAGGAATTACCTCAGACAGTCCCTGCAGCAAGAGGAGAAGGAAAGAAGATGTACAAAGGAGAGGAAAACAAGACAGATTATTTATTCTCTGCCTCACAACATCATTTCCAAGCTGTGCACTGAGTATTCACTGGGCAGGAATGAGCAGGAGAGAGAGAAGGTGGCAGGCAGGGCTGGCAGAGGAAAGGGAAGCACACACACCCCTTGCTCATGGATTGGTACTTTATGAAAAAGGGAGAAGCATATTTTTTCTTGCATTTATCACAGCACACAGCAGATTCAGCCACTTCACGTGCCACTCTCCAGAGATCTCAGTGAACAAAATGAGGGTGTGTTAAATGCCCTGGTTTTAGTAATTCATTCATGTGTGGGTTTGTACATATGTGCAAACTGGCTGGGGTAGGATTTACCACAGTGGTTCTGTTGCTGTCTGTATTTTGCAAGAGGCAGGAGATCTCTCCCCCCTAATAAAGCCCCTCCATGCATGCCTTGTCCTACCTCTCCTCCCTTTGAGCAGGGCCATCTCTCTTGCCACATGAAAAGGGCTCCTTGCTCCTCTACAGCCACACTCAGCTCAAATTGTCATTCCCAGCAAAGCCAACCAAAGGACACAAATCAATTATGTGTCTCAATCCATAAGGCGATTATGTAGCTTTGCTTTTGGTTTCTTGTGACCTTGGGCAGCCATGTCAGGCCCTACACAATAAAGTTGGCTTTAAAGTGGCCTCAGTTTCTTGAGCTATCAATAGAAAACTGATTAGGACAAAGTTCTGAGCATGGGTTACATTCCAAAAGTTTCCCATGCACTGGAGTAATAATAAATAACTCTTAAGTGGTAAAGTGTCAGCAGAGGGGCTTTACCTCCAGCAGCTGTGCTGGGCTCTTCTGGTGCATAGCAGAGTTCCACCTGTTTGGATTAGGGTCAGCTGAAATGTTTTGTACCTACACATGACATGTCAAGACCAGGTGCAATTGCAGCTGTGCTGGTTCTTATAATGTCAACAGCCTTTACGTGGGAAGTTAATTTTTTTTTTTTTTTTTTTTTTTTTTTTGTTTTTTTTTTTTTTTTTGTTTTTTGTTTTAATGCAATGGAGGCAGCACAATTCCTTAATCCCACCCACAGAGATATTCAAATGTGTCTGTGAGGTCTATTCTATCTGGAGAGTGGACTGAGGTGCAGCACAGCAGAGAGCAGTGCTGTCTTGGAAGAGCTGAGGCAGAATATAAAGGGAGAAGCCACAAGATGAATTTCTGTTTCTGGACAGGCCTGACATGCCAAGGCACTGAGACAGCTCCCAGTGTTACAGAGCAAGGGGCATAGGAACAGTGCATCACAAAACCAAACAGAACCAGTTGTTTGTAAGATCACTCACCCTTAGACACCTGAGCTTAATCCTGCTAGTAAATAAAGGCTGCATTAGTGTACACCTTTCCCAGCCTTTGGATTGATACTCCAGAGGGCTTCCTATCAGAGGTGCTTTGGTTAAACACAAATTTTTGAGTGATGCAGAGATATTAAAGTGGACTACAGCAGCCAAGGCCCTACAAATCACACCCTGTGGCCTTCTATACTCTGAAAGGTAGAGCTTCCATATCCTTACTCCACTGCTGATTCTTGGCTTATGCTGACCAGATACAATTTCTCAAGTTTGACACACAAGTACCTTCATTGAACAACTCCTGAGATTTGGAAATTGTTGCCACAAGGGCAAGCACCATGCAGGATTGCTCCTGCATATCGGGGACTTTCTAAGCCAGTGCCATCAAGGCCACAATTAATTTTTGTAATTGATACTTCTCTTCCAGTCTTTCAGTTTGCAATTGAGTGCTCCCAGAGCTGCTCTTCCTGCCCGTAAATAGTCCTGAGTGACGCCCAGGCAGAGTTTGTGGTAGCAGTGACAGCTTGTTGGCATTACTGTGAAATCCAATAAGCCTGTTTGATGTTAAGATGATTCTATGATTTCTCCTGGGCTCCCAACAATGGGAGCATTCACTCATCCAAGATTTCATTGTGCAAGCGGGGAGCAGTGTTTAACAGCGCCTGCCATTGCACTAAGCTGATAAGTGAAAGCAGCAAGGAATGTGAACAAGCCCTCTTTAATGCAAAGGTGGATGTCAAAAGTTTGAGTTGAGGAGGATATAGGGCTGGGGAGGGGAGGGAAAGGTGTTCTGAGGCAGCCTGCCCTGCACAAGCTTGCAGTCTGAGAACAAGAAATGAGTAACAGGGTGGGCACTGCTGGGGACAGAGGCACTGCTGCCCAAGCAAGGCAGGAGGGGAGCCCAGCTGCTTCTCTGGAAACTGCTTTTGCTAATTAGCCCTTTGCTGTATCTGATGTACAAGGCATGATGAGGAGCTATCAGGTCAGAGGAACAGCAGCAGGCTGAAGACCCTGTTGTTTCACAGAGCTTTGAGATAATTTCTTAACAAGTGAGTTTCAACCTCTAATGGGTTTTTGCAGTCCAGATGTGAAACTCATTCACAGCGAATTTAAGCCCACTAAATTATTTTTTTCTCTGCTCAAGAAACTCTTCAAAGCCAGTCTGCAAACTGCTTGAGGGACCGCAGACCACGGGGTGGAAACCACAAGATATGCTCAGGAAGAATTTTCTCTTCAGTCACAATTCACTTGCTGATGTGAATTCCTTGCACCAACAATTTTGAGTCTCATGAGAAATTGGCTTCTGAAACAATGGTGCCATGGAAAAGATTAAGCCTTTGTTTTCCCAAAAGTGCAAAAAGAGTCCACAAAATATTTAAGTTATTTGATCACAATTAAATAAATGATACTTGAATATCTTTAAAGATCTAAAATTAATATTCCCCTCCCCTGTATACAGAGAAAAAAAAAGGCTTGGAAATGCTTTCCCACTAAGAAGCTCCAAATACAACAGCAAGTAATTTTAAATAATGTATATTGGGAATGGTTTTTAAGCTTTTGCTCAAGGGATAATAAAGCCACTGTCAGTAATTTAACTCAGATTGAAATAGGAGCCACACACTCAGACCTAGATCTGCCTGAAAGATTATGAGTTTCAGACAACAGGGTTAGACTGACAGCTGGATTCAGCTCAGAGTTGTCCCAGAGAAGCAGCAGTGTAACTGAGAGCACAACTGGCTCCTCAGCACTTGCTATCTCGTGCAATTAAATTATACAGGACTGAAGGCATGGCCAACAGGAAGCCATCAATCACCATGGAGGAATTAAGAGCAGTGCAGTTGAAAGTGGAATTTGTCGCAGCCCTTATAAAAGACACCTTAACAATTTTGACAGCCTACTCCCTAGAAGTTAACTGTGAAAATGAAAACATTCAAACTACAAAAATACTCTCCCTGCATCTCAGTCCTGAATATACTAATTTCATCACTTTTTCTGGATGAAAACCAGCACTAATAACTATGATTTTTCACTCAGCAGAGCACCATGGCTACAGCTGTGCAGAGGGATTAGATCTAATCAATTATATACTCTTTTAAAGCAATATATTCAGTTCTTTGATTTCATGGGTTTTTGTCTGGGTTTTTTTTTTTTCTTTTTTCAGACAGAAACCCTCCTCCTGAGAACAGAAAAGAGAGGCCTGTGTGATTGCTTTCGTGCAATACACTGAGATGAACACTGGGATTTGGCCAATGGACACTTATTTATTTTTAAAATGCTGTTCAGTAAATTACAGGAAGATACAGAGTGCAAGTTGTGCCCCACCATAAGGAAAAGCATTTTTTTCATAACAGGTATAGCTCAGTTAGATTATTTTTGCTTTGTTGTGGTTTATCATTACTCTATGTGATATTGCATTTGCTGAAATGTCAAGAGAAGAAACAGTGCCAAAGTCTTGCTTATGGGTTTTATGCAAGGATAGCATCCTGCTTTTTGGTATTTCAAGCCAAAAATTATACTTGGACTCCCAGGCCAACCTCTTGGCTTATGTGAATTGCCATAGATCTGTGAAAGTCAGTGAAGTAAATTTTAAAAATGTATTTATAGAAGAAAAACATGAAAAGGAAGCTACTTTGCCATGATGTATAGATAAACATTTACAAACAAGCAGATTTGGCATTATATAGAAATTAATAGTTATACTAACTGCTTGGCAGTCCAAGGAAGGGATTTGTTTCCCAATTGTATCAATAGTCCAGTACACAGCAAGCACAGTAATCTGTCTCACAATTTTAATTTCTTCAGAGCCACACAGTAGCTGTGATCTTTTCTTGGGAGATTTATTAAGTATCTAATGTGATCAGTAACATTTGTAATCACATGAATACTGCCTGGCAGTTGAACTGATTGCATCTGCCAAAATCTTCTGGAGAAGTGTCTTTCATTAAGCAAATCACATGCTGGATTGAACCACTCAAACTGGCCTCTGCAGAGAGTTTTGGCAGAGAGCCACACCACGCCTGCCTGCCCAGGAGTCTCTTGTAAACTGTACTTTGGGAAATACTTAAATTCTACCCAAATGGTCCTTAGATCTTGCATGGACTCTGCACTCCATCAGGGTGTGTTACAGTGCTGTTGTTTTTAGAATTCCTGCTGCAGTGTGAGATAAGAGAGAACAAAACTATTTAAGCAGTGTAGTAGTAGTAGACAAGATTGTGCCTTGTTACTCTTTAAAATAAAGAGAATAGCAAATCCTTTCTCATTGTTTGCATTTTTTCCTTTATTTTGGGAAGGAGAACAGAAAATGGCCCCAGTGGAAAATTCCTGTTGATAATAATAGGTTTTTCACTGGGCTTAAAACATCATCCCCAAAGTAGAGATTTGTGCATCAGCTCAAGCATCTATGTACATGCTAGAAACTTTTATACAAACAAGAACATTGGAGCAGGATCAACAAAAAAAGTGGTTTTCAAAGTCACTTTACTAATTCTTATCAGTCTGTCTAAGTAGCTGTGCTTTTGATATTTTGCTCTCAGCTTGCTCAGTAAGTTAGGATGGAAGCTGTCTCTATGTTTCCAAACTGCTTCTCTCCCATTTTGTCTACAACAACAAACACAGGGAAATAGGGAACTTTGACCCACTGCTGACTTACTATTTCATGTGCAGTCACACTCAGCAACACAAAGCAGTGTTGCCATGTATTTTGCCAAAGTTGTTGAAAGGTGTGTGGTTCTCAGCAAGGAAAAGCTTCCTTGCACCTGCATTTCAAATAAGAAATCTGCTTTGTCCTTTGTAGTATTCCAGCAGACCCCCCTGTAGGTCCTTGGGACCTGTTTTGTGTACAAGAGAAGCAGCATGACACAGCAGCAGCTCCCTTCTCATGCATCACACTGCACTGTGGCACCAGTCAATAGAGCAATAGAGGTTTTCCTCATAGACCAAATTTTATTGTACAAAGAAAACAGTAGGATTAACACAGCTTCCTTGCAAAATACCAGCCTTTGGCTTCTTTACTCCCACTTATATTTGCACCAAAGTAATGCACAGCTTTTGAGCCAGCTTTTTGCAGGAGATGGAATCCCAGAACTGAACCTGTGAATTTTCCAGCACAGCTCCCCTTTTCAGGGGGCAGCATGTCTATGGTTTGGTATTGCTATTGTGCATGCATATTCTGCTGGTATCCTAAAGAATCTTGCAAAGTCCTGTTACAAGAACTGGGGTCTTTTTCTCATATTTTCATTTAGAAAAATGGTTGCTCACAGTTGGGTTTTGATATACACAGCTTGTTACAACAGAAAGGTGGAATGAATGACAAGTGGATGTTGTCTGACTCCCAAAGGGATCAGAGTGACACTGCAACTTTATGGCTGTAACAGAGCAATTATTCTGTACTTCTCTTTGTCTGTGATACAACACAATAAAAGGGCAAGATGCATTATAGCATTTTGTGTGCTTTGTTTCTGATTTGACAAACTGATGGTGCTTATGCATTAATTAATGTCTGTTCTTTAATTAGGTAGAAAATACACAGAGAAGAAATGCTATTTTTAATACAAAAATAAAAAGACCTTGCATTTGGGCTAAATGTATTAATATATTCTTATTTGCTGACATAGAAAATACAACTCAGTCTTATTTGAAATAAAGGTACAGCAATGATTTTGTGAGCTTCTTTAAGGACCCCTTACTCTATACTTGGTGCTTTTGATAAAGTTCCTTATAATTGCAGGATGGCATGAAGAAAAAAATTTAGCTCGATAGTTTTAATTTATTTTTGCTCAAGAAGTTAATTTAAATTCAGAACCCCTTGAGTCTCCACTTATTAGAAGAAACCATGCATTTTGCAGAAGGATTTAATTGCAGGAATGCTTTAAGCAGAAAGTTTTTTCTCCCACCCAACCCTTCCAGTGCTGCAGAGCCAAAGCAATTCTCACGACCTTTCAAAGCCAAGCTGTGTCTTCTCTTGGTGCAGTGCTGCTAGCCCTGGGCACGTGGCACTTGCACACAGGGTGGAATGCAGGGGGTAGCCTGTGAAATTCACAGCCAAATCCTCCCTGGAAGAGAAATGGTATAATCATGTTAGTGTGCTGCTGTTTCTGGGCAGGCAAGGTGACAGAGAGATCCTGGTAATGATCCCCACATCTCCAGATGTGGCTCATACCTGAGCCAGTGCCTTCTTTGGGTGTAATTCTGTGCATATTCTAAGTCAGTAGTTTTGAACTGAATCTCAGAACAACTCTCTGAAGACGTCAGGATTTCATTCTGGAAATGGAAACACAGTTTACCTTGTTTGTAATGTAGAATCCTGTTGGGTAACATCAAAGCTCAGTAGTATTGTTGCTGGCTGAATCTAGCTGGTGAATGGACTCTCTGCAATACTCTGTAAATCCTGTGGAATCCCCTCTCCAGATGGAAACCTCATATTTAGAAACCAGGTATGTCTCTGTACCCAGAACTAGTCTGTAGATAACTCCTGGGTGATCTGAGCATCCAGTATACATTCCCCATTTTCAGAGAAATAAAGAGTGGAAGTAATTCCTTTAAGAGTGACCATGTGGTTTCTGTGCCTTCCTCTGCAACTGCCCCAGGCTGGAACCCAAAGACAAGAGCTGCTCCTGTAGCAGTGGGACTCGTGGTGTGCACAGATCTCACCCTGATGAGACAAAGCACTTGCTGAGCTGGAGGAGGCTAACAGGAATCCCAGCTCAGTTCACAGTTTAGTTCACAGGTAATTTAAAAGCAGAAGGGCTCTGAGGTTGCTGAGCCTTTTGTGAGGCAGAGAGCATAAAGGATGTTTTCTCCTTGGAACTGGCACAAGGCAGGAAATGTTCCCTTGCCCCTCTTGGCCTGCAGATAGAGATCCCCTTACCTAAACCAATGTTCTGCTCAGTCCTTCCCTGGCCAGTGAGAGAAGAGGGGAGCAAATGTGGAGGGGAAAAGACACCTGCCCTCTGCAGCCTGGCTGAGTTCCTGGCAAATCAGGGCTCCTGGCAGAGGAACCAGAGCTGCAGCTTCCCAGGCATTTGTGTGCTGAGTATAAGCAGGGGCTGCAATCACTGGCTGAGGGCAGTGCTGCAAAGTGTCACAGCAGTGTTGGAGGCAGGATTTGAAAAGGGGACCCCAGAGATGTTGTGTGAACTGGTGCAAAAGAAGGCATCATTCTCCACATTCTCATCAAGCACAGCATGTGACATTTCCAAACTTTCCAGAACTTGCTTTTGAGAGCTGTGCAAAGAAATGCAAATGGAAGAGATGGTTGTGAATAGTCCCTGTGTTCCTCAGCTGAACCTGTGCAGAAGATGGGACAGGCTGTGTGCTGTGCTTTTTCCCAAAGAAGATATGGAAGAGATGGAAGCATCTTTTGCAAACTGGTGCTTGCTGATTTACAGATTAAAGGGAAACTAATTTGCAGGTGCTTTTACAACCTAAGGAGAAAGGCAACACTTACTTAAAGAGTGTTCTTTGCAGCAAACATTAAATAGAGGTGGAAAACTAGTATTAATTACACATATATGTGTGTGTGTGTATGTGTGTGTGTGTGTGTGTGTGTGTGTGCAATGAGTATAAAATATTTAGCCTCGCTTATGCTGTATTAAACATTTTGAATAAATAATTTCTGGCTGCAGTGGATGAAGCAGATGGGTCTGCTAAAATTCTGAAAAGTCACTGTGATTTTCCAATGTCTGATTCTGTTTCTGCCTTGAACAGGCCTTGGGGTTCTCTTCAGAACATGAACCTCCACATAGGCAGAGGGAGGAATTAATTTTACCCCATATGCTCATGATAATTTGTTGACTGCTGAAGAAGGATCCCACAACAGAGGGGCCTTTGGTCCAATGTGGACAAGATTCTGTGCTCTTGCTATGTTTTCTATGTATGTGGCTTGAAACAAGTTGAAGTTATTAACTTTCTGAATTCCAGAGGGGAGGAATGAAAAACACCAGGAGGCTCTTAAAAAATCACTTAATCATTCTCATGATCCTTGAGGAGACTGAAGCACATGGTAGACTTTGCAGGAGTCCACTTGCCTCAAACCTGTGTCATTCCCTCCATCCCTGAGCTGGATGGCAAAGGGAAGACAACTGGATCCTTGAATCATGTCATTCCAGTTGACCACTGAGCTCCAAGATGTTGGTGAGGAAAAGCAAAAGGCCCAGTGGCAGCACAGGGCAGCCACCCATGATGGAGCTTTATACACTGAGGAACTCCAGGTATTTGCTTGCCCTGTCTGTGTCCCTAGCAGATAAAAAAGAATTAACACTGATGGCTCATAAATGTCCACTATTACATCTCCAGTTTACTCCATCATTATCTCTCCCATGCAATAGCTGCTTTCAGAGAAGTCTCCAGTAAATGATGAACCATCTGTTCAGCCTGGCTTGTCTCAATGCATTCTTGGGACTCCATATCATGGTTCTGTTCATGCTGAAATCATCAGGGCTGTTCTCTGAACACTGTGGCCCAAAGTCCACCCTTATATGCCCACATGGGAATCTCCATCTGAAAACCACATGAGGTAACCCAGGCCTGCTTCACAGAACACAGGGCTTTGTGTCCTCTCTGTGCCTAACACAGCTCCTTTTGCATCTCCTACACTTCCCTTACAGTGTGTAAAAGGTTTTCCTGGACAGAGGAAGCTCCTGTGCCCCATCTCTAGAAATACAGAACAGGGAGCTGAGGGCTAAAGGAATTGTGTTTCTCAAGCTGATTATGAGCTCAAGGTTAAATATTATCCATAGTTCAAGTACTAACCATGTGAAATAGCAAATAGAAGCCCAGCCTTTTTATAGTGGTGCAGAAGATATTTCATCATCTTAAAAGCATTAAGGTACTAAAGATAGATGGTGCCTGCAGCATGGATTACTGAATATATCTGATTTTTTCTAACTGTTGGTACACCAATCTGCTTTTACCAGTTTGTACATTATAGATGGGGACAGAATGACACAACTCAAGGGGACAGATTCTCTTTACATCACATTTCATTCCATATAAATAAATGAAAAAGGAGAGGTAAAACTATAGATCTACAATTTTTTTTCCCCACAGAAACACAATAATGATAACAACTCCATCTTCCCTGATGTTTAATTCCTTTTCTTTTTAATTGCTTATGAAAGTGTGCCTGTACCTCACTACTCAAGGTGTATGTGGGAGTTGGATGTATAGCAGAACTGTAAAGCATGTAAAGCTCATCAGTAGCAGTTTAGTACAAGCCTGAAGAGGAATTTTGAAGCCAGGAATTCTTGAGCTGTGATACAGCTTTGCTACTTGAGTGCTTTCAGGCACTGCCATGTTTCTTTTGCCATCTCTGGCCTCTAAATTCATCAAAGGAGAAATATTCTTTCTATAAGAAGAATGCAAGCCACTGTGTCTCAATTGTGAGTGTATTAAATGCAAACATTATTGTGTATGAAAATAGAAAATTCTTCAAGTTACAATTGCTTTAAGGTGAAATCAGTAGACATCATAACTCTGTCTGACTTTTGGCATTTAAGATACAAAAAATTATTGTCTGTCTAACTATTGGCTGTTTAGTTAACACCTGGGTAATACATACAGACAATAAAGAGATAAATGTTATACATTTAAGCCATTTATCAAATCACTGATTTTCCTCTTGGAAACTAATGAAAAACTTTATTTCAAACTCTGGTCCACATTTCTAATGCCCCTTCCTGAACTGTGCTTTTTATATTTCCTTCTCCTAAACAATCACATCAGTAAGTTTCAATACCAAGATGTGCAACAGCAAGGAAATACCAAGGTTATTTTGTAAGCATTCATGAAGGAGGACAAAGGAGGTTATAAATTTCTGTTCAGAGACTTGAGGTAAGATGTGATGTGCAAGGCCCATCATAACATGACCTTCTCTCTCCAAACAGACTGCTGTATATTGCCTGCAAAAGAGAAGCAGTCCATGTCAAATAATCTGTTGAATAATTGGGATTTTGAAATTGTGAAGCAATTCTGAAAAATGAATTTTAAGGACTGCAGAATACTTCATTGTTGTACCAAAGAAACATGCAACAAAAGTAAAGGAGAAGTGGCAAAATTTTAAACCTTCTTCATTGCAAATAATCAACTATTCCCCATACATACAGTTACAAAACAGAAGCAAAACAACATTGTGATGTAATTTGAGTTGGATCTGGATGTAAATTAATTTCCTCATTGGATTTAATAAATGCTGGACCTCAGTCAGTTCTCTGACAGCAAGTGCAAAGATGAAACACTTGAGAGAAAAAAAACCAAACAATGCCATAGCAAAAGTTTGGGAAGACAAACATGATAAACTTGGGAAAATGCATTTAACTGCCTTCCATTTGTCATGAGGTCTAAATCCCCACCATGTCCAGTTAAAACCTTAATTGCACATGGCATATGAGCAAGTTTTTTGTATTGCCTCCTCAAGATCAATGCTGTAAGCAGAAAGAAGCTTTGGACTAAATTTATTAGAGAAGCTCTCCTGTTGAGTCACAAGGTGCAGAAAGGACTGCCTGTCCTAAACTCCTTCTCAGAGAGGAGTATGGATGTGGCTGGGTCCAATCCCAGTCCTAGACTTAGTTAAAGGGTTTTATAGATGCAATTGAATCTTTCCATGACTTTGTTCCATGGGGAACATCAGGACAGGAACTTTATCATCAAATTCAGTCTGCAGTTAGCCAATGTGAGGTTTTCTAGCTGAGACTGGCACACAGTGGGTCCTTTGGATGCCCATGTACTCCTGCCAGTCACTGACAGCCTGGAGAAAGCATCCAGGCCCTTCAGTCACTGACTGGCTCTGTGGGGATCAGTCCTCCTGGCAGTGTCCTGGCACATGGAGCCTGGGAGGGTGAGCCATTTCCCTGGATTTGTCACTTCCCTGGGTGTTCAGCAGGCTGTGCCTGGGCACTAGGACTGCCCTTGGGCCCATCCTTCCTAAAGAGAAAGGTACAGAAACACTTCTGCCTTTCTGCTGGGTCTGTAAGTGTTAATGGGGGAAAAGGTTCATATTCTGTAGGAATGGAGACCCCAAATTTAGTTTGGCCTGAGGCATTTGGGCTTGGCCCCTTAGAAGGGTGTTCCCCTGCCCTGAGCTGGCTCCCAGCAGCCTTTAATAAAACCCCAGCCTTGATTCATTGCTCACAGCCACCCCTTCACCTTAAAACAGCCATGCTGCAGGATTTGGGATGATCCCAGCACAATCCTGGTGTATTGTTCATTTGCAAGGAAGGAGCAGATCTAAAATGCAGATGCTACTGTGTTACCTCAATACCACCACTGTGATGAAATTACATGGGAACCACTGTGTGAAAGCCACAAGGTCAGTCACAGAATCTTCCAGGTTATTTGTGCTGACAAATCCAGCATTCCAGAAGAAGAAATAATGGGATTTACACAAAAAGTATAAGATGAAATTAATTCATCCAAATTGGTTCTCTTAATTTTGTGCCAATTTTCGTGCCTCAAGTCATGCTAGCTAGAAATTACAGCAGGAAATAGTGCAGAAATTGTATTAAATCTGAGAATCTGATAACTTCAGAGAACTGAAGCTTTTAATGTGTTGCCTTTCATTGTTTCAGTAGGTAAAACATGAAGAGCCCTACCACAAAGACCCCAGCAGCCTGTGGTCAAAGAATTCCACCAACTTCCTCAGAGTTCAGCTACTGATTAATTTACTCTGGTGAATCAAAGGTTGCTTCTACATCACATAATTCATCACATTTTGATGTAGATTTGGGTGAGTTTGATGTGCCCCATTAAGTAAATCAGATACTGGGCTCACACACGTAGATGGCTGTGGAAGTGACTGTGGAGCTCAAGGGTCCTAGGTGTGATCTCAGAATCAAATAAATTTTATGGTGTTTTGTGAAGTTTAGCATGGAAAGCAAAGCAGAAGAGCTGTGCAAGGATACCTACAGATGAGCAGAGGGAGAGAGACTGAGTGGATGAATTGGCTGGAGCAGTGAGCCAAGATACAGCGCTCTAGAGCTTCTTTCTGTAACAACTGTTTCAGCTCTGCACACCCAGGAATCAGTATGTGCCACCAGAGTACAAATAATACATCTTGTGAGGTGCTACAATAGCAGCTTGCTTAAAACAACATACATCCATGCTTAGCAGCTTTGGAAAATTGAACCTTGAGGGCTCAGCATGCTTTGGGATTCATTGCTTTGTGAGTTTTGCTCTCTGTTCAAAGCAGCCATTATTCAAGCCATGACAGCATTTTCCATTATGTATCCATGTGTTTGGAGCTGCTGAGAAAAGATCTCATCCAGATGGAAATGTAGTGTGCAAACTACCCAAATGCTATTTTTGGAAACAGCATTTGCAGAAACAATTGTTTGGGACTTTACAATAGGCCCTGCTGAAAAAGTGACACTCTGGCTTGGAAAGGTTGAAGGAAGCAGAAGGGCTCCAGCCCACTCCTTGAGGGCAATTATTTCAAAGCGATATTTAAAAAAGCAAGCTGAGAGTTTAACTTGATGAACCTTGTGGGTGAAACATTTTAAGAAGAATTTTAATAAAAGAAGAGATAAGCAGGTGCTGCCATACTCAGCAGTACAGGTCTATTCATCAGGAATCTGAGGAAGTGGGAAGGGACAAGGCTTCAGGCTGACTCCTGTCAAACCTGGCATGAAGTGCTGGAAACTGGGGCTGGGAAAGTTGTGGAGAGGGGTTGAACAAACCAACAGGTTCCTCAGCCTGCAGATTTCATAGACAGAGAGGGCATTCTTTAGGATGTCCTTTGAAAGGGTTGTCTTCTAGGGAATGAAAATACTATGGATGAGACAAAAAGGGTCTAGACAGGTCACAGTGGATTTTAAGCTAGGTTAAGCTGATACATTTTCTTGGAAAACAAGTGCTCTTTGTATCATTGTAAGTTAAAATGTTGGCATTTGCACAGCTCAGCTAGAATATAAGCCATTTATTTTCTTTATTGTCTGGAAAAGCATGACTAGGCTATTGCTGTTTTAGGCTCTGTTTTGGGATGCTGGAAGTGGTCTTCTGGAATGGATTAATCTGTGCTATGAATCAATTCCTTCACCATGCTTTTAAGATAACTGTAAAGGAATAAGCTGGAACCAGATATCTGAAATACTGGGAGCATCCAAACAAAGCATTGATACCTGTGACTGCCCTACAATAAAGCACATGCAAGATCACTCAAGAATTTGAACTGTGTGAGAGGGGCCTGAGGCTGTCAATGTATAAATCTGGTTTTCAGTCATAGCCTGGTTTCTTTTTGTTTTAGAGTGATTTGTTTTGTCAATGCCTCGAGTACATTTGGACCTCTGAGTCCTTCCTGTGCCTGCTGTCTCTTTGGCTGCCACATTTGTGTAGACAACAAGGCTGAAACACTGGCTGATGATTATTTTGTTTCCATGCATTTGTTAGCTTGATGCAATTCTACATCACTCCTTGAGTTTTTACTACATTTAAGTTAGAATTTGTCTCTCTTGGAATTTGAAAACTGCATTCTTACAAATTTCAAATGGAAAATAGGCAACTAAATCTTTCACTTGTCTTTCCTTTTCTGAGTCATCTCACTTTATACAGAGGTTCATCACTGTGTGGAACCTGTGAATCTTTGTCTTTCATTGATTTCTTGATCAGCTCTCATCACCAGATTTCAACAGAACTGTAAGTGCTGAGGCTGGAAGTCTGTCACAGTTGTTCAAGGCTGGCTCGTTTTTCCCTTTGGGTATTTTCTAGAATATCTTCTTATACATAATGTAACTCTTTCTCCTTAGGCTTCTGTTTCACAGTTCTCCAAAGCCTTGGTGCTTCCTTCCGTGTCAATAAAGGTTGGCACACTTTCAATCACAGTGCTTTGGAGCTTTATTCTTTTGTGCTGAAAGAGTCACTGCTAGAAAATGCCTGGGGAAAGCACAGCTATATGTGATAAGGAAGGTTTATGTCATTAGAAAGGGAAGCTTATCTTAAGTAGTGTTCTAATAATTAGGTTTTATTGGGTTTTGTTGTTTCTGCCCAAGAAGTGTCAGTGGTGGTAAGGACTGAACTGGAAAACACAAATGGAAGTGCAGAAAGAATGGCAAATGGCTCAGCTTGCTGGCAAGGGCATCAAGAAGTTGAAAATTTGGTCAATGTTTTCAACTTTAGCAACAACTTACGTTTTCATTGAGGAACATGGTCTTTCAAGTTGACAATGTTCTATTGAGTTTCTGCATAAATAATTGTTAATGATCCAAGTTACAGATCATTAATGACCCATCGTGGTTGAGGGGGAATAGAAATGCCAGTGGAGGAATGTGCTGCAAGCAATTGCATCCAAGTGACCAGGTGCCCAACTGCTCCTGGAATAGATGTGGAGAACTCAGTGTTCAGGGAACAAAATACCAGTAGAAGTGATTGAAATTCCTGAGGACCTGTGCTGTTGCCAGGGAACAGAACAGCAGCAGTGGGACAAGTGGAGTCCAGTCTTTCAAGACATTAAGTGGCCATGACTCATCAACCACATTGTTTGTGTGTGAGTGGTGCTGTCTCAGAGGCTAAACTGGGACACCCACACAAGAGGGGCTAGTTTGGAACACATTAAAATCCAGGGGCATGGAGGTAGAAAAGAAAGGATTCAGAGATCATCAGTGCATTGTCCCCACACTGCCAGTGCTCCCAGCACTGGGAGGTGGGGGAGGCAAGGGAGCACTCCAAATTCTGTCAGGCTTCCACCAGGGTACAGCAGCCAGTCAGGACCATTCTGGGCTCTCCATCCTGTCCCCTGAACGGCCAACACTGACTGTACAAAAGCTGCAGAAAGGAAAAGGAAGAGCCCAGCAATCTCTGTCTCTGAGCTTTGCAGTATCTTGAGAAAAAGAAGGGACCAGCTTCTATGGTTTTAGAAGAGGGAGTTGTCCCCCTTGATGGTGGGGTGGGACAGTAGGTTGGGTTCTTACAGTGCTTCCCCACTACTTAGCACCATTTCAGAAAATGCATGTCTTTTAAGAGCTACTCCATCTATTGCTGTCTGAGAATTGAACTAACTTTATGACATTGGCATCCAAAAATATGGGGCCCTATAGACACCTAAGGCACAACTGCAGGGCTCAGTTCTGATTTTGATGTGTTAGTTCCTCTCAGGCAAGTGTGGTCAACAAACAGGTTCAGCCTCTCAAAAAAGAATAAGTGGTAGGAAGAGAAAAAAGTGTATCCCTTTGGCCAGCAGTGATCTCTGTGGACATTTGGGAAGCCAAGGGCATTGTTTGGCCTCAGTGTTCAGCCTCAGAGAGCCAGCAAGATCAAACTGATGGATAGAAGGGAATGACAGTAAGTACGTCTGTGTGCTTTTGGATCTGCAAGCATCTTTATATAAATATAATTCAGCTGGTAGAGGCTTGCAGGGCATTGTTTTTGATGGTATTATCTCCTTTGCTTTTAGGATCTGTTTGATTTCCTGCAGAAGACATGGGGGCTGTATCAGGCACTTAGTCTCTGCTTCAGAGCTATTAGCATGCTTGGTACAATTATAAATGCCACAGTTCAGACCTTATGACGTTTATTTCTTTCACTCTGGCAACCTTTCAGACATGGAAGTACAGTATTCAGCCCCACATCTGAACTCCTGAAGTGATCACTTTTTTTCTGGCTGGAATGACACTTTCAGCAGGATCTGTGTGTCTTCAAGCAAAACAAACAGATTATTGGGTCAATAGCTCTTCAATTTGCAAATCTCAAACTTTTCAATTTGTTTTAAGGAAGAAAACAGCACAAACATATCTCAGCTAATTGCTCACACACCACTGTACTGATACAGAGTGCTATCCTGAAGTCAGTCATCAGCTCTAAGCAGATTTTGGCTTACAGAAAATGTCGATTTCATCTTTGAATTTCTACTTCTGGCTCACCAGTATCTGAAACCTTTGGAGTTTTTCCCCTGAAGTGGTAAAATGGATGGTCAAGGTCAGGTTTGTCTTGGATACAGTCCTGTTTGCTTTACAAAAATTGTATTTAATGTCCTTTCTCACTGGGCACTGCAGCACTGTTATAATTCAAGGCCTTTTCTCTACTGCCATCTTTGAGCAACCGTTCCACATCTTCCTGTTCCCTGGAAAAGGAATTCTGCTCATCTGTCAAGTCAATGAGTAGAAAGATCCATTTGATGGGTTGCTGAACCCACAGTAAAAACCACACTTCAAATCTGCTGTTTACATTACTTTAATTCTAGGAGGGTTACAGGACGGCTGCAGCAGAAGACAGGAATGGGAAAGATAACACAGTTGATGATTTGGAAGCAGAATTCACCACTACAAAAGATCTGTATGCATTATTTATAGGGTAGGCTGGCACTGCTTCTTTGAAATCTCTCTGCCTTTATGTTTTGGCTGCTCTTCTATAAGTCTGCAGAGAAGTGGGAGACAAGATGATGCAGCAGAGGGGACGTGTGAGAGTCTGGGCAGAAGGCCATTTCGATGGGTTACATGAATCAAAAGGAATAAACGCTGGATGTTTCCTGTGCATTTCACTGAGTGCCATTTCTCAAGGTTTACCTGAGGTTAGTTAAAAATCGGGTCCCTGCACATGGAATTACAGCAGAGCTGGAGAGCTACATTTCTCTCGAAGCAGGAAGTAGCTATGCTTGATCTCATGGGAGAGGTGTGTCCATAAATTCTTTACACAAGAAGGCAAAGGCTTCTCACTTCTTAACCCAAATATATGAGGCTTGCTTTCTGTGCTATGAGTTCAACACCCGCCAAACTCCCTGCTCATCAGCATTTTCATGGAGGTCAGTCCATTTCCTGCTGGAGGTTCTGTGCATGTGTTGGTAAGGACTTGCCTTGCAGATCACTTGCTGTGAGATGCACAGCCTCTGGCTCTCCTAGAAGCATGTACCTGCTATGTACAGTCATTTAATTTGCCCCCATGTTTGATTTCTGAGTTGAACTCTTGGTGTTGTTGACTTGTAGCAATTACAGAGTTTTCTGCCAATTAGGCAGTGGAGATGAGCAGCAATGGGCTCCCAAACTGCCCTTCTGATACTCTGGCTGCTCAGTGCACTGCTGAGCTGCCGCAGGCTATTGCAGAGCTGTTGGCACTAGCATTTTTCTTCTGCTTGCTGAGGGCTTTTGGGTCAGCCTGCAGCCTCACAAAATCTATTCAAGGAAAAATTAAAGTTGAAGCTAGCTCTTGCATAAAAGTAACAGAGAGAAAAAGGCCAAAAAATACCCATTCTTCTGTAGCAATTGTCAGGAAAGAGGAATTTTCTCTCTACATTAAAAACACCATTATAGTTCACTGGGGAACACAATATGGTGTTCTTCACTTATATAGGGCTCACAGATACAGATTCTGGGCTCATCAGAAGCCAGCTCAGCCTCCAGAGCAGTTTTGGCAACACCTGTAATCCCCATGTGCCCCACTTCCCAATCAGTTGACTGAAACTCAGATTCTCTTTTTCTAATGCCTGCCTCGTTTCTCTTGCAAGCAATTTGGGTTAACAGCTGCCCTACCAATTTGCAGTGACCTGTAGGAGGAGGGCACCAGACTTCAGGTAGTAGTAGTTCAGGTGGTACTGTTTTTCAGTAATAATACTAAAAATCACTCTGCTGCAGAACACAGTATAGACCAGTTTCCTCTGTCTAAATGCCAGGAGAAGTGCTCACACCCAGCAGAACAGAATACAAGGTCTACCAGCAGCTCTCACAGCTACCAGCAGAGCCCTGCACCATCCTGCCTGCTCTAGAAAGTGGATGTTAATGTTACATATTTATGCTGCCCTCTTTTGATTTGTAGTTCTGTAGAGTCATCTCTCTGTCACCTGACTTGGCTGTGCCTTTTTTTTTTCCTTTCTTACTTTTTCTTCATTTTGGCCACTGTTGACAGTTCTGGTAAAGCAGAAGCTTCACAATTCTTCATACTCTTTTGCCATGTTCTACTGGAGGTAACTCTCCTAGATATTAACTGGGCTTTGTGTAGCAAAATACTCACTTTACCCATAGTTCGTTATCTGCTATTAAATCTGCAGATAAGCCTTCTTTAATCTACTGATAACTTGCCTTGAGACTTGCCTGAAGATATCTTTGAACTATAAGCAGAAATGAGGGCTGGATTTACCAGGAAATGGCCCCTCTCATGTAGCTAGCCCTGTATTTTTTATGGTTATGATCATGATGTCTTTCATTTAAACATCCCTAAATAAACTGATGTGTCTCCTCAACAAGCAGATAAAACAAATTGTCCCCAGTGTCAGGATGTGGAGAGAGGAATAGAAGCTACGGAGCAGAAGAAGGTGTGATGACCATTGCACACCTTGTGATGCACAACCAAAGTTGACATACATTACAGAACAAGCTAAACTCCTTCTGGAGAGGTTAGGCACAGACTAGAGAGGCTTGTGGTGGTATGGAATCTCACTGTGCACATCCTGCACTCAGAGCAGGGCCTCAGACTTCCTGCTGGCACCACCAGGGCTGCAGAACTGCGCCCTCAAGCAGCAAACCCCATCAACAAAAGGCTGAGCTAAAAATCACCCCAAATGCATCTTCTGGATGCTTTTCCTTGCCAGTCAGCACCACTCCAATCTTACCAGGTGCCCATCTCAGCCCCCTTGTCTTCTTGGCTCTGCTGTCCTCAGTAACCCAATGAGCCAAGCCAGAGAGGCCAGAGAAAATGAAGTGGTAAAACTGTGGGCACTGTGAGAAAGGGCTCCCCAAAAATACCTCAGGTGTGTGCTTAACACAGGAGAACCTTCTAACACTGCTAGAAACAGTAATGCAATTGTTCAAGTAAAAAGAGCATGTAACTGGCATCATTCTCCATGAGACAAGGGATGTCAAAATTAGAAGAGATAAAAATAATATCTAACTTCGTGGCCTCCTCTAGAAAGAACTTTAAATTTCCTGTCATCCCATAAGTCATTTTATTATTTATCATAAACAAGAAGCAAATGTAAAGACCTTCTTGATTTCAGTGCTCCCTTGTGGAATTTTGGCACTGACACAAATTTCAGTGGCATTGCATCTTCTGAGGATATGAGCCTTTTCCAGACTCTATGATGGAGGTTGGATCTGTTCTGATCAAGGCTGGTCCTTCATCTCATTTATCTCCACGCCAACTCACACTAGTTAAGACCAAAGTCAGGAAAGCTGGTCCAGACAACTAATCCCCATCTAATGACACCCCTATGATTTTTTTTTCTGATTCAGCTGGCACTTTTCTGATCTGTGCCAAAGCCTGTCAAAGGGTCAGTACACTCTGCAGGCAGGCTAGTACATGTGCACACACTTCAATCCAGCACAGTGGAAGTGTTTGTTCCTTACTCCATGCTTAAATAATGTCTGAGCTCTTCTGGATGCAAACAGGGTAAATTATCAAGGATAAAGCACATCTGTTAGATGTAAACACTCCATGCAAATAGATGTTCCTGTTTACAAGGGCTCTTGGCTTTCTCCCATACATAGGTAGTTTAATTTCACTTCTTAGAAGACAACAGTGAAACATGATACTAGATTTTTAAGCTTTTATCTATTTTCATTTTCCACAAATGGTTTTCAGTGTAACAATCTCAACAGGAACCAATAATACACGTAATCACGAGGCCCTTGATAACAATGAAAGTAGATAGGCTGCCAGCAGCTATTATGCTCATTTGGGGACTGTGAAAAACACTACACACGCTTTTGTTTGGGTGAGATAAAGGGCAGTTTTACCCTGAAAAAGGGATGTTAGGATGGCATTTTCTTATTCAGTGGCTTTGCTCCTTGCTCGTGTCACACGTGCTGATGTTAGGGGAGACAAGTAAAATTGTGCTACCTCAGGGTTTTAGCTGCTCTACCTTGCAATGTCAGATACACTCCATGGTTCATTATCATCCAAACTGGTTCATTACTACTCCCTGCACGGCTCCTCAGACCAGCACCTCAGCCCTCAGGAGAAGTGCAGTGGATCAGAGGAGCTGGGAAACTTGGAGTGAGTTGTGTCCAGCCAGGCAGCTCCCTCCTGCAGCCAGCAACCCACTGGGGTTAGTGGAGCTGTCCCTTCTCTGCACTGTCACCAGAATGAGTGACTGTCCCCACACGTGTCAGGGACAGCCAGCACAAGGAAAGGCAGCAGTGTTCCCCTGAGAAGCAGAAAATGTGACCCCCTGCACCCTCATGTGTCATTTGGTCAAAGGAACATCTTGAGGGTAGATTAAGGTGATCAGCTGCTGGTTTTCAATAAGTACCTAAGAAATAGCATGACCTTTGTAGTCCCCTTTACACAGCTCTCTGAGCCACCTGCTGATTTTCCTACTAAAACAGGACAGTGGGGGAAATGCTGGTACTTATGTGAGGAGATTCATCAAAGGTGGTTGACAGGAGAACTGAAAAGTGACTCTAGTCCCAACTTTCTGTCTTTGTCATCAAGTTCATCCTTGTAGACCTTTAAAATCAATCTGGAATGTAAATACAATTATACTTACTTGTCTGTACTGCTCATGGGCCAAAGACATTTTAGGAATAAGATAGAAATGGAATGTCAAAGCATTAAAAATCATCTTTTCAAGTAAGTTTTAATCTTTTTATTAATACATCCAAAACCCCATTAATTTTATCATCAGCCAGAAGCAAATTAATTTAATAGCCATAAACTCATCCCTAGTCATTAATGATCTGGTTTTTTACATTTGCAATTTCCACTGAATTCATTGGGAATTTTAAAAACTCAGAGCTTCAGAAAGCTCAGAATATCAAATAGTAAACATCTTTACATGTAATTATTTTCTTCTGGCTTTCATTATATAAGGAACAAAGCCTATTAATTCAACATCATTTGGGGACTGGAACATCAGATGTATAGTAAGGACAAAGTTACATCTAAACTCCTGTCACTTGAAGAAATTGCTTATTTGAAAATTAAACTTAAATGAATATACAGTTCTTAGCATTGAGTAATTTCAATCACAAAGACAGACAAAATACAACTGTATTTCTGATGTGGAGAAATTCCATAAAACTAATGATGGATAAAACTAAGAAAGAAAGTAAAAGGAACAAAGGACATTATATAAAACCTTTCCCCCTTTCTCCAGGTATTCAATAGAATGAAAATTGATCTGCCTTAGGGACAATGGATTGCAGTAAGATAAAATTGGCAGAGGCAGTATCTAATAATAGTGTAAAATACAAGAGGACATTTAGAAAAAAAATCAGCAGCATCCAAATGCTGTATCTGTTTCAACAAACCTCACCCTGCTATTTCACATATGATGACCTAGAAGCAAAACCAACATCCTTATCTGCTAAGCCTTTGTGTTCAGGAGAGCCTTAAAATTATTCTCACTTGTAATGGTACAAGAGCTCTGAAAACATCCCAGCTCACAGCTCCTGCCCCACAGCTCTGGAACCTACCCTACACTGTGTGTGCTGTTCAGCAGCAACTGCACATCAGTATTGACAGCTGTGGTACACAAATAAACCAGCCTGGTAGTGTCTGGGAAATCTGTCTGTACAACTCTGTACAAATTCTGTTTGATATTGAGGACTTGCTATATGTTGCTTGAATTACAAGTTCTCTTTGGGCAGATCTTACTTTTCTGTCTCTTAGCATCTCTTTATAGGACAAAATAGTGCCCAGAGGGCATGACACAGTGCCAGAATGTGGCAGTCACTGCATCTTGACAGTCTTCTGATGGTATGGAAGTATCCTTCCTACAACAATTAGTGATCTCTGAGCAGTCTGAGTGTTACATGTATTTTCATGCCATCCTCCTTAAAAATAAAAAATCTCAACCTCAGGGAGCAACAGGGAGCTTGTGATCACCAGGACCCCTCTGAGCTGCCACAACAACACAATATCACTTTCTCCTGTTGGCAGAAAATTGCCATGAATGCCAAGCCAGTACATCCATGCCCAGGGCTCAGTGCAACACAGACACTCTCTCTTCTTTCTGTAATTCAAAGCAAAAACAAAAAGCAGCTGCTTTGCTTCAGAAGTGGCTCCAAGTATCCAGCTTTAGACAGTTCCAGAAATGTAAGATGATTTGGGTTCAGCTTCCTAGTGTGAACATCCCTGGCTCAGTGATGCCAAGAATCAAACCAGCATGTCTGCAATAAAACAGATCTAACAAAGGCCGCTCCTGGCGATACTCTGCTGTCACACTAGCATCAAATATCTTTTCCATTATGTTTGAATCAGTCTCATTAGTTCAGTCAGACTTCATTTTTTCAATGCATGGGGTCTTCTTGAAGTAAGACACATTAACTTCATCCTGATTTATAGCCCATTGGTTGGTTTCACTGGTTTGTAAACTGAACTCCTACACATTTTTCCTTCCTTATGGCTGTATTTTCCATCCTCTTCCCTCCAAGAGCTGCCTGTCTGATCAGCCCATGTGCTGTGTAGGCTAGTTAAAGATTAACACAGTCAAACTGTGGCAGTGTAAATCTTGAATATGCATTGAAACATAGAAAACAGCTTTGCAAAACAAGTTGCACAAGCACTTAATGAAAAAGGTTTGCTCATAATATTTCTCTTTCTTTGTTTCTATGATCAGTCAATGAACAGAGGTGTGGGCTGTTGGCAGTTTTACCTTCTTGTAATTCAGTGTTAAACCTAAAACCCACATTGAGAAAGTAGAATATGCTCTCTCCAGTCATGTCCTGTACAGGAAGGGGGGATGGAAGAATATCTGTAAGAATTTGCTCAATACTAAATCCCAACACTGGTCACTTAAATAGCCCCAGAACATGTTTTGCAGCCTGAAGAGGAGGGTCAATCTTTGTTCTTTGGGCATTCGAGAATCAATCCTAAATGCTTAGAGTAAAATCCTATGGGAAAAGCCTATGCTAAGATAAGATACTAGACAAGGCTGACACATTTTATATTGAGGTACAAGCCTGTAAGGACTGTTAACCATGGCATTGGGCAGAACTTTTGCACCCCTTGGAAAATTCAATTCTTGTCTATGTTACATCTGTGCAGCAGGAGGCACTTGCATCTGCCTCAGCAGGAATCCCTCTACAGATGTTAGACAACTTGGGTGGAAATGAAAAAATCTAATTTTTTTGAGCTACTCTGTGTTTTATCATCCAGCCACAGTAACATGTCAGTTTTTGGCTTTGTGCTGGTAACCTCAGAGCAAACGTGGCCTGACAGGGTGTCATGTTGAGTCATAGGAGTTGTTTTCAAGACATCCTCACACATATTCAGTCTGTATTTGTTTTACTTCTGTTTGCCTGCTCAATGTGTGTCAAGAATTCCCAATGATGCCAGCATCTAAATCCACATTTTTTTTTCCACTGGTGAATTGTCTAAAGTGCACCTACACTTCTGTGGGGCTGGATGGGCTAAAATCTTCCCCACAGAGGGACTGGGGCAATTGGGGTGAGACCTATGGATTTATGTCCTATGACAGCACTGCCAAAACTGGGAGGAGCATCCATGAGAGGGGAATTGGCTGATGCAGGGACAAGTCTGGGTCAGGCTGTTTGCACTGGGTTTGCACTGTGGTGTTACTGAACTTCAGCTGCTCCAATAAATGTAGGAAAATTCCATAACTGCAGATCCAACTGCAGTTTCTGCCTTTCACCTGGAGATACCATGTGCAGGACAGGACACTGAAGCACAGCATCACCAGCAGTGCTTCATCCTCCTTGGCAGAAGTTGTGGTGGGCATGGATCAAAAGAGACGGCAGGAAAATGGAACCAACCAATCTCTTACTTCTCCTGGGTCTGGGGGCTGCTTACCCTTGCTCTTCTGGCCACCTTTCCCCTACATAGGATTTCCACCTCAGTCTCCATGACCCCATCTGGATATCTGCTGCAGAAACAGGCAGTTTCACCAGTGTTTTAAGTTCAACTAAGGAATATTCTGCAAATTCCCAGCCTGTTATACTAAAAGGGAGGATGTCAGAAGATCTCATTTTCATGGCAGTGGGGATGAGCTGTGTGCTACAGAATACAGTGCAGAAAAGGAGGGAGGGGATTTCAGTTCCCAAGGGCACAGACTGCTATGAAGCAAGGGTAAAACAGCAGTGTACAGAGATGCTAACTCTCTTCACCCAGTTGGGGACCAGGTGAATTGATTTTTCATAATTTGGGCCCTGTCAGCATCAAACAAAACAGGACAAATGTCAAAATGGTAGTGGAAACCTTCAGCTTTCCAAAAGAAGCCCACAGTCATTTCTCTGACACTGGCAGAACAAATACAAGTAGTTTTACTGCATGCCAATTTCTTCTTAAATCTCTTCCCTCAGGGAGCTGAGTGCTTAGAAAATATTTAGGGGGACTGGAAGCTTGCCGGATACTCAGCTAATGTAGGTCTCGAAAGCTCTGATGATGCTCCAAAGAATGTTGGGCTGCACTGATGGGCCAAGTTCCTTTAGATTAGGCAGAAGATGATGTTTTGGCAAGAAAAACAGAGCTCCAACCAGGTGCCTCTGGAGGAGGAGGATTTTATATTCATGCTGTTTGTCACACAATCGAGATAGGGTCATCTCCAGAGCTGTGCAAATATTAAATTCAGCCTAAAAGCTGACAGAAGCAGTGAGTGCCTGCAGAGTGGGCAACTCTCCAGGAGGAGACAATGGTTGGCTTTTAGCACATCCCGCTTTTTTATTTCCTTAAACAACTTGACTTGTGTGTGCTGCCAGTTGCTTGTACTCAAACTCCTCTTTATATCTCTGCATCCACTGAGACTCTGCATTCTCATGGGTGGGATGTAGCTGAGGTGGTTTTCCTTTCTCTCCTGCTCTGTGCATATAGGGGTAAACTGGGATAGTTAATGATGTTGAATTTCTCAGTTGATGCTTAGGGCTTTTCTGCTCACAAAGGTACTCAGATGCTTTCCAGTGCAAAATTTAAGCAGGACTGGTTTGATTTTTACATTACAGCTTGCTGAGACATAGGAAGGAATGAGCTGCAGCAAGCAAGTGAAGCTGTGGTGTGCAAGAAAAAAGTATTTCCAGTGTTTCATACTGGATAAAACTTGCTGTCCCCCTTATATGGCAGAGGTTGGCAGCCTCTGACCCCACAGGGTTTTTACATAGGAAGTTTGCTCCTGACCTGCAAATATGAGAGATTATTCCCAAGGTTATTGCTGACAACTCCATCCAAAATATTCTCTGGCTGTTTTGCAGAAGCAATAGAAACTTGGTGGTGAGACCTGATCCAACTGCCAGTGTCCTGAGAAAAGAGCTGCTCTGATTACAGAAAGAAACAGACATTTGGGTTCGACTGGATTTCTGTCTTTGTGTCAGGGTATTTGTCATGTTCACTGCTGAGAGTGCTGTGGTGGACACAGCTGGTCACAGGTGACAAGCAGCTTCTAGAGTGAAAGTCAGTCTTTTCAGTAAGGAAAACATGAGATTTTGGTGCCATCCAGGAAAACTAAAGACCTGCTTGTCTGTTAGCACTCACCTGCTGAACAAGATGGATTTTGTCAGACTGAGAACACTTTTACTTATCTGACTGATGACAGATAAATCAATCCCCTGGTGATAAACCTACTTTGTGGACTTCCTTTGCAGGTATGGCCCCTGCCCCGTGTTATCTGTCAACATTTTTCTGCTTCCAGCAGGCAAATTGCGTTGTTTGTCTCTTTTTGCAGTTAGAAAATCAAAGCACAAAGACTTCAGAGTTCAAATCCACAGTCACTGAGAGGTCTGATTTCTTTTCTGTGGCTGGAGCTCCGAGTGCTTTACCTGTAGTTATAAAAGAAATATTCTGTACATGGAGCAACAGCGAGAGCAGTGCTTTCTCCTCTGAGCATCTCTCTTCCCTAGACTTGAGGGTTCCCATTCCCTTCTCATCCCTGAGAAAGTACCATGGAGTCTCTGAAGCTCCCAGCACAAGTACACCACTAATACAAAGACAAATAAATCCAAGCATTTTCTGTGAGGGGTTTTGCTCTTTCCACTGTCTCTTACAGCTGTGAGATTCAAGGACACCTTGTAGTTTATGCATCAATATCCATTTTAAGCTACCTTCCTTTTTGACACACTTTGTATTTAGCACAGTCAGCCTGCAATCCTTGCTTGTCACTTCCCTCTCCTCCTTGCACCTTTGATAAGGGAAACCATTTTCAGTGTTTCAGCACTGCTGCTTGCCTCTAAAGTGTTGTTTACCTTGAAAAGTATTTCATAACCACAATGATTCCTACAGCTAACAGTAAAGCAGGGAAATACTTGCTCTCAAATCAATGCCCTGCTGCTGGGATGCAGTATTGAGGGCCTGAAAGTGAGATGGGTGAGAATCAAAATAGGACCTGACTCATTGATTTTTATTCTTTAAATAACTAGAATGGAAACACCTTCATTACAAGTTTGGATATTTAAATGGAGCTGTAGAAAACCTGTTCTGGGAAGTGCTTTTGGTGGCCATAGGTGTGGGTTAAGGGGCAAGCCAGGGTCATGCACAGCCGGGGTCATTGTGGCTCTGGGTCCCTGTGTCTCTCGGTCCCTGTGTCTCTCGGTCCCACTGTCTCTCGGTCCCTGTGTCTCTCGGTCCCTGTGGCTCTCGGTCCCTCTGTCTCTCGGTCCCTATGTCTCTCGCTCCCTGCGGCCCTCGCTCCCTGTGGCCACCCCGGATTTTCCCGGACCGTGGATCAGCGGCGCGGGCCCGGGAGCCGCCCCGCCGCCTGCTGGCAGCGCCTGGTACTGCCCGCGCCCCCGGGGCCGGGCCCTGCCGCGGGGCCCAGCATCGCCCGCCGAGCCCAGAGCGAGGTTATCCGCCGTCCCCTCACGCTTCTGAGGGCATTCCTTGTTCCCCTTGGGCAGTGTGGTTATCCGCCATCCCCTCACGCTTCCGAGGGCATTCCTTGATGTTGTGAGGCGGCGTGGCTATCCGCCATCCCCTCACGCTTCCGAGGGCATTCCTTGTTCCCCTTGGGAAGCGTGGCTATCCGCCATCCCCTCACGCTTCCGAGGGCATTCCTTGTTGCTCTTAGGTGGCGTTTCACTTTCAACGTGGCCCTTAGTTGCCCTCTGCAAGGGCATCCCCTCCACGAAGACTTGCCGGGCCTCAGTTATCGACCTTACACGGAATTTTTGATCTCAGGGCCGCTTTCGTGGCGAGTCAGCTTAATTAGTCCTAACAGTCAGTCTCATCCCTAGGCTGTGCTTGTTGTATTAGTGAGAGTCCTGGGGACTGGATCACTTAGTCAGCGCTTCCTGATGTCATCCAAAGTCTCTGCTTCATACATTTCAGATGAGGCTCGAAGCCTGCTGGCTTCTCTCTCTTCTGATCTATTTTTAATTAGCAGTTTGGGGCCTGTGCTGTTAGAGCCGCGGAAGGTGATGTCGGTGGCACGGTCTCGTTTGTCTGTGGATGTGGATGCTGATGCCTGGCAAGGGGCTGTGACGTTGTCCAGGCAACAGTGAGCTGGAGAGCAGGGGATGGGTGCCTAGGACAGCTCTTGGGAAGAGACTTGCTGGATGCTCCAGCACGAGATGCCAGGATACCTAACTAGAATGGCAGAATGCCTGCAGAAAGAGGACAGGGAGCCAGTAATGGAAAACTTGTTACTTTTTGATGAATTAGCTCCAGATCATGCCAGAAGGACAGTTGTTTTCGCTGTCCACAAAATCTGTGCAAAGCATTCAGGAGAACTCCAAGCTGTCAGAATAAGCCCTCCCAAAATGAACTGCTTCATGGCGTGGTATGTATATAATTTCCATTTTTTCTTACTAAAGGGACAATTTAGTACTCAGGACTCGGTAAGAGATTTTATCCTCCTTGTTTATGATACAGTTCAATGCATCAGGGCCACCTCCTGCAAGGGACTGAGTATCTTTTGAAATGTGCTGAGTGCCTTTGGCTTTACCCTTGTCATTAAGAGTAGACAAAAAGGCTCAGCACTTCCCACCAACATTTTAGCAAGGGCTGGGACAAAGTCATGGAGTCCTTTGGCACTGTGCAGCCCAGAAAGGCACAGAAGAGGGGACTGTTCAACCCAGCCAAAACCTGTGCAAAGTCTGGCACTTTTACTTGCTGTCTTTACAAGAGATATTGTCATTATTTATTGATTGGGGTTTTTTTATGTTGCAGTAGCTTTTTGGATGGAAACCCTTAGGCCAGGGGCCATACAAAGTCAAAATAGAAAGACAGTCCAAAGGAGCTCACAGTGAGACAAGAGACAACAAATGACTATTACACACAGTGGCAAGGTAAGGGAACAGGGGACCAATACTATTTAGTGGGATAAATAATTAATCCACAGTCTGATATTGTTGCAAAAAAAAAAAATCACAAGAATCATCGACTTTCTTGCCTGTTTTCCCTCCCTAGCTAGGTTTTCTGCAAAGCCGGAAACGTTTCTGTTGCTTTCGATGTGCTGGATTTGTTACACACCTTCCTCAGAAAGTTCCTGACCTAAAATACATGGAAAAAGATGGGAGTGTTTTTGCTGGCTTCAGTGGACCTTGGATGAGCCAAAATCTTAAATGCAGAATACTTTAGTGGAAATGAGATATTATGTTTGCAGCTGAACTTTTGTCAGCCTAAAGCCCCATGCATGCTCAAAAGATTTATTCAGGGACTTCCTTGTTTACTAGAACTATTAGTTTAGTGGTTCCTCCCATTTTTTCCCTTTAAATGAACACGTTCCAAAACCAACCCCTGCCACCTAATATTGGGATTGTTTTCTGCTTGAATCAAAATATTTTGGTCTCAGGTCCAGCTGGTGCAGATTCACATACCTTAGTTAAAATGCAAATAATTTCATCTTAATAATGCCACCAGTCTGACAGATACTTCACATGACAAGTTTTGAAGGATTTGCTTCTCCAGCAACTGTACAGTCTGAGCAAGTATCTGGATACTTGTTTAGATGAGATGGTTTTGTGCATCAGCAGTAGCAGAGGATACAGCAGTTATATGGGCACCTGTACCTTATTTCTGTTTACAGACATAAGGGTACAAATGGAAAAAATTTAGAAATTGAAAAATGTGTGGATCTTATGTCTTTTCTTTTTTTTTTTTTTTTTTACAGAAATCTGTCATCACATATTTTCTTGTAGAACTACACTGTGCTCTGAGGTTAAAAATAGAGCTTCATTGCACAGGTTCTTCCCCTTCTTTGCTCTAGCCAACCTAGAAGTCTGAAAGAAAGGTGACTTTAATTGAAAGAGCAGGTGCCCCACTGGTAACAATCTCTGCTTGTCTGTCCCCTCTGTTGCTTACTGGAGTTCATGCCCATCACAGCTAGAAAAGCAGCTTTGATGGTGATAAGAAGTAGCAGTAATCCTGCTCACTGCTGCCACTGAGCACACAGGGAGTGAGAACAGACCAGGAACCTGGGAGCAAAGCTGTCATTGTGCCATCAAAAGAAAAAAATGTGGCACAAACCCTACTCCTTTAGAGGAAAAGGCCCATCTTCAAAAACCACTTAGAAGGGGAATAATCTATAAAAGAAGGGCATGAATCTAACAGGTCTCTTTCAAGGAGCATCAGGCCAGTTGAGGGCAAGAAGATAAATTAGCAAAGTGAGAAAAATGAAACTCAGAGCAGTATAAACCTTTAGTAAGTGCTGTATTTCTGTGGAAGAAGAAAATATGTCTTCAGGTTATCACAAAGAGGCAGAAAGTCACTCTGGCAGCACTTTGGTACTGCCATGTCCAGCAGTTGATTGTAATCACTGAACATGAGATTCCAAATCACATGGGAGTTTTTATTTAATACTTTACTAGCTCCAGCAAAAGGTCTGATTTACCTTGCCCACTGAGTCATTTTTAGAAAAAGCATCTTCCCAGACACTCAGCATTCAGTAAACTCTGCACAGTTAAAAATAATGCTTAACCCAGAAGAATGTGACAGTTGGCAAGAGAGGCTGTTTAAGTAATTGATAGGAGTATCTGGAGAAAGAGAACAAGATGAGAGTTAGAAATCTGTGATCCAGAGAGAGGGACAACACCTTCCTGTACTGGGAGGAGTTATGCCCATTTCTTTTCAAAATGAGGCACTGGCCATGACAATGAGAGGGCAGTAGGTGCAGATCTGTCCCACCAGGATTGTTTTTGTGTTCCTCATACAGACCCTCAGGTGGGGTCTGTGAAGATAACTTGATTTAGGCATCCAGGGTGACATTAGTGGAACTCTGCTCCATTGGTGAGTGGAGCTCAAAGCACCATCCAAGCCATCTGTCAGCTGAGTGGGAAATTACATCTCCACAGGTTGAAATGGGGACTTTGATACACACCTGTAGATGCCTAAATGTGGGTGTCATTCTGTGAGCTGAATTCAACAGTGGAAGCAAAACCATCAGAGCTACACCAGTTGGCAGCAGCTATAAATCTGAGCCTATTATTATCCTGGCTTCCAGCATATCTGTGTCCTTATTTACATTAACCAAAGTTAGTAGACAGTTTGCAAATGAATTCACTACTGGCAGCAGGATAGAATGAAGGTATTTTACAGATCCTCATAAAATAGATTGCTAACTGTTCAAGAAATATTAATTCAAGGGCTTATGCCTGGAATATTTAATGCAGTTAATGATGCATCTTTGACCTCCTTTGTGCTTCTGTGGTTTGGCCAAAGTGTTCACACATCTGGAATTTGGCTTCTTCATAAAACGTTAAGTAAATACAAAATTGTCATCACATACATGAGAAATTACAGAGCTTTGCTTTTGAAAATTCACCTTCACTGTGTCTGTACTTTTGAGTAAAATTCCACATTTTAAGTATCTCTTTGGATGTAACAGAACATTTGCAGGTCTCAAGGAATGTAACTTTACTTGCTGCAAGTTAAAGCAAGAATTCTCCTCTGGCTCTGTAGTGCAATGCACACACCTCCTTAAGTGAGCTTGGTTTGCCTGAAAAACCTCCTGCAGAACTGTGCAATGGCATGGCAAGTAATAGCTTAAACCTGCCTAGAGCAGCATCTTTTAAGAAAAAATTTCCAGCCAGTGTCACATTTAGTCAGCACAGGAGATGTTGTCAGTACTCTAGCTGAGACTGCCAAATTTTAGCCTTGAAAACTGTAAGTCAGCCTTGCTCTTGTGTCCTGCTCTTCCCACATCTTGGGGCAAACAGCTGGATTCACACACAACCTGTGTGTACCTGGACATGCTGAGAAACAGTGAACTGAGTCAATGCTTGCTCCGAGGAAGAGGAGCTGTGGCAGGGAAAAATATGCTAAAATCGTGCTAAAACCTGCCATTTGAAAGAGATATCTCGAAGTCTGAAGAAATAAAGAAAACTTGCAATTACTTCTCTTAACTGTTTCTTTCTACAACAAAACAAATACACTGTTTTAAGTAATCTCCTGAGGTAATGATCTGCTTTTCCAAAAGGACCTTTATAGTCCTTTTCTTGTCTTCTCTGGACCATGGTTGTATGAATTGAAAGTTTATTCACCTGAGTTTTGACACAATTTGTTTTAGAGTTCATCTCTGTATCCTTGAATGGATTTTCCTCCTTCCCTGATTCATTATAGGGTTTGAGTTCCCTATGCAAGATTTCCTAATGCCTATTTTCTCTTTCCATCTCTTCTTTTTATCAGAGACTTTGCTCAGTGACTCAGGATTTGTATCAGCTATGAGTTCATTTCAGTTCTTGGAGGAATTTGGGGAGAATTGAGCTTGGCATTTTGTAGGTTAGTTGCTTAGTTACCTAGTGTGGTTTAGGAACATCTCTTTTTTTCCACCCTCTGTATTTAGCATGTCCACTGCAGTCTGAATTTTATTCTGTGTGTCCTTTAATGTTATACATTAACAGGCTTTTATAAAGTTTTGCTGGCTAGTTCTGTGAGAGACTGGCAGCACATTTTTTAAGTGCTGTGTTGTCCCTGTTGCTGGTCTTCAGCAGTTGTCCCTTTTGAAATGGACTTCTATGATTTTGTGGTATCATTGTGTGGTTAAGTTTCCCTAAGGAGCTGTCAGAATTTCTACTATACAGGCCAATTTAGACTTGGTAGGTCATTTCAAATCTGGCCTGAGTACAAGCAACTCCATTTACTCCACACATAAACACAGGGTGAGTTTTAATAGTGTCTGAAATAGTTGATCTTCGGTATTTGTCACTTAATTCTACTTAGTTTTAGGAAGTAACTGTAATAATTCAAAAGACACAAATTTGTGAACACATTCACACATCACAGTATCCTGGGCTCACCATGTAACCTCTCACCAAATCAGGAGCTAATCAATAGGGACAGTGCCTTTGAAAGTTACCAGATCAAAAATACCTGGGCTGCCTTCAGCCTGCATGTTCCCCAGTCCTGCTCCTAAGGCTCCTTCACACAAAGATTTGATTCCAACATAGCAGCCCCTCACTGGAGAGGACAAGCAGTGAATTTACTTTGTTGCCTCAAAAGAACTGGGGCTTTCCAGGCTTGCCCAGCCATCCCAGGGCTGGCTGTGGGACAGAGATGCCTCACCAATCCCACTGGCCTTTCCTAGAGCCACCCACTCAGGGGTCACTTCTTCCCTAGCCAAGTCTGCTGGACATTTTCTTCTTGCTGCTCCCTCTGGCTTTCCCTTTCCACTGCTGGCTGCTCCTGCTTGTCATCATTTATATGTAAGTATCTGAAGGGAGGGTGCCTAGAAGAGCCAGGCTCTTCTAGGAGCAATAGGACAAGAGGCAGTGGGCAGAAACTGATACACAGGAAGTTTTACATGAATATGAGGAAGAACTTCTTTACTGGTCTGAGCACTGGGACAGGCTGCACAGAGCAGGTGTGGGGTCTCCTTCACTGGAAACATTCAAGAACCATTTGGACACAATCCTGTGCCATGTGCCCTGGGATGACCTTGCCTGCACAGGGCAGTTGGACCAGATGATCCATCCATGCTCCCTTCCAACCTTCCACATTCTGTGATTCTCTGATTCTGTGATTTAATGATTTCAACTCCACCTTCCACCACACAGGACCATGTCCCCTCTGCTATGCTCACCTGTGCTGGCAGCTCCAGCAGTGCTCTTTCCAACCTTCCTCATCCAAGATATTCCTCTGGTTTCAGGCAGCTCAGCTCCCTGAGAGGCCAGTAGAAGAAAACTAATTTTCTTGTCCCAAAAAAGCAGAAATTTAGTTGAAGTCTAGACAGTCAAAAAGACTGTTTCTTTCCTCATTCTTTTAGCCTGATGAGGTTTCAGATCAAGATGTGACAGCCAATGTGGATACTGCAGATTCTCAAAAATCAGAAGGAAAGGAGAGAGAATTAATCCACACTGATGGGCATAACAACTGTTAGTGACAAAAAAAATACTACAACCTCACCAGCTGCAGCTGGCCAGCCTCATTCCCTCTACTAGGTTTAGCCCTCAGCTGGATTTATTCTAACCAGATTTGTGTCTGTCTCAGTTCTGGCTGCAAATCGGGATGTGTGAGTGATGGCTACGGGGAAAATCGGAGTGGGTGGAAGAGCAGTGTGATGTGCCTTGAGGCTGTGCCCAATGTTAGATCTTGCTCAGAGGCAGTTTCTGGTATTAACTCATGAATAAAAAAATGCCATGCACAGTCAACTGCCAGCCACTGGGAGTTGTGGGGACAAGACAAGCCAGTTTTAATGAGGAAAAGATTCCTCTCATATAATTCCTAGCTGATCCATAACATGAAATTTTTCTGTTTCTCAGGTCCCCATGCACAGAGCAGTTCTATAGCAGCTTAGGTTCTTCTCTGAAACTCAGATTTTCATTAAACTAAAAAAAATTAAAATAATGTCTGGCCTTCACAGCTAAGAATAAAACCTTCCAAGCATGAAAAGAAGGTCAAGTCTTGCCTGTGCATGGAAGTTGATTGCTTTAACCACTTTAAAAGGCAAAATGGAAGACATTAGTCTGGTATAAAGCTATTTTATACCAGTGTGGCTAATCCCATATGGCAGGGAAACATATGGGCACAGCTCTCAGACACTTCTATCCTAATAGAGGACCAAGCATACTAGAGGAGACATTTTGGCCTGTGTTGGCAATCAGGAACAACCTAGTTTAGCACAAGTGATGCAGCTCCTGCACCTGATGCAGGAATGCCACAGCCACTCAAGCCTTGGTTCATACAGAGCCTCCTCTTGCACAGTAATTACACCAACCCAAAACCCAGCTGTAACCTTGCTCTGAGCAAGGCTGCTGTGTTCATATCAGAAGGGATCAGTTATAGAAGTGTTTGACCATATCACAGCATTGGTAGGGCTTTGCTTTTCCTTTTAAATAACAGAAGCCTGCATGCAGACATACCTCGGGTTACAGACAAGTCATCTTGCTGGCAGAGCTCACTGTGCTTGGGAACTGTTCTGACCTTTCAGCAAAAGAAGGATCATTATGTCTGTAGAAACTGAGTTTCCCCTATAAAGGATGGCTGTGAGACCAGCAAGTACATCTTTGAAATAGAGCACAGGTCTAAACCTGCAGCTGCCTGGAAATGTTTGTTCTGAGACAAGTGGGTGCTGTCATCCTCTTTCTAGGGGGCATGGACCCTAATGAATGTATCATCCCCTTGATGAGCTTTTTCTGAGGAGCATGACTCCAAGGGGCTTCTTCCAGTCCTTTTTCCTGGATTCCCTGTGACCCTCAAAAATACTTTGTCTGATTTTCAAACACCTGAAAAATAAAAGCTTCAAATGGTTTTTGCAGCTTATGTGAGCTCCCTGGAGCCTGCAGAAGAAAGTCCTTCTGGTCTCTTCTTCCCTTGTCCTCCAGCTCAGCTCTGCAGCTCTCTGTGGCAGATGGCAGAGCCTGATTTGTCCCAGGTACTGCTCTGTGCCAGCAGCTGGAATTGTGCCTGAGGCTCTGGGCCCTCAAGACTCTGCCCTTGGACCTATGCTTCCTTTGCATAGTCATCTTCTCAAATGGTCTCAGGCTACAAGAACAGCTCATGTCGGTGCTCCAGCAGCCAGCCATGGACGTGGGCTATAGATAATCCATACCATTACCAGTACAGTTCAATAGAGATGTGTCATTACAAAACCCAGGTTTGCTTCCAAATTTCTTGCCTGAGCTTCTATGTTCTGAATTCTCCTTAGTCTGCCTCTAGTACAACACCAATATTTTCAAGATAACTGGAAGACAGAAGCACATTTGTGAGGACTCTCAAAAGTTCCTTACCACTTCCAAACTGGGGGTGTTAGTTGTGCAATGGAGCTTTTCAGGTGAAATATCTGTCATACTTTGTTCCAGTAAAGTGTTTCCATTTGTAGCACCCTTCAAGAAGTTTCAAAGAGAAAAAATATCTGGGCTGCCTGATGAAAAATTCTCACTGTCTTTTTGTTGCCTGAGAGGGAAATCCCAAAAAACAACATCTAAACCCAAAAACCTGTGCTTAGGTATTTAGTGGTGCTTCCCTTCCATCTTTATGTCTGTGGGTTGTGTCTGTGATTATTTACACATATATAGCTCATTTTAGCATGTGCCAGTCTCTGGAGATCCAATTTTTCTGCATTATTGAAGCAGTATTTTCTGCATCCACACTGCCTGTGAAAGGGACTCTTTTGCTCAGTGCTGGGGGATGTCTCTGACTTTGTTTCTGGCAAGTACAGGTCTAAAGATAGTTGGGAAAAGTCACCTTTTGAGGATAGGAGTAGTTTATACCCCTGAACAACACCCAATGGGCTTCTCAGTCCCCAGGACACAGGTGAAGGCAGTCAGGGGAGTGAAAGACAAGAAAGCAGGGAAAAATTCCTTTCCCCAGAGAAGTTTTCTCTGACCGCTTGCTAACTGAATGCAAACAGACCAGTGTTTCCCAGCTCTTAACAGATTCACCACAGGCTTCTGCTGTTTTTCCCTGCTGTGCTGCAAAGCAGAGTCTGAGGCACACTGTTGGCACATTGCTCAGGAAAACCACCTCCTCATACTCAGGCACATTTCCCAGGTGCCACACTTCACCTGCTATGGCAGACAGGCCTTTCCCAATTACTCACCCCAACCTGGGCCAGCCAGGAATGGCCTCTCCTCTCCCAGTCCCTCCCCCTGCAAAACTTCACATATCCAGGGCTGAAACCCATCAGCTGTCCCAGCCCTATGCCTGTAGGCAAAGCCTAAGGGGCTGAACAGCCACTTTCCTGCTTCTTTCTAGCATCCCCCATCCCTGAAAGTCTTCGAGGCCAGTTCGGATGGAGCTCTGAACAACCTGATCTAGTGAGTATCATCCCTGTACATGGCAGAAGGATTGGAACTAGATGGTCTATAAGATCCTTTCCAACCCAAACCATTCTGTGATTCCCTGATTACCACCTTATGCCCAGGGCATTCAGCAGCACAGCTGGAGACATGGTCAGTCCTTGCTTTCTCAGGGTTTGTTAAACCTGCAGAGTGTGTCTGCTCAGCAGCAGGTAAGAAGCACAGAGGCAAATGCTGGCAAAAACAGGCCAAAAGAGATATATTTCTATAGGAAATGCCAAAAGACTGGAGTGTATGAAGCATAGTTGATGAACTTTGGTGGGGAGGGGCAGCAATATCTCGCCAGTGCAGGATTTGGAGAGGTTTCACACTCAGAGAAGAAAGTGAAACTATGCACAGCAGCTTCCAAAGAAGAATTAGAGGTAAGCTTAATCTGTACAATCTGAAACTGAGCTTGGAGCACCACACTAGGGCAGCTGGAGGATCAGCCTGCCCAGGGAAAATTGAGCTGCTCAGAGGGCTTGAGGTGTCCAAAGCCTGGCAGTGCCTTGGAGAGAGGCCTGGTAGCTTGGCAGCCACACTGTTCTGCTCTGAGTTCCAGAAGGAATGAGAGGTTTAGTTCAGAGTGGTATTTGCTCTGTGGTGCTGCTCCTAAAAGCATTTAAAAATGCTTTCCTGTTTCATTTGGCTGATTTGTTGTTTTTCCTCTCTTTTCATTCTCAGCCCTGTAGTAGTGGCTAGGCTTTGCTCTCACGTCTAGGACTGTATGCTAGGCAGGACACCTGTCAGGTGGGATGTGAGCCCAGAGCAGGGATGGCCAGTTTCCAGATTGTTCTAAGTATAGAGACCTTTCTGCCTGGGATCCCTGGAATGTCTCTCTGTGACTGCTTTCAAATTAATCCAGGTATTATGCTGTACCATGAAAAATGCCATTAAACACAAGGAAGGAAACCCCCACAGACCCACACATTTGCCTTTGAACAAACAAGGCCTCCAAAGAGATGGAAATGTAAGTGATGTGCTGCATGCAGGACAGTGGGAAGCATTAGAAACACTGGGATTACTTTGCAAATCCTTTTTCAAAGCAGAAGCAGTAGGACACAGCCACATCAGACACATATCAGTTTTCTGTTCACAAATGCTTTTAGACACTTAATCATAGCCTGTGGCATGTTCACGAGAGGATGTGCATTGGAGCAAATATTTGGTCCATATGCTCTGGAGCAATCCCTAGTTCCTCTTCAGTTACAGCCAAAAGTGGCATGAGTTTTGGGAAAATCATCTGTCTTATTATCATTAGGAGGATGGATGTATTCCCTGCCATATATTATAACCAATGCTTTTTTTTATTATTAATGTTTAAATGAGACCATTACTGCCAAATGCAACATCTTCCTTTAATAATATCAGATTTTCACAGCTTCTAATCTCTGCACTCAGACAGTATTTTGTTTCAGTCTGTCCTTATCTGCAGCATGAAATTTGTCTTCTGTTTCTCCTACTTGGTAAATCACATTTTTTCATATCCTGCCACAGATGCTCTACATGGCCAGACTTCATTCTCTTAATTTTCACCTTCAGCCAAGCACTGTATGCATGAGAATTTTGGCTCTTATTTGGTATGGGGAGTTAACAAGAAGAGGCATATGCCTGCCACTGGCTCATGACCCCTCTTTTGGAGCTTTAATTTTTCTTCTGTGCACTGGTTTTTTTTTTTGGTTTTTTTTTTTTTTTTTTTTTTTTTAGCATCATTTAGTAAGAGCTTGCCAGGTCTGCAATGTGCTTGAATACCTGGGAGCACAGACAGAATTTCTCCCACACAAGTGGTCCCACCAGAATCCAGCCCTGCTGCCCAGGACAGAGCAGAGGAAGAATCAAGGGGTCAGACAAAAACAGTAATTTCTTTCTTAGGAAGAGATATGTCACTGAACAAGAAACTTTCAAGTCCAGCAAGCTACTGAGAAAACTTGAACTACGCCAGAGCTGCAAAGGGGAGGAGGAAAAGCCAGTCTCTGGGGATGGGATAATGCACATCTGGCACTCTTACCTGACTTTTCAACACAAGGCTGGAGGAACACTGAAGCAGATTGCTTGGGGAGGCTGCCTCCTCCCCAGCACAGGATATTTCGAGCAAAACCCATCTATTAGGAGCCATTGAAGGTACTGCCATACAGTACCTGTGCACAGGTATGACTGCAGGATCTTTTGAGGGGTTTCTTGTATTGTCTTGTCACCCTCCAGCTCTTTTCCACAGAGGGCACTGACAAAATATTTGCCCTCTGTAAGGGCAGGTAGCCAGTATTTGAGTCCAGTAGTTACTCAAAAAGTTATTGCTGTCCTCTTGGTTATCAGCCATGGCTCTTCTAACCAGAGTTTTACATTGTGTTTTGTAATGCACACACCACCTTCCCTCTGCCAACAGAGGAAGAAGCTGACTTGGACAAATGAAATGTTCTCTGCTCGTTGCCCAAGCTGAGTAAAGCACTGAAGAAAAACAAATGTGTGCCTAAAACTGCTTGGATTTATTGTTTCTATATCCCAGGTTTGCTTGGTTCAGTGAAAGATTCTTAGGGACATTTTTAACCTTGGCAACCTTAAAGGGAGAAGGATCATGGTGCCTAACACCCTTCCCAGGGGAATGGAAGTCTTATAAGTCTATATCAACAGCGCAGCTTGTCAAACAACACTAGACCTGCTTCAGCCAGCAGCAGCCTCTGGGAAGTTCAGATCCAGTCTCTACCTGCTGGGCCCAGGTGCAGATAAAGCTACCTTTACCCACCTTGTATGCTGCAGCTGTTCTGCAGGCAAGTAGTGGAAAGCAAAGCCTGCATTTGGGGAAAAGCTCTTGATGGCTTTAAGTCATTTTGCGTGTTTGGTAGCACATAAAGCTGTTTATGTCTTCGTGATGCTGCACAGCACTCAAGCAGGAAAGTGCTTAAAATTATAAAACTTCTTTTAAAGAAATTCATAACCTACCTGTGCTCATCAGAGTACGGCTCTCAACAGAAGCTTCCCCTAAAGAGAAACCTGCAAGCCAAGGTGATCTTGCTGCTGTCTAGAAGGAGGAGATCCTATTGACTGAGGCAAGAACTGAGATCTCCTCAGTGTGGAGACTTGTCTGGTAAGACATTGTGGGTTGACCTTCATTGCATGCCAAGTTCCCACGAAAGCCACTTTATCACTCCCCCTCCTCAACTGAGTGGGGGAGAGAAATCCTAACAAAAAGTTCATGGATCGATATATGGACAGGAAGGATCACTCACTCATTGGTGTCATGGGAAAAACAGACTCAACTTGGGAAGAATTATTATATTACCAATTAGATCAGAGTAGCATAATAAGAAATAAAAACAAAATCTTAAGACATCTTCCTCCTATCCCATCCTTCTTGCTGGCCTTAACTTCACTCCCAATTTTCCCTATGTCCTTCATCTACCTTGGAGCAGGCATTGACTCTGTCAGACATGGGAGAAGCTTCTGGCAGCTTCTCACAGAAGCCACTCCTGTAAGCCTTCCCACTATCAACACCTTGCACATAAATCTACTTCACCAGGCAAATGGGGGAAGCAGAGCTCTGTCCTGGCAGCACATGTGAGAAAGTTTGGTGCCCTGTGATGGACACTGGTGGGAGCTAGATTTCAATGCAGAGCAATGTGATGCTGTGTGGAGCTGAAACAACCACAGTGGGACAGTGGTACCTAAAGTGCCCTTCCAGGATCAGTCACCACCATGGCTTTATCCAGGTAGGAGGGGCAGCATTCTCCTGTGCACAGCTGGAACAAGGCTGGTGAGGAAACACGAGAGGGAGCACAGAACAGTGTTTAATAATGAACATCTGGCTCTCACAGCACAGGCTGAGAGGCTGATTTATCGACACCAAGACAATAGAGTATTGTGCTGTGTCACAGGGACCATTTGACTGGCTCTATTCATTCCTACAGATATATGAACTGCCCATCTCTTATAAATGATCTCCTCCTGTCTTAGGTTGTTGCCTTCTCACTTCTTTTCTCTCCTGCTCTTCCTGCAGGGTATTTTTGAGCTGTAATATATAAGTATCTGACACCAGTGCATTATTTCTTTTCCTTGGCTGTGGTCAATGGCAACATGTAAGCTTGGTGTCTAAGGGGATTTTGCTTCTTGTAGCAAAACCAGATTCTCTGACTATGGGTTTGCTCTGCCCTTTCATATTCTGGCAGGTAATGTGACCAGGCAATCAGTGGTAATTACCACTGTCTGAGGACTAAGACATCAGGTGCTCTGCTGCAAACTTCAAACCTGCTCTTCCCAGGTTCTTTATGAATGGCGCCACCAAATATTAGTGAGGACTTGAAAATCCCTCAGGAAAACTGAATCTGCATTGTTATTGTGTAAATAGGAAAACAAAGGCACAGTCAAGTCCCAGCACAAATTATGAACTGTGATTTTGGGACACCCCAGTTCTTGGCTTCCCAGTGTTGATGCTAAGGGCCCCATTCTCATGTGTTGAGAGATCTGTGTTTCCCACCAATGTAGAGTGGAAGAGAATTGCTGTTTGAGAAAAGAAGGAAGCATTTGCTATCTCTGTTCTGTTTCCATTTCCTTTGGCCCAAATAATGCTGTGAAGTACAAGACTGGAAGAGGGAAAAGTATGTTATAAAATTAGTCAAGATTCAACATTCAACTGAGAAAATACCAGCCTAATAGTGTTTGTGCAGAGTTAACTCAGGCCCTTCAATGCATATGCATTTGAAGACAGATTATAGTTGCACACATTGTTTCCTCTAGTCATGCACCTCATTTAGTACCCAGAAAGGATGATATTCAATCAGTGAGCAGTTAGTCAATAATCTTTTCTATCCTTACTGTTGTGGAAGGGTCTGGTGTCTTATTTAATGCCCATCTTAAAACCCTGCTCTGGATACAGCGTTACTCTCTTTCTCCTGGGCACTGCTCTGGAACTCTTTGGTGTTTGGGTACTTCAGAAACACAAGTACTTGTGGTCACAGCCTGCAAGTTAATTAATGAGGCCAAACTCCTTGTGCCATGGAGGGAACCACGAGACAGACTGAGGCTGGAAACCATTTTTAAATTGGAATGTTCAGTGGAAAGACATTGAAGTGTTGGAGTATAACAAGAGAAGGGCAACAGAGCTGGGGGAGGGTCTGGAGCACAATTCTAATGAGGAGCACTCAAGGGAGCTTGGTGGTATTTTATCTGGAAAAATGCAGGCTCAGGGGAGACCTTATCACTCTCTAACTACCTGAAAGGAGGTTGTAACCAGGTGGGGGTCAGCCTATTCTCCTAGGCAACAAGTAATAGGACAAGAAGAAAAGGCCTTACTTTGCACCAGGAGTGGTTAAGAGGGGATATTAGGAAAATTTCTTCACTCAGAGTGGTCAAGTATTAAAACAGACTGCCCAGGGAGGTAGTATAATGACCATCCCTAGAAATGTTCAAAATAAGTGTAGATGTGGTGTTTATGGATATGGTTTAATGATGGGCTTGACAATGCTGGGTTAGTGGTTGGATTTGTTGGTATTAGGGTGCTTTTCAAACATTAATTATTCTATGACACATTAATGACTCTTTCCTTTGTTTTTAACTACTTGATCCAAGCTTACAGCAGAATGGCTTCAGTTTAGGATTACCACAGTTCAGGTCTTTCCCTGCAAAACAGCCATGCAGGCCTCCCTGCTGTTGTGTGTGTATGAGCTGGGGGGAAGCTGTGCTGGAGCTCTGAGCCTTGGCACTCAGCTGTGACAGGTAGACCAGGCTAGTTAAACATGGAGTAAACCCAACAGCTCTGCTCTGGCAGGTCCAACCCCTGCTGGCTGCAGGGCTGCCTGGGCAGGCTGTGAGCCAGCAGCCTGGGCTGGGACACAAGGACTGTGGTGGGCAGGAGACTGGACACCGGTGCCGGAGCCGCTCTGGAGGCTGATCCTTCAGAGCAGTACAGGCAAAGCTAATACAGCCTCGGCCTTACTTTGCAGGATTAAAGGCAGCGTTGATGTTGCTGGAGCCAAGAGGAAGCATCAGTCTTCAAAAAGTGTCACCCAAAAACTGCAGGCCAATTTCAGAAATAATCTGCTAGCAATTTGTCCACGGCTATACAGGAAATCTGTGGCAGGCTGGAAATACCATGCAAACATCCATCTCCCAGCCCAGTGTTTTAATAACAAAGCTGTCCTTCCCAGATACTCACCTACTTTGTTATTTTTTCCTCTATCAGAAACATTCTTTATATTCTTTATATTTATATAACATTCTTTATGTCTATTTTTCTCTGCAACAGCATCACAAAGGTGGATCTCTGTTACAGACCATTCTTTTCACACTGAATACTGAGGGTATTCTAATGATTTTAGGTTGTAGAGCCCTATGAAAATATATTTGACAATTAACATTCAAGCACTCCAAATATATTTGCTGGCCTGCAGGAACATCAAGCAGTGAGAATTTAATTCACCAGTGAGATGCAATGTCAGGGGACCTGCGGCTAAAAGGTATTAGCATTTTAGGAACTACAGTCCAAGGGGAAAAATGCTATAGTGTGTTGCATTCAAAAATATGAGTGAATTGAGGTAAACAGAAATGCTGTTCTGTGAAGTGATGCTCAGGGAATAGCTAGTCAAACCTTTATGTTTTGTGGAATCAATATTTCCGGGCACAAAACCGATCCCTTTGAAACCTTTTAGTCTTTTAAATCTTCTTGTTAGTGTTCTTCTGTGCAAGTTTGGCCGAAACTTAAGCAGTTGATTTCAACGGGTACTTAATTTTTGCAGAAATTTTGGATACCTGGTGACTCAGGGGATGAGGTGAGTGAAAGGATCAGTCCAAGCCATTGTCCAGGAGATGTAAGGCCAGAGCATTGTGGTTGTTCTTAACCAAGTTAGTCAAAGCTTGATATATATCAAAAAAGATCACACTTCCCTCCACACTTCAATAACCGAAAAAAGGAATGCAGTTAGCTGAAAAGGTTATTGTGAGAAGCCCTGTTTAGACACTCGTTACTGTGTTTCTGTACCTGCATGCCACGGAGACAGTTTAAGAGCAAAGTCATCCTCTCCACAGGGTGCAGAGCTCTATTGGCTATTTTAAGACAGAGAGGCAGCAGGAGAGGAAGGACTACTGATGATTTGAGAAATGATAATCACTGTGCAAGGGCAAGATGCACAAGCGCCAGTGACTCAGAAAATTGTGTGCCAGCCGGAGGGAGGACTGCGGGGTGAAGGGGCGGCGGGGGAACAACCTCTGCACAGCCCGGGCTCGGGAAGCTGCTGCTCCTTTCAGGCACAAGCATGCCGGTGTGACTCAGTTCAAGGCCACAGCAGCCAATAGTGAGATATTTCTGAGCTGTGAATTGTGAACAACTTATTCCTTCCAAAGCCTGCATCTACCTCTTTGAAATCACATTGCAGAGATTTTTGTGGTGCCAGAGTTATGATTTAAGGACAGGTTCTGTTTTTGTGGAAGGGGATAAAAGGGTTATTTCTGGAGAGCTGTTTGTGTAAGCTGCAGCAGTGAATTAATGATTAAGCTAAAAACCAAATAGTTAAATATGTGGATATATTTTGGACCCCAGATTCTTCCGGGATGGTGGTTGGTGGTGGTTGGTTACAAGCACCTAAAGTAGCAGGAGACAGATCTGGTGAAATAACTACGCATGGGGAGTCTCCAAGACCATAGAGGGCACATAGCCAGGGTATCTAACCTGGACATCTGAGGTTTGGTATGATGCCATGAGATGGAGAATGCGAGGTCAAGAGGACCCAGGTGTCATTCCTTGGGTAGGTGAAGGTGGGTCTCTGTATCATACAGAACACAGAAGCTTTTACAGTAAATGTTAGAGAAAATATTCAGGAATTCAGATTAACAACTGTAGAGATGTTTGGGAAGTGCAGTAATGCTTAAGATAATTCATGGAAAGGCTATTGCTAAAATATAGAGGCAGAGACAAAGATGATGAGAAACAAACCCACAGGCTGAAAAATGTTTTCTAGCACTATGAAACACATGGTGTCCTTACAGCAGCAGAGCATGAACCACTTCAATACTACCCAAAAAAGTCAATTGCCTAATTGTCCTGTGCAATTCCTCATCCCAGTGGGGCCTTGCCCTAGGTTCTTCAGATGTCCCAAGTCCTGTCATTATTAGCAGTATGTGTGGCTTCTGGATCAATTTGAAGGCTAGTGAGACCCCATGGCTTCTTCATCAGTCTTTGAGCCAGAAGGGACCAACTGGCCTTGGTATGAGCCTGTATCATTGCACACAGCAAAACACAACACTAAAACATGAAGGGATTTCAAAAAGAATACTTGGGGGTTTTCTTGACATATTGTCCACAGGGAAGTGGGAGAGAGAAATTTGGAAGAAATGTTGCAGAAGTGTTAAGAAGCTGTCAGTGTAATGCTGTCATGTGTTAATTAATGCTGGGGAGAAGATGATTATACTGAAATTATACAAATAGCCTTATCTCAGGTTAGCAGCAATTGACTGGAGTTTAAATCATTCACCAGAATTAATTAAACATTGCATCCAAATGCCTCAGAAATTATCGTGGTGCAAATCATCCCAGAACAATAGCAAGCCTCACCATTAGTTGGTATGAGTTGGTTTATTCCACTGACTTCAAAATACCTTATCAAGCCAGTCACACAACAGGAAACAATAATCAAAGGACTTATTTCAACCACTGAACAATTCCAGCAGCAGCTCAGAAGAAGAGAGGATATTGTTATCAATATTCCCAGCACAATGTCTCAGAGCTAGCTCATGTTATCAGACCAAAAGCCATTACAAAGAAAGAAAAGATATCACAACCAGAGAGGGCCTGCCTCTCTGCTCTGGAGAGATACTCAGAAACAGGCCAATTTTTCACTTTTTTCTGAAGCAAACTTAGCCACCATCTCCCTATCCACAGTAGGCCTGTGGATATTTCCTCATGTGGTTATAGAAGCCAGGAAAAATCAACATCATCCACTCCAGGAGAAGGTGGGTGGACTTAGTTTGAGGTGAGGCTGTCCTCAAATCATTAATAGAACATAGGTCACAAAGTTTTTGGAGACATCTGGGCTTCAGTGAGTTTTGGAGATCCCTCAGCTTCAGGGGTGACATTAAAAGTTCTCCAAAGTTGATGGGATTGCTCAGAGTGGAGAGCTGTATGTGTGGGAATGTGAACAGTCCAGGAAAGGACTGCTGCCCACTTCTCTTCTTAAACCCCAGGAAGATATGTGAACAGAAAATTCTTAATCTTACAAGTTAATCTGAAAAGCCTCCTGTAGCTGTAAATGTAATTCCAAACTGCAGATGTTCACAGCTTGTAAATCCTATGACTGCATACAAACCCAAGTAAAAGCACAGGAAACTCATGCACCCATCACCAGTGAACAAATTAAATTAGCACCTAGCTTGTTACTAGAGTTCTTGTGCTACAAACTTGTCACACACTCATCCCAGCAGAGGCAGAGGTGCCTTTTGAAGTGGCCCTGTGAGCCACCAGCCAAGCTCGTCAGCTCAAATAAGCAAAGCCTTCAATCCTCTGCCTGCCACATCACAAGCAAGCCCTTCTCAGCTCATCTGATTGCTCTTGCTGGACTTTTGGACATAAGCTGCCTCTCTCCAGCTACGTTTTCTTCAGCAGTGCCTAGGGACTTTCCTGTGACAACTGATGATAAGGTGAATTTGTTCTACAGGAATTACAGTTGCTATTTCTCCCTTCTCTGGGGAGAGCAGTGATATTTCCCTCTCAGGAGTTGTGCTGGGTTTCTGGCATTTGCACTGTCTGGCATGTCACTAGGAGATGGTGCAAACCCGTGTGACAGCATCTCTTGGCTGCTGGGTAAGCAACAGCCATCAGTCAGCGAATGCTTCTTAAATTTTTTTTTTTTTTGTTATTCTGCAAACAATGTATTAAAGATAATTTGAGGGAAGAGGGAAAGTCAGTGTGATGACTTATGATTTGATACAGGGCATATCCATGGCTGCCATCTGACTGGGCTCTCTCTGCAGGTGCTTTAGTTTCCCTCTCTTACTGCACAATGCTTGTGCTGGGGAGCATTTTAGCATCATGGTTTACCCTCTGCAAAGGGTGCATGGATTGTTTACAAGATGAGCAGCTTTCCTTCACCTGCAGTGGGGCTCCCCAGGCACTCCCACTGCAAGTCACCCTCTTGGGGCTACCTGGGGAAGCCAGGCCCCTTTGCAGTGCAGGTGTCTGCAATGCAACTGGGGACACTGTAAGGCCAGGGACTGTCAACTCCTACCACTCCCATCTCTGAGGTGCCTTTACTCATTTTATGGCCACGTATACAGCTCTCCAGTGTACTCAGAACTGGAGTCACAGCCTCAGGGTCTGCCCTACAGGCAGTCAAGCAGAGCAGCAGAGCAGATTCTGCCACACCATTGCATTTCAGAGAGGCACAGGGAGGAGCCACGGCTCAGTCATCCCATGTGTGCATGTCAAAGTCAACACAGGAAGGCAGTCCTAAGGGAAAAACAACCTTCCTCTTCACCATTCACCTTTGTTACTCTTCTGTGAGTGATCAAATTTCCAGCTTTGCTCTGGAAACCTTCCAAAATTCCCCTAATCTCTGCAAGTTTTCTGTCTGCCTTTTCCTATCTTTGTGGTGGTTGGCAATTTTCTCATCCAGTTATTAAAAAATGATCCTGATATGCAAGGGGCACCTACAGAAACAACAGCAATAAAAAAGATGCTTTATGCATAAAGAAATGGCTACCATAATCTGGTTGGAAGAAAATGCAAAATTTTAATTGCTATGTGAGTGGCACACAGAGAAGGACATGGTTTCCACGTGTGTTCAAGGAACCAACACATTTCTGATGTAATTACAGAATTAGGCATAAACAACAGCAGTCAGCAGTGTCAGGAGGTTTAGAAAAAGGAAATGTGGTATCTAGATGGCTACGGTTCAGAATAATGCACCAGACAACAGATTATTAAAAAAAACCAAAAACCATATGTACCCAAAAATGGAGTAGAGAAAGTAGTAGATAAAGACACAAAATCATTTGAAATGGAACCAGGTAGGAAAACTGATGAGTTCAAATCCCCCTGAAAACTCTTTTGTTTTGGTGCATGCAACTTACCTACCAGGAGGACAAGATTTGTGCATCAGCCACTGCCCAGCCTGATGCAGGATGTCCAGGAGCATTTCTAACCTCCTAAAATACAGCAGAGTACAATCCCTCATCCCTACACAATGGGTATGATGCACATCTGAGTGCAAGTCTTGGTCTGGCCTGACATTTCTATATCCATAAGGTGAGCAGTGCCTCTTGTTTTGCTTAAAATGTAGACTGCTGCAATTCTTTTCATCAGATGCCAGCCCTTGGTATATCTCATTTTGGTTTGGGGGCTTTTTATTTGTAGCTGGAAAACTGGAAGTAAATTGGATTTTGTGTTTGCTCTGAAAGCTCTCCAAATGCTCATGTAAACAAAAATCTTTGTCCTCTATACTCCTGTGGAAAATAAAATCTGTTATTTTTATATTTATGGTAGGACAAAGGAGTAAAGCAACAGTCAATCTCGTTTCCAGTGATACTGGTTAGAAAGAGATGCTGTGATGCCAGTTGTATTTCTTGTGCCCTGCCAGTGCTGCTGATGAGCTGTAGTGTGAGTGGGACTCGATGTGGGGAGTCCTGGATGGAGCTTGAACACCTGAGTTCCATTTACACCTGTCCTAAGCTACACAAAGGGCCGAAACAAGGTTTGTTTTCAGCTTGGTCTTTCTTCTGACCCAGGCTTGGTAGTGGGCTCAGGCATCTCTCCTTGACAGGAAAATGCTGTGGTGAATTTTGCCAGCAGTCAGTGGTGAGCAGCAGAGGTAAAGGTTTCCATACCCATGAGGTTCAAGCCTCTCTTAGTAGGATGGATGCAGCACCTGTAAATTTAAGAGGATTACATTGAAAACACTATTTTCTCTTGACTCACTTTTATCTCTTTTGCAAAATACTTAACTTACCATGCTGCCTCCATTAATTGATACAGAAATAATTATTAAGCAGGAAATACTGACTTTTTAAAGTAGGGAGAGAGGGAAAGGAGTTCCTGGGCTCAGAATTTCCAGCAATTTTTCACTGATCTACTCAAACACTGTAGGGAGCTGTACAGTCCTCACTAGTTTGGCCATGGGCAGACTCTTTGGACCAGGCTTTGTTGAAGTTTCTCCTACAAATAACCCCAGAGGGTGTCACTATGGACATGTACAGCAAAGGTCTCTGCCTCTGAATGTTTTTTCCCGTCTCAAGAGTGGTGATGGAATAAGCTTACATCAGTTTCTCTTCAGCAAACATGGAAGCAGCCCTGTGAATGTAGAGTGCAAATATCCCTCTTTACATGACAAAAGCAGTGCTTATGGCGTCTTGTCAGGTTCCATAATATTGCTCGACCTTTCACTTCAAGTACCCTTTTCAGATTTTTAAGACCATGTGAGAAACATTTCATTCATCAAGGTACTTGGAAATTGTTGAGTTAATTATTGAAATCACTGGAAGTCTTTTTGTTGGCTTAAGAGGAATGGTGGGTCATCTGTGACCCTGCATGTGGTGCAGCTCTTCTGTCAAGCATCACAGGCTTAGCTCCTATCAAAAGGATTCTAAAGTCTTCAAGAGCTACCAGCAGGTGAACAAGCAGCTTTCTGACCTGGCAGACATTTGAGTGGCTCTATGTCCCTGAGAAGCTTTGGCCAGCAGCTTTATTTCTGTTCTGTGGTGTGTTACCAGGCAAGAGGAGGCACAGGATGGATGCACCCCCTGATACAGTTCAGTCTGTTGACAGGTGGAGGAGTTCCTGCTCTCCAAAATGCAGGGAAGGGCACACAGAGCCTTGTTCATGTCTCCAGCTTTCTTTGATGCATGTGAAAAGAGATTCTGAAAGTTACCTTCTCTGGGATTTACTTCAACAACCATTAATGGCACTTTGGATTCAGCCTTCTTTGGTTTTCCTTCCTCAGACCTTTCCAAAGTGCTGCCCAACACATCTTGCATTTTCTATAGTTTTAGGCACGGACATGCCTTGGAGGAAGACGTTTTAAGAGCAGCTTCCCTGTTTTTTATATCCATAGCAATAAATCCTGTTCACAGGATAATGTGGTGCCCACTAAGTGCAGCCCATTCTGGAACAGCAGCTTGCTGCAGCCTACAAATAAAATGGATTACTTCAGTTATTTTAAAGTATTTCCGGTCGCAGTTATTCCTCAACAACATGGATAGATATTTTTCCAAACTAGGACACAGCTGGTTTATATTATAGCTGCACTCACAGCATCTGAGAAGGAGTGAGATGAGTCATCCCAAGAACCTTTCAGATGTGGGGTGGGAAATCTATTCATGTATTATCAGAAGCTGATCCAATATCCAACGGTCCGTTACACAGTGTAGATAAGCAATGGATCTAGTGAGAAAAGCTCTGCTTCTGATGCCCTTTCTCTCTTTCCAAAGAGAGAAAAGAAAATAAGAGAGAGCCAAGCTTGACTGTTCACAGAGGAGATATTTGGTGTGTTGCAGAGAGGAACACAGCACAAAGTTAAATCAAACTTCCAGCAAAACCAACAACAAGCTTTCAGATCATGTCTGTGGGGGTTGGAAGGGTAAGTGTGGGTGCTGGCAGAGCCAGGTGATGTTGGGATGTCTGTGTCACACTCTGCAGGGACCTGGCAGGCCACCTGCCTGGCTTTGGGCACCAGGAGCCTGCTGGGCAGGAGGAGGTGTGAGGTCACCCTTACCAGCACTGGACTCAGCCTCCAGGGAAGAGGGAGATGCAATGGCCACAAATGAGCACTGGAAACCTGGCTGGTGACTTTGGCCTTCAGTTGAAGGCCATGAGAGAATGGCACTATCATGGTAATTCATGCATCTAACCTGTAAATAAGAAATTCCCTGTGGCTGCCTTATCCTTCACCTAGAGAGGGGATTTTTGCAGGGCTAGGCCTGTCACTGGCTGTCTGCAGAGCCTTGAGGGAAGAGCTTGGAGAGCTTGTTAGTGGGCAGTGCCTCCTTCAGGAACTGAATGAGAGGCTGAGCAGGACATAATGTAAATGCAACCATGGTGAAAATCTCGATGCTGCTCATGTCTTACAGCTACTGTCCACTGCCTGGATGAATGTGGCTGCTAGAAAAAAGGGCTTGGCAGGCTAACAAGAGAAATGCCATGTTGTAAAAACACAGTCAAGACCTCAGCTCATCTGTGTTCAAAGGAGAGCAGGTCTCTTGTAGAGGATGTAAATGGCAAGCTCCAATCCCCCAAGGGAACCATGTGTGCCCTCTGTGTGAAATTCTCTTGTTCACTGCTGGCCCAGGTGAAAGCAGCAGAAGTTCAGCATAGACCAGAGCAAAGGAAGCCTCCATGGTTCACATGCACAGCAAGGCCAGAGGATGGAAACTCTTCTACATGGTGTCACAGCATGACAAAAGTGGAGGTGGTCTAGCACATCTTCTCTTCCAGCTCCCCTGGAGGTTGATTGGAAAAAGGGACTGGAGGAATCACCTTCCTGACATTGTATCCTTCTGCATTATGGGATCTGTATCCTCTGGTCAAATGGAAGAAGATCTTTGTTCTTGGTATATTATTTTAAAGTCCTTATTTTCCTCGATATTTTTATCACACATTACCAATTTTCAAGGCTTCAGAACTTTGCATTTTTATCAGCCCTGATCTGCCTCCCCTCTCATTCTCTGTCATATGGTGCTTTTCTATTTCTGATTGGAGCCTTCACTTTGCCACAAAAACTGGAAGGGATTTTAGCCAATATTGTCTTCTTTATTGATTGTGGGAATGTGATTATTTTGATTTGAAAAATTGTTGCTTTCCATTAGCCTTCTGTCTTTGCCTTTCCTCCTATTTGCTTATAATTTGCTTATAATTTTTTTAGTCTGGAGGAATTAGCCCTTCTGAATCATCACACTTGTATGTCATTTATTAAGTGGGATTGTCCTCTTTCCTCTATTATTCCCACTGACTGTCACTGAGTGCCTGAGGTTTTGCAGTGTGCAGTGTGCACAAAACCCCAGGACATAAATCTCTCCCTGGATGCCAGCAGCACCTTTCTGCTTCCCTCTTAATTGCAGTCAGACCTTGTAAGTGAATCCCATGGTTTTCATGTCTGAGGACATGTCTGTGCTTAGGTGAGGGCCTGCACTCTTGCACAAACACTTAGCTTGAAATTACCTAAGAGATGTCATAACCATGGGGAAAATATATATTTACTAATTTCAGCCCTAGGGACCTGCTCAGCGTGTGGGACCAGCTCCCAGGTGAGGATATTCACAGGATGCTGCAGCTCCTGAGGAAATTTTGGGTCCTGTGCAAGCCCTACATAAGCAGAGGCCACCCCTTTTCACAGCCAGTTTTTCAACCCTCCTGTACCCTCAGGGGCAGAGTTTTTCAGTGTAAGAAACTGTAATATGGTCTGTGGGCAGAGCAATTATCCCAAGGCAGAACTCGTAGTTGGAGCAAAGAATCTTTGCCAGGAGCATGCAGAGCTTCTCCCTTGACCTTGTGCCCAGGGATGTGGTGCTATCCCCACCCTTCTCACCCAGGACAGCTAAGGGGCAGGCAAAGGTTCTAAATGTATGTGCAGTTTACACATAAGAAAATCTTACATGGATCTGCAGACAGCCAACACCGAAGGTCAAGCACAGAACAAGGGGAGTTTGCTCAGAGCTGGCCCTGTGGGCACAGAGGGAGGTTTGATAGTACAGAAGGCTCTCCAAAGGACCAGTTGGACATGAAGGGGACACAGATCCTTCCAACAGACTGAGGCTTGTGAAGCAAGCAGCCAGGTCTGAGCCTGACCCAAGGCTGCTGGAAGTGAGAAGGGTTCCACAGCATCTGCTCGTGGCACCACTGGCAGCACACTGGGGCTGGCAGAGGTATCACAGTCCTCCCTCCACTGTAAATAAGAGAGGCAGGGATGCTGGGCACAGCAGGAACAGGAACAAACAAGGTCTCACCAGCTCTTATTATTCTCACAAAACATTGTGAAGCTGTAGTTTTGCAGCCAGCTTTGGCTGTAGGGCCACAGTGCTGGTGGCACACAGGTGAAGAGGGTTTGTGCACCCAGGAGTTCAGGAAAGACAGTGGCTGAAGGCCAGTCACATCCTGCCAGTGAGTGCTTGGCTAGACTTTCAGACAAGCTGCAAATGTTTCAGTCAGTCAGAACTGAGGGGCAAAATCCTGACATACTGTGAATGTCTTGACATATAATGTCTGCAAGCTTTTGATACAATTCCTGCTAAGGAGATGATGAGGAGTGGAAACAGCATGGGCATTGCTATTTAGCTCATTATTTAGACATATAAATGCCTCATGGTGCCATTGACTGTGCTTATACAGCCTCATTTTTGAGGTAATTAGTTGTTGGATTAAACACAAATCAACTGTGATCTCTCAATTAGAGAGGAAGGGAAGATCTTTGCATTGCCCACAGAGAAAGTAGGACTGAACAGCAACAAAGGAGTTGTGCTGTAAGCAGAGCAGACCTTCTAGAAAAATTAATATTTCAGGGAAGAGAAAATGTTCATATTTTTCTCCCTTTTGGGAAGATTTGAAGCATACCAAGGTTTGCAAGAACCTTGAACTACTTCTATGGGTACTTTTATCAAAAAAGTTATTGCAAAGTCTGATGTACAAAATGCTTGATGTGTCAATAGACAAATTTGTAGCTAAATAAACATATTTTTCTGCAAAAGGAAAAAAAAACTTAGTAACTCTTCTTTTTTTTTTTTTTGTTACAACTCTTTGGTTTCCCCAAGAAAAATAATGAAATCCCCTGAACGTTGGCCAGTCCCACCTGGGCAGGGCTGTGGGAGGCTGAGACTGGAAGCTGCAGAAATAAGTCACCTGCTAAGTCACGCTGCTAGACAAGTGTCACTGCCAGGAGAGGGTGAGCAGGGGCATATGGATAAATACCATTATAAACTGAGTAGCAAAGCAAAGGAGACCCTGGAAGGAGAACAGGAAAATGTTTATTTTGGATGTGAATTTTCAGAAGAAAAGAACAATTGAGTCAAATGCCTGGTATCTGCATCACTATTGTATTTTAAGTACTTTTGTACATTGTCTCTGGAAGGGAACAAAACTGAGCTAGATTCAAGGATGAAGAAAGAGTATGTAAGGTCCTGTGCCATTTCCCACAGTGAATCATAGAATCACAGAATGGTTTGGGTTGGAAGGGATTCAGCCCCATCCAACCTGACCTTGAACACTTCCAGGGATGGGGTATCTGCAACTTCTTTGAGCAACCTGTTCCAATGTCCTATAACCCTCACAGTAAAATATTTCTTCCCAATACCCAACCTAAACCTTCCTCCTTTCAGTTTAAAGCCATTCCCCCTTGTGCTATCACTATGTGCCTTTTGAAAAGTTTTCCAGCCCTCTCATAGCTCCCTGTTAGTGATCCTATCTCAGCTTATCTCTGAGGATAATCCTGTTACAGCAAATTCAACAGCCCTTCTGTAAACCTGCTTGCATTTGTCAAGTGGAAGAGGCTTGTGCCCTCTCACCCCACAAATTAGGTAAGGGAGTTTGGTCAGTAAAGAAATAAGTGATTTATAAATGTTTGGTTTGTGTTATTTTTCTTGAACTCAGTATTTGGGCAAGGGAGCTTGTGTATCTTTGAAGATCAGTTCTGAAGATCAAGCAGCTAATTAGATAATAATGCAACTTCATCATTATTGCAGCAACCAAGAGGACTTGTACACTGCTACATTTAGCAGAGAGGCTAAATTTTTGCTAAATTTTAGCTTCATGGAGCTACATTGCAGACATAAAAGGTAATATTCCCAGCCTGGGAGTTGACTAAGGGTTATGTGAGGGTGAAAGCTCTGTGGTTGCAACCTGGATCTTCTAAAATGTAATTAAATTAGGTTTTTTTGAGCTCCACTGTATTGCACAAAAGCATGACAAGCAAAGGGGAAGTTTAACAGTCAGAGAAGCTAGAGAAGTAATGAGATTTGAAAGCTAAATTTGAATAGAACAATGGATCAGAAGGGTGCCTTGAAATGTAAAGAATTAGTTTACTTTCTTGGTTCACTTAAATTAAAGATGTGTTCTTTCCCCCAGAAAGATTATTTAAATCCAGTATAATTCCAAATGGCATTAGCACCATGCTGTTTCATTTCACTTCATTTCATTTCATTCTGATGCCCTAAACACCTTGCCTCAGTCACTGAAAATGTGATGGAATGGCTCATCCTGGAATCCTGTTCAGCCTTGAGAAAAGGTGACTGAGAGAGGATCCTATCCATGTCCATAAGCAGCTGAAGGGAGGGTGTCAAGAGGATGGAGCCAGGTTCTTCTTAGTGATTCCAAACAATAGGACAAGAGGCAATGTAGAAACTGGAGCACAGGGAGTTCCTCCAGAACATGAAGAAGAGCTTCTTTACTCCAGTGAGCACTGGAACAGGTTGCCTGGAGGCACTGTGGAATTTCCATCTCTGGAGATCTTCTAAAGCTGCCTGGACACAATTGTGAGTGATCTGATCTCAGGGACCCTGCTTGAGCTGGCAGGTTGGACCAGAGGACCTCCAGTGGTCCATTCCAAGCCCAACCATTCCTTGACTCTGTGACTCTGTGACCCTGTGATCCTACACAGGAAGGGGCCCTCCTCCCAGCAGGTACCTCTACAATGCTCCAGTCTGACACACTGGACTCAAAACCTATCCACACTGTGACTGAGGAGTGCTGGTGTGCCCAGGTTACTGTCAAGGATGTGGCATGGTGGCAGCATCGTGTTTCATGATGCAACAAGTGTTACCTGCTAGTTGTCATCATCTGAAACAAGATACAAGATTCTTTGAAACACAAAGAATTTTGCCATGGTGCAGCATTGCCTGGACAAGCCCAAGGAGACTGATGGAAGATATAGTTCAGCTGATTTCCCAGTCCTCCAGGTTTTATCATATGCCAGTACAAGCTGGAGGATGAGATCAATAAAGGCATTTAAGACACAAGAAGAGAAAACCTGGAAAGACAGACAATCAGCTGAACTTGATTTTCAGTCAATCACATTTTGGAACAGGATATAAGCCAGGAAAATTATTACAAGAGCATGACAGGGGGAGGACAGTGGCATGTACAGAGGATTTGGATGTCAGCTCTCATGTAGTCAGAGAAGCTTACAGTCTGCACTGTCTACAAATGACAAGACCTAAGTATGGGATCAATACAAGGCTGACATGCTAAATCAATGTAAAAGAGTATACCTAAACCAAGTGTCACAATCACATCTTAGTACAGACACTGAAAAACAGAAGCAAGTCACACTGGTCAAACAATTACATTTCAATCTGATCTGTGTTTTCCTATAAAAACATTAGTGCATGTTCCTACCTACTGTCTCAGTGACAAGTGTGAAGATGAGGGATTTGAAGTCACAGAAAATGAAGCAGAGCAATAAAAGCATGACACAGGCTGACACAGTAGGTCTGTGACCTCTTTGTGGCCAGTATGGCAATTGCAGCAGACTCACATGCCCCATCTTCTGCAGATTGAATGGGGGCAGAAATTCACAGAAAAGAGTAAGACAGGAGCAGATATTAGAAAAAATCCAGAGGTTATGGAGAAATGCACAGCCCTGGGTGCTAAGGGCCAGGCTGAGAGATCTCAGTACTGTGAATAACTAGATTGTAAGAAGAAGCTTGGTGAAAAAATGCCAGAATCTGACAATTTATTCCTCTATGGAGGGTTTTTAAAGCAAGGACATGGCAACTGTGGCCTTAGTATTGGGGCAGCTGAAGCTTGAGAAACACCAAGCATTGGCCCATCAGCCCAGCCCAGTGTGTGAACACAAACAAGTTCTAATATCAGCCTGAAATTACTGTCTCCCCCATGATGGCTTCCTGCTCTGTCTGAGCAAGGATGCAGCTCTTCATTAGCAATTCCTGCCTAGTGGCTAAAAACTTGCTGAAGGAAGGGTTTAGCTTAATGGCATGTTGGTCCAACAATACAAAAGAATAGAATAATTAGAAAAGGAAAGCAGGTCAGGAAAGTACCTATGGCCTGGACTGCACCCAAAGACATTTTCTCCACTTCTGTTATGGTCTTCTGCTTCCAATTCTGAACAGTTTTGGCCTCATAAATACCATAGTTAATTGTTATCTAATCTCTCCTGAGTGCATGATCCATGGCCTGAGCTTCTCCTGAAGTTGTGACAGCTCAGGGAGAGCCATGCCATGGAGAGCTGCTCTGAAGATATTCATAGGGCAAATAAATTCCTATCTGAGAGACAGAGTAACAAGAATAAGACATCTATTGTCTCACTCACCGAGGGAGGCCATGCCAGCTGTTCTGCATAAAACCTTCAGCATCTGAGGGGGATAAACACTGTCTCTTCTGAACAAACACCCACACTTTGCATCCTCTCCATTTTGCCTAACATCTGCTGAAATCAATGTTTGCTGCTTCAGACAGGAAAATGTGCACCCACAAAGAAGGGAGCTAGAACAGAAATTATTTGCAAGCTGGCAATAATGGTTTGCATCCACTTTCCTTTAGCAAAGGTGGGCAAATACCCCTCCAGCTCTGCTCCAGAGCTTAGTGGTACTGTCAAGCTTGCTCAGTCTGGTGGTGCTGTTTCCTTTGGGTATGCTTCACTGTCAGCTGTAACTGACAGAAGCCTGTGAAATAATGCACCATTTATTTCAGGGTCAATTTTGAAAGGAATTGTTGGCTCAGTGTTATCAGCTCAAAGGAAATATCTTGCCCAGAGAATGCCCTTCCTCAAACCAGGCATCTTGGCACATGACCACCGTGAGACTGACGCTTCATTTTGTGGAAACTGAACGCTCGAAAGAAGCCATGACTGGGGATCTGAATGATTTCTTTATTCATTTCAGAGCAGAACCTGGCCATGTTCAGGCTTCTAAGGAGCTCCAGTTCTGCACGTGCACTGTGCATTTTAGGAATATCTATTTCAGCTGCATGCTGTGAGGACAGCAGTGTGCCTCAGAGCTAAAGATCAGCAAATGGAAATGCAGTCCTATGGAGGCAGTATCCGAAGGCATGAACCTTGTGGAACAGTGCTTTCAGAGGAGCAGATAGCCCACAATGTCAAACTTCACCACTGCAGAAACAGGAAGCCTCTGGGAGACTCCCCAGAGTGGCAAAGTAACAACCAAGTATTTAGGAGCATAAAGACCTTTACAGCAGAGTTAGAGGATTTATTAATATCAGTCTGCACCACAGAGGATGCTGGGAAATATTGGCCCCAGATGTATTTTTTCAGGCTCAAATTGTAGACAGTGAGATGTTAAAACATGAGGTGTTGAACAAGCTAAAGAGCCACAAGCTGCTAGGAATGAAAGGTATATACCCCAGGAGAACTGGAGGAATTTAAGGAAAGAGGAGCTGAGTTGCTAACAAAAATACGCTGCCTCTCATTTATGTCATATCTGTGTTTTAGAAAGAGCTGATCCTTAGATGGGGGACCAGCGAGCCCTTCTCCAGTGCCAGCTGCATTGGCTGAAACTAATCAAAACCAGAAGTTTAGTTGGATGAACATGACAGAATGGGGACGACAGTCTGGATTCACTGAAGGGAAATTGTCTCTAATCTACTAGTTTTTAAATACATTGCCAGAAGTGTGGATGTGACTTTCTTAGACTTCCAAGAGACATAGGACAAAGTCCTCCACAGGAGGCAATCTGGGAATCAAATACCCTGGTATAAGAGACCAAATATTGTCACGGACTAGAAATTGCCCAAGAGAAAAGAAAAGATCAGTTACAACAGGCCAAAGAATGTCCATGGACCTTCCCCCACAATATACTTAATAGGAGTGATGCTTAGTATTTTTAATAAGGAATTAAAGAATTGTCAGAGCTGTGAGACATTGAATTTGCTGAAGGCTGTGAGGAGGGTCCCACCATTGGGGTGTGCTGTGTCTGCTGCTTGGTGGGGCTTGGAAATGCTCCACACAGAACAGTGCCACTAAGCAGCTACTTGCAGGTTTATGTGACACCTGTGTTGCTGACACAAAATGCCAGCACAGCAGCTTTTGAATCTTTGTTTTCAGATGCTTTGTAACTGAAGCTGGTTTAAACTAGCTTTTGTCACTTCTAAGGAATAAATGCATCTTACAGCCCTTTCTCAAAAACACTGCTCTATTAAAATCTCCATGCAGAATTCACCTTTCTTGCAATCCCATTGACATATGTGCAATTATTCCGTGAAGGATTGCAGCCCAGTGGGATAGCAGGATCAGGCTGTGATTCAGCTCTTACTCCTTCTGAGCTGCTGTGCAGCACAGTTAACATTACAGCTCCTCGAGCTCACTGTATGATGCTGGACATTGCATGATTCCCCATCAGCAGCAAAGCAGTCCTTCATCTGAAGTTTTTTGTATTTCCTCCATCTGAAAGGTCTTGAGAACCAAGCATTACCTGAGCTATTGTTTAGGAAAAGGAACCATAATTTAAAAGGACTGAAAAACCTCCCAGATGTGGTATGTCCTTATTCAAGATTGCTTGTTTTCCCATTAAGTCATCTTTGAGTTGCATATCACATTCAATTTTTTGATAAGTATTCTGCAGATGTCATATCTGCTGTTCCCAGACACTTTACACCATGTTATGTGTCTAAAGGCCTTTTTCAGAAAGTATCTTGCTTATAGTACAGAAACAGCCACAATAAGGGTTTTTCAAGTACTGTTATCAGCTAACTTTGCCAGTTCTTTCAGTCTTCTACTGTTCAGACATACTTTATTATTTCTTTAGTAATGTCTCCTTCTCATCCAGAGACACTGGCAAATTCACAAATGGCAGAGAAGTGCTAGTAATGAAACAGATGACTACTTTTACCATGGTTATAAATACATTATTTTAGCAGCTAAACTGCTCTAGAAAGTTTTCCTGTGAAGGAAATCTAAGCTTCCTGAGCCATTAAGCAAGCAGAAGAAAAGTGTATCTTTGTGAAAAAGTAGCCATATTCCACCAAGTTTTTTATTGTGAGCTTTGACAGCCAATTTGTATTCTCACGGAAAAAAAACAACCAACTCAGTAACCACCGAAGTTCTTTAGGCCAAATGACTCATTTCATGTCTAAAATACAATTTTCCTGACTAACAGTATATAAAGAGAGAATCATAGAATCATAAAATATTTTGGATTGGAAGTGACCTTTAAGGATCATCTAATCCAACTCCCCTGCAATAAGCAGGGACATCTTCCACTAGATCAGCTTGCTGAGAGCTCTGTCTGATTTTTTAATACAAAATGCCTCTGATGAATGTTTTTAAATGGACTCATGGATGCATTCTCAGCACCTCATCAGCACCAGCACTGTGACTAGCCAGAAAAGGACCTTAATATTTTCAAGATAATTTTGTTTTCCCTGGAGATCTTCAGTGAGCTCTGATAAGCACCACTCACCAGCTGACTTCTCACAAATATTTAAATTAAGTAGATTAAGGAAGAGATTTGGTTTTATTTTGCCTAATGCTCAATCATACACACACACACACTCACGCATACACACACACATATCTACAAGCCTTAGGCTCATATAATTGAGTAAAGCCAGATCAATTTCTGTTGTAGTCCTTCCCCATTAATTCCCCACTCTTTGTCAGTTTACAAGGTACCTTCTTTTTTTGAAGACTGAGTCATTGATAAAACACTAAACTTGTTGAACTCAAGAGAAGTATTGTTATCAGCATTCATAGGTGTAGGGCACTACCCCTATATTTCTGTGCCTCCTGCAAAAACCTAGACAGTTTTGGGCAATGGAAACAATACTCATTACAGACACAGAACCCTACACAGCTGGGTTTTCAGTTCTCTTTTGCAAAAGCAGGATTTGTACAGGAGTCTTGTGCTATGGTCCCATAACAGGGGTGGAGATGAGTGGTAAGACTATAGTTTTTAAATGTATTTATCTCATTACAAAGGGTCACTTATGGTGCAGGAGTGCAAAGTGCACTTCAACCATCACTCTTGAGTTAGCCAAAAGTGCACATTGTCTCATGCTGTCAAACACAAATCATCATGAGAGGGCACTAAAGAGCTGTCAATAGCAACATACTTTGAGACAAGGGTTGTGGTGAGAGGTAATTGTCAAGTATGAAATCATCAAATATTTACACTGAGATCTGAGACTGTGTGATTTCAAAATGTCTTCAAAATACAGGGAAGCTGAAGTTCCCTGAGCCTTTCAAATCCTGTTCTAAAACCTGAGCCTATGAAATATCTGGTCTGTCAAGATGAGAGGGGATTTGTGAAACATGGACAAGCTCTTTTAATGATGAATTTCAAATACTTCCTGTTTTAGAAAAATATTCTGCTTGGGAGACTAGAGATATCATGAGGCCTTAAACACCTGGCAGCACAAATGGAAAACGAATGAATGAAATGCAAATTGGACATCTTGACTAGTAAAGATGGACTATTTTCCTCCTTGTGAATTGAGTGCCAAAACTGGTGCAGTTGGATTCAGCAGAGTCAACTCTGACAAATTGTAAAGAAAATCCCCTATCTCATAGACAAAGCAGAGGATTTTCAAAATTAAAATGGGCTTTTTCACAAGTGACTTGTGAGCATTCCTGTGGGACAGCGCTGCAAACAGATGTCCTCAAAATTCTCACAGGCCCCCTTGAAATGGAATGCACATATGGCACAAACTGCAACCAGACACTCACAGCACAGTGCAGCGCGGGATGATCACTGATTTTGCAATCCTGGTTTAAATCTGAGTAACTGACTCAATGAAACAAGGTCGCTTGACATCTCTCAAACCCCAGGAAAGCCAATAAGAATGTATTTGGGATTTAGATTAAGCATAACAAAATCAATATCTATTCACTTGCAATTAATTTTCCTTCCTAGACATTTCTTTACAGGGAACATTTGAGGGAATAATATGAAGATGGTTCCAAGTCAGGGGCATACAAAGAGATGTTTGATTAAAATCCAGACTCCAAATTTGTCTCATAGGGCCAGAACTTTGTGATCCTAGTCTTCTAGTCCAACACCTTCCCAAAGGTGAGATGTGAGCCTTCTCAGATTTCTGTTCCAGCAAGACTATCTTGAAAAAAAAACCCCATTTCTCTTGATCCAAAGATAAGAAGCAATGAAATATGGAACATATTTTTTGTAAACTGTTCCAGTTTCCATCACTGGTAGAAACCTCTATTCTGAAGTAGCCTGGCCTCAGCTCCTCATAGTTGGATTCCTGCATCTTTGTCCATAAAAATGAAGTCATTTGGTGTCAGATTGCTGCTAGACAGTGATCAAAACTCAGGCACCTTCCTTTTTTTTTTTTCATAAGTCCCAGAGATGTTTTTCTTGTGATTGTTTTTCCAAGCCACATCCTGAGTCAACTATTCCTGCCCAAATTTATTGACACTTTCTTGAATTCTGAACTCCAAAAAGGAGGACACCAAAGCAAGAGACACCCAGCATGGACATTCAGTCCCAGTTGCCTTTCTAATCACTGCATCAACCTGTCAGCCACGGATGCTTAGACAGCTACTGCTGCTTTTAAATGCTTTCCCAAGTCAATTTTCCAGAGAACTGTACCTTGGGCTGTGAAAATTTCTTAGAATCTCTCACTCTAAATACAGTATTTGCATTCAGTCATGGTAAAAGTCATCCACCCAGTTTCATGTTTGCTCAGTACCTCCACTCCCTGGAGATGCTTCTCTGGGCAACCTGTGCCAGTGCCTCACCACCCAACGAGCAATAGAAACACAAAATAGCATGGGAACAACCCTGTGCAGCCTTGGTAGAAGTTTACTTCATTAATTATGATTCTTGTAATTCTGAGATTGTCTAGTTTAGCCAGTTTGCCTTCCTTTTTAGTGTATGCTGAGTGGATTTTTAAATCTTTTCCTCAAAACTTTTAAAACGATCATTTGTTTCTATTGTCAATTGAAATTGTGTTTATTCAAAAATGAATTAATTACTTGACTTTGCTTCTGATTAAGGTTTTCAGAAGTTCTGATACTTGACTGCAGAGTTATGAATATTTTTTCACCATTTTAAGACAAATCTTTAAAAAGCTTGAGCTAATAATCATATTTTCACATGTTTCTTTCCAAGTTAGTTGGATTATCACTGTTTCTGTTTGTAAAACATTTCTCTAAGGGATTGAATATATATATCAGTTCACTACAATAATCATCTGGGCTTCATTTTGCCTGTATACAAGAAATCCAATTAAGTAAAACCATTTGTATCAAAGCCATCACTAAAATTAATTCTGTGGTCAGTTCTCCTTAGACTGTCAAGATGAGGTTTAATACTGAATTTCCTGGATTAGATGTAACAGTCTGAGTAAGGAGATTAACTTCTCTAGTTTTTAGAAATTCTAAGGCTGTTTAGTTTTGGCAGAAAAATGCCTCCAGCATGTATTAGAATAAGGATCTCCTCTCTTTCCCTCCAGCTACATTTGATACTAGTGAATTCTCTGTATCTACAAGGAGATAACTGAAGTGTGAATAGTTGGTGTGTAGAAGACACCAATTGTTATCCTCTTTACTGGTTAGGATACAAATCACTGACTGTCAAGGAGTTGTTTCTGAGCTGTCAGAAAGATCCCAGCAGTTCTGATCATGTCACTGAATTCTCCTTCTTTCAGCCACTTAATCCTTTTTCAATATAATTTCTCTTTGTATCTCTGATAATTTGACCAATTCAATTCTCCCTATTTTGACTTTCTGTTAAATGATTGCTGACTGTTTCCTCGCTTCACCCTCTGCTTTTGGGTATGAGTTTAACAGTTAGTGCAGTCAGACCAGTTCTGGGAAAACTGCTTGTCTTCCTCCTTTTGCTTGTTCTTTGGGTGAGGGATTTGCTGCTAAAGTCATAGCCCTTGGATTTCTAACACTGGCTTGGCTGCTGACTCACTGCCAAATCTTTTCCATCTCCCACTGTTTACAGAAGAGAGAGGCTTTATGACATCTCCAGGTGTTCCTGTCCAATAAGACCCTTTCATATTCCCTGAAGTATTGAGAAAATTTTCTCACTGCTCCATTCTGAGGATCTGGCAATTTGGGGAGTTTTGAAACCCCACTGCTGCCTCCTTTCTGCAGGCTAGAGGGAGTCCAAGACACAGGTGGGAAATGAGTGTGATCTACCACAAGAGGCCTGCCCCTATAACCACATCACAGAGAAACAAAGTTCAGTTCTACATTTTCCTGTCATCAGGGATGCCCTCACTTCCATGACATTCCCTCAGCAGCACACCCATTCATTGGTATTAGCTTAGCACCAAACCACCAAGGGCTTTGTTCTTTGTCTCTTCAGTCTTTTCATTCACAGAACTAAAATTGTGGTGTTGTAACTGTGAAAAGTCCCATGATGCAGATTTTGCATGATTTACAGGCATCAAATGAAAGAGTTCAAATTCCTTCACCAGAGTAGCCACACCAGGTATAGTTCTGAAGATAGAATTCTGATTCCTCTGAGTTTTCTGACCTGCTTCCTCACAGCCATGATCCATGCTTAGTGCACCCATCTAAGTCTTTGTCTGCTGTCATGTCTTTAGTATCTATTATAACCTTACTTTTCCTTATTCAGTCCTCCTGTTATTTCATAGGGATGTAACTCAGAGCAGTCACTGCCAAGGACATTCTGATTTTTATCTATCTCATTATAAAGTTATATTTGTCCTATTTTTTCTTTTTCTGCACACTTAATATAGAAACTAGTAGAAGAGCCTTACAATTAGCAAGGTGAGGTGACTAGATTGGTTAAGGCTACAATAACCTATTATTTTGTTGACAGTTGAATGAAACCTTATTGTGGATGAGGAATAAAGTATTTGTTCAAGCCAGGTGGAAGAAGTGGTCAAGCTCTTTCTAAAAAGAGCAAATTAATATGGCCTTTGGGCAGTCAACCCCTACAGCTAAAGTCATCTGTTATCAAATAATGTTGTGTTGTATGGTTACAAGCCTTTGACTCCAGACTGAATCTAAATGCAGGGACTTTGGCCTTTTTCAGATATTTGAGTGGATGAGGAAGAGAACTAGAGGTGTAAGTCACAGAAGCTGACAGAAAAGGAAGAAACTATAGTTATTGTAAAAAGAACGGTCAGAGAGGCTTTAGAAGGAAATCTAAGAGATGTTAGTGGCAGACTTAAAATCATAGCTTGGAACACTGGCAGCTGGTCCAGGGTATTTTGTGTGTTGATGTGCATCAGTAAGATTATCCTAAAGAAGGTCAATGTTACCCCATGGAGAACAGCACTTAGGGTCCCATTTATAAGGTATCTGCTTGCATCAACAGAGTCATATTCAAGGAAGACCATACTTTAAAGTATTACTTGTAATTTTGTCTGGATAATTATTTTTTCCTTCTAATACTACACAGTTTCAGTTGTGGTTAGACAGTTGCTGTTTTTCAACCCAAATTACTCCAGCATCACTGTGAATGATTTCCATAAGTGTTGGAAATGTGTTGGAAGCTTTCCAGACAATGCTGCCCCAACTCTTTCCAGGCATTTGCCGCTCCCAAGTGTCAGAGTAAGGTGCAGCAATGTCTGAATGTGTGCATACTGGTCTCACAGAAAAATAACCCAAAGTGTGCATTTGGGTCTGTAGGTGACTCATCTTCCAACTTGTGTTTTCACTACACATTTCAAACTGCTCCATGAACCCTGTGCAGGTCATGGACCCTGGGTGATTCTCACCTGCTCCAGATTAAAGAAACCAACACTGTAAACCAAAGATTACTATTATTAGCAACACGACTAATTTGTAACATATGTCATTTCCTTAGTGAGCCTTTCCAAGGGGGTTATAAATGTCCAGAGAAGATGGCACACTATCAACCTACATGGCTTCACATATTTTGTCTATGCATATATGATTATCACCATGCCTTTGGCATGATGTTGATTCTAAAATTAGCCAGGCATTAAGGGGTATAAGGCATGGTAAGATGCAATCAGAGGGAGCAGAACTGGGGTAGTGGGAGAAGAGGCCAGGAAAGAGAACAGGGAACATATTTCACATATCAGCATTCGCTTGATCCAATTTAGGAATGAGCATCACACTGCTGTGGTCATGGTCATACAGTATTTATAGAATGCCATCTCCTGCCTTACAGACATCTAATGGCAACTAAGTCATTAGATTTACTCCAAGAGTAAATTTGAACCAGCTGGCCTTTGGGACCAATGGGATGTTTTAGAGAAAATCAAAACAATTTGTTTACTTGTGTGATTACCCCCAAGACCAAGTGTTTAATCTTTTAGAGTCATTAATGGAAAGCTCATCAAAATCAATATTATTCCTTGGCCCAGGTCCAAAAAGGTACTTAAGTGAATGCCAAACTTCATGTATGGAAATAACCCCACTGATGAGTGTTCCTGATGAATTGGGACTTTCATTTTAAAATACTTACCACTTTTTCATTCTATGGTGCTTGTCATAGCATTATTTAAGTCTCAATTTAAATTAGTGTATACATTAAAAATACTGCTCTCTATTGCATCTACTCTGTACAACCTTTAAAGAAAAGGGAATTGTGATTGCATGCAGGTTTTTGCGAAAAGCATCTGGGTGTGTATGTTAAAAATTAATCTTCATCAGCATTTGGAAATATAAGCCCATCAGATCTGCTAGGCAGGCTCACAGTCCAAGGAGTAAATTTCATTTTCAAGCATTACACCACATTGTTTCTGGACTGCCATTTTCCAAGAATTTTCAGGATGTGAAAAGCTTCAGACAGCTATAGATCAGCACACTTCAAACCACAAACAAATTTCAAGTAAGAACATCGAGGCCATATATCATATGCTAGAAATTCTGCTTTCACATCTGGTCTGTTATTCCAGGAGCAGCCCAAGGTCTCTGTTAGGGTCAGTGTGGAACTTGGCATCTTTTACACCTTCTTACAGCTAAACTGAGCTTTTGAGATCATATTTAGTGGACACCTGAGGTGGAATTAACTGGGCAGTCTTCACCAGCATTGCTCTGCTTCCTTAGGAGTTGAATACCCAGCCCTGTGCCATTGGACAGGGTGACCCAAGGCTCTGGCAGGACAGTGGCCTTTGCCTGCCAGCTGCTCAATTCTGTGTCCTGCAGAGAGAACTGAACACCACCCTATGAAGGTGCTAAGCATGCAGCTCTTGTATTTTAGTATTACCTTTACATAGGTACACGTCTTGCCTAACATTCTTGTCCTATTGTTCACCTCCCACGCTGCTGAGCCACTGTTGGTCTCCACAGCCCTCCTGTGAGGCATGAGGACTGGCTGAAATACAGTTCCCATCCTGGCCTTCCCTTGCATTAGATCTTCACCTGGCTCTGAGCACACCCCAGGAGCTGCTGCATGAATCAACACCAGTGCAGATCTGGAAAAGTCTTTATTCTTCCAGAGTGCTCTGCTTTCCAGCAGTAGCAATTCCCTGGGAAAGCTCTGGGACTTGCAGCACAGCTCCACACAGGCAACAAAGAGCACATTTAGACAAATGCTGTTGGAGAGACTGTGGTTTTGGTCTGCAAAGGAAAGCAGGAACTAAGGTCCATGCACTTCACACAAGTTATCTCTGTCTTCTATTAATATCTGTTCTGTAGCTGTTGGATAAAAATATATTGCACTCTGAATATCAAGAATACCCTCAACCAAACCCACAAATTTACAGGATAGTCATTGTGGATACAGATATGAGATTTTGTGGAGAGGGATTCCACAGAGAGAAAACTAACAAAGCTACAAAACATGAAATACTAGAAATGCTTGTGATCCAATGCAGAACACCAAAATCCAGTGTGAAGCAGGATGCCATGTAATGCCTTTGACTGAAAGAGGTAATCCATATGATGGGGGTTTTTTAATCTGGTGGAATGCCACTGTCTATGCAATATCTGTGTCTGCTCTTTAGGAAGCTGGTTGGGGAGAGTATAAATAAAAGCACAGGCTAAATGTTTCATGCTCTCACATAAAATTTTTGTTATTTGATATGGGAGACACAAGCACCAAAATGTTCATGGTTACAGATTTCAAATTATGGCGGCACCAAATCCAAATATTCCAAAATCATTAATCAGACTTCTCTAAAGCTTGTCTCAGTGTGGCACTGAACAGTTTCTCTGGAGGAAATCACCTATAATTACCATTTTACAAGATTTACAAGAGTCTTTTATTTTCAGACTGACTTCAAAATAATGAGATACAGAAAGAAGCACTCTTCCAATTTATCTTACAATTCACAAGCCATTGGGATATTTCAGATCTGTGTTTTAAATTTTCTTTGTAACCCAGAGGACTAGAAATTTATTCTTTTGAATAAAATGCGACTTTCTTATGTAATCAGTTGCCCTGAGAGCAAGATCTTTAAGATAAATGTTGAATTTTATGATGCTTCTGATAAGCTCCTAAGAATTGGAGTCACTAAATCAAAGAATAAAAAATGTAATCACAGGGTCATACTATAGGGCCTGTGAGAACAAATTGAATGATGTTAGAAAATCAAAGGAACAACTTCATCTTGCAAAATGACAATTATGGGTGCTTTCATCCCTACAAATTGTTCAACTGTCACAATGTTGCAGCAAGCTTTAGAGATGTTAAACGAGTACCTCAAAATGTCCTTCTCTAAAAGTATTCTAATGGAGCAATTCCCCCTTGGAAAGAATGTATTCAAGTGACCAGTGACAGACTTTTCAAGCCATTTGGGTGATTAAATTATGGATAATCATGATCCATCCATTCGTACTGAGGATATCCTAGAGTACAAGCATAGGAGTCTCCCTGCTGTGTCATGGTCTACACCTTTTCTGGGAACTGCACCAGAATTGCTGGTGGCTCATGTTGCAAGCCTGATGACTATGTCATTCTCTGTTATTCTGCCCAAGAATGAAAAATTGAGGTGGCACAATAATTGGTGAGGTTTTCAGCAATCATTCCTGAAAGCTGAGGGACTGGCATGAAGAATGACTGGATGTTTTGGTGTTTTGGTGCCACACACAGAAGAGTGCTGACTATTTCAATTTGCACTGGACAGTCTACTCTTCCTCCCAACGTATTTTCCAGACTTGAAGTTTAGCATGTCTGGAGAGGTTAAATTCAGGCAGGCATTATTGAGTGGAAAATATATTCTGGTCAGGTACCACTTTCTTTCCCAGTTAGTTCCACACATACTTAGCTGGTTTCATCATTCTGGTGTGCTGACAGCTCCTCACAGGAGCGAAATTATTTGTCTGATCTAGTGCCTGGGCTGATTAATTGGTTCACTATGCAAAACGGCCCTACTGAGATCTGGCTTTATTGAGAAAGAACAGGAGGCTCATTTTGTCCCTGTTTCTGCAGCAACAGATTTCTACAAACACTATTTGTGGTGTTGGTAGAGAGATTCAGAATGGTTTCTGCATAATTCTTTTTGGAACTATTTCCCTGGATGTTTCCTGCATCAAAGTGAGTCTGTGCAGCACCCTGCTAAGGTAATCAACTCTTTGTTTGTGTACTTGTGCCTCTCACATTATCCTCCTGCCTGGAATGGCAGCAATAGATCACAGCCTAAAGTGGGCACTACCTCAGCGAGGTTGTAGATGCAGCCTGGGAGCACAAATCCAATACATCTAATACTGAATTACCCTCTGCAATCAGTTGAGTTTGGTGCTTCAGATAACCCGTGAGGAGAGGCTGGTTTTCCCTAAAATAGTCTTTTACCTTTTCATATGTATTCAATAGGAAATTAAGCACCTCCAGGACATAATTCAGTCCACATATATTAGACATACACATCTTCCTAGATGTGTGATGAAAATCAGTAGCTTTGAAAGTGCTCACCTTTGGCTGTACCAAGGTGGATGGAGCTGCAGATTCCCAGCAATGTGCTATTGAGAGTTTCTGGTGCCTATAATTTTCCAAGGAGGTCCTGGAGAGTCTGGAGAAGGCCAAAACCCTGCTGGTCTTCTCAGGGTGAGCCCATCACATACAACTAGCAGAAGAGGGTTGAGGTGAATTGAATGCACTCAAGATTGAAGATAATTCAGTCTGAAAAGGACCCCAGGAGGTCTCTAGTCCAACCTTCTGCTCAAAGCAGGGCCAGCTATGAGGTCAACATGTTCCTTTGCTGTCTTTATGATGAAAGAATTTCCCCTTTTTCCTGGTCTGAACCTCTCTCATATCAACTTGTACCTGCTGCATCTCATCCTCCTTATATGCATGGCAAAAAGCATGGATGTAGTTGCTTAGCTGAAAGCTTTGAAAGGTACAGAGAGCATAAGGAGAACAAGTAAATGTAATGCATAAGGAAGACAGATAATCAGTATTTCTCTGTTTGCACATTACTATTAATTGTTTTGTTAGCTAAGGAATGATAAGGTGCTCTCTGTCAGAGACTCATAATAGGCTGAGTGCAAACACTCAAATAAAACAGCATTTTCAAAAAACTGAACCTATTTGCCAAATACCGAAATATACAAAAGTAATAATTGACATTTTAGAATTAATTGACTGTAGTTTGGAAGCAAAATATTACTTTTAGAATCTGAAATATGTAAGTGCTTTTCCTAAGCATACAATTTTTTTTTGTACTGGAATAATGTGTAGTAATTACAACAATTATTCCTGGGAGGACCTCAGACCTAGCTCATTACCTTGCCATGTCTGATGGTCACTGAGCTGTTACAGGACCTCTCTATCTGTCTCTGTCTCCTTTTCACCAACCTGGTCCTGATGAGTGGTTGCTCACTGCCCCTTGCGGCAGCCCTGCCCCTCCAGCTGCCTGAAACAGTCTGAAATGACAAAGTATGATTTTCATATGCAAACATCATATTTTTTTAAAAATCACCTGTTTGTATCTAGTGAACCCAACCTGACTGACCCCATGCTGAGCAAACAACATGGCTTGAAGATTTTGTTCCTACCTGTAGAGCAAGAACTCTTAGATTGATCTCAAAGACACAGACTGGATGTTTGAAAAATATTTAGTTTTCTAAAAAATTTAGATCTGAGGATGACATCTCTATCACTAAAGGGTTTTAGGAGTATGTTTGACAGCCAGCTGTCAGGAATGCATTAAGTTGCTTTTGTCCTGGTTTTGGATGAGGGGATGGACCCTTCTGGTACATTTCCTTTTGGTTAATCAGTTACCATGAGGCAGTGTCTACCTTTTATTTGACTTTAAACAGAGACAAGGAGTGAGACTCCAAACTTGGGAGCACAGTTCAGTTCTTGATGGGGTGAGCTCGTATTTTAGCTGCTCATCTTGAGCTCATTAGTTAGTGAGTTACTAAATCTGCCACTTGAATAATTTCTGATAGGAACAAGTGAGATGGTGTCTGGTGATTGCCATTCATATTCAGTTCATGTTTGAATTTTTCTGGCTGCACCTCTGGGTGATCCAGTTTACCAGCCTGTTTTATGGATGCCAATCCTGCTCATTGGGATGCCCACATGGGCCCCAGGCTGTAATTATTCAGCTCTACTATATGAATATATTGGAGAGTAGGTGAAGGCAGGGGAGGAAGAGGACATGATCATCAGCCTTAGGTTCTGTTTTAACTTGATTCTCTGCTAATTCAATGGTTTTCCAACTGATCTCGAAGAGAGCAGACAGAGATCACGTTTAAGAAAGTCCTCTTGCTCATGTTTATGACAAAGTGGAACCTCTGGTGCTTACATAGTTCATCTTTCCACTTCAGAGCAACTCTCACTATTTGCAGAGGGCACTTTCACCATTCCCTGATGACACAGAAATGACAGGAAGGTTCCTGATGTATGTGTCAGAAAGCAAATCCAGCTCTGACAATCTGATTGATATTGTGTCTTCAGAACATCATATTGATGCTATCTGAATAAGTGTCATTGCTATTTATCGAATTTCTGCAGCCTGCATAACACAAATTGCTGGAAGACTTTAATACTTGAGGAAACCCATCTGATCCTAAGGGCAAGCAATTTGTCTGAGATTTCTAACAGCAGGGAAGCTCTCAACTTTTGCCTCTTTGCACTCACCTAATTACCTGACTTTGTGCACCTAATTAACTTGCAATGCTGTCATCAAGGGAATCCATGATATTTCCAAACAATTTTGTGGCAACTGCAGATGAGCCCTCTGTAGAAAAGACACAATCTGCTTTTTAATTGCTATGTCCATTTTTCCCTATTCCCTTTCTGTATTCTCTTTCAAAAGAATCAGAAGTGAGGAGAAACAAAATTGAATGAAGGGCATAAGAAATGCCATGTACTCCTGAGACAACATTGTGTAACACTGAATCCTAAAGAGATCATATGTACATGAAATGTAGGTTAAATTCCCTTCACCTTTCATTGCAACAAACAGCTTTTGATTATTTAGCTTCCCTTTACATCTGGATTGGATTTGACCAGGACATATGAATTTCCACATTGTTTTTCCATCTTTTCAAGGGTGGTCCTTGAGATGATGTTTTCTTCTCTGTCCAAAACATTTCAAGAACAAACTCCACTTGACATCTTCCAGGACACTTATGGACTCTTGTACTTAAGTATAACATTGGGAGTCAGGAGTTTTGGGATCTATTTCTGTCTCTGGCACTAAACACTAGAGGAGGGACTCAAAAAAAGGCTCTGACATTTTAAAAGAGAAAGTTTTCACTTATTCTCTATACACTTGTGGATGTATTATTCCACACCAAATAAACATGTTTAAGTTAAGTAAGGTAACTTTACTTCAAGGTAAATACTGACTGTAGTAGTTCCTCTGTACTGCAGTGATATTCTATGTGGAATGGAGACAATAATTTAGCTGCTAAATTATGTCATGTATTTTTTAAACCCAGTTCAGGAAGCTGAATTGAATTTATTGCCATTTTTACCCAATAAAAGAAAAAAGCAACAACCCATACAAAACTTTTCACCAGTAAGAGAGATTTTCAGAGGAGACAGTGATGATTCCATTAAACAGGGAGCAGGAGGATGGAGAGCTCTTGTAATTTATGCACAGCTGTGTTGGCTGTTCCTATTCTCTTAAAGGCCTCAGTCTTGCCTTGCTCCCATCCATTGGTGTGCATCAGGGGATGTGGGTGCCAGTGTAGTTAATCCAAGTACAATGCCATGCCATGCTCTCAGAACTTCCCTTTTCCTATTTTCAATTTTTAGCATTTTAATTCTGGTGCACTAATTTTGCTGCCCATGACAATGGCTTAATAAGTGTTTGTTCTGTCTTCCCAGCATTAGCCTGTATTTTTCTGTCTCTCTCACCTCTTTGCCTCTCACACCAATTTTCCTTTTTACTCTCGTCATACCCCTTAAGACATGCTAAGTGATAATAATTCCTGGCAGAACTGGACTCTTAAGTTAATTTTTCCGTGGGTTTGTATTAAATCTCCCAGTCTTGGCTATCCAGAACATTTTGAGCCAAGAGTGCATTTTAGCTCCTGGCTGGGCAGTGGTAAGCAAACACAGCACCAGTCTGCAATACTGTCCTTGCAGCTACCCATGGTTAATCTCTTTCCACACTAAGAATTGGCCATTTGTTCCTACTCTTTTCTCCTTATCTCTTCTCCAGTTTTTAATCCATGACAAGACTTTACCTTTCACCCCTGGCCAAGTTTCTCAATAGGCTCTTGTGCTGGACTTTATCAAAAGCCTTTTGAGAGCCCTCTGAGTCCTCCCTGCTCTGCAGCTTTGTTAACCCTTTCAAGGGATTCAAGTTGTAAAACAAGAACATGAGCGAAAGAAGATTAGAGCTCACCAGCTCATCTGCTGGTTTGCATATCTATCATCATTTTTGTGTTTTCTTGGCCAAATGGATTCCAGTTGCAGGAGGGGTTGGTTATATGAACCTGCTTTTCTTGGAGGCAGTCTGGCTGTTTGTTCCTTCACCACATTTTGGGAGGGAGCAGAAAATAAACTCAAAATAAAACTCAACAGTTTATTTTAAATCATGGGCTAATTTGTGTCTCTAGGTGTTCATGTCAAACTCTGAATTAACTGTTCCAAATCCCCAGCCTTGGAAACAGACTTGTATGTATCCTGTCATGCCAACTGTGTATCCAGTCTAAAGGCATGATTTGGCTGCTTGAAAGTGGCCCAGCACCATTTAAGATGGCCATGAGTAAGTGGTTATGTGCTTCATGGAGCAGCTCTGTAGGTAGGTACCAAATGGCACTGTGGGACATCTGGGCAGTGCTGGACAGACAGATGGAAGGGGCATTTCTCCTGAGCCAGAGGACACGACTTGCAGCTCAGGGTCGGGCAAGAGGCCTCCAGAGGTCCCTCACAACTCCATTTTCTTGCTCCAGTACAGTCCTAGTAGCTGTATTGGCACTCCCTGGCTCCTTGCCCTCCCTCCAAACCCTTCTGCAGAGTGTAGCAGCTCCCAGGCCTGCAGGGCTCTTCCCATTGTGCAGCCCAGCGGGTGACTGGTGGGGCTGGCAGAAACCAGCCCCTTTTCTCTCTTCAGAAGCTTCTGTTTGCAGTGACTTGCCATTTTGCATAATCTTACCAAGCCCCTCCTGTACCCTATTCCACCACTGCAGTGTGTGTCCTTTACTGTCACCACATAGACATTCCACTGATAATGCCCCTTTTACAGTTGTTGTCATTTCTCTGCTTCCACTGAAGCAGCTCCCTGGTGAAATGTCCCCAACCCCACATGAACTAAGCCTGGTCACATTAGTGTTCAGCCCTCAGCCAGCCCTGCTTCCCTTCCTGCCTGTTTGTACTGCCTCTATCTGGGCCTTTTGAAGCTTCACCTGGAAGATGTTTATTTAAAAAAAAACTGAAAACCTTCAAATCTACAGTGCCTCCATTTCAAGCAAGCTGGGTGTATTCAGTATCTCTCAGGGTGTGACTGGCTGATGTCTCTGGCTTTTGCTCTCCTTTTTACCTGCCATTTTGTCTAGACTAACATCATTACAACTGTTTTCACTTCTGTTTTCACTTGATATTTTTATCACCATAAATGTAGGAGAGAAGAGAATATAAGCAGTAAGAGACTCTCAGCAGGCCTTGCTTTGCTTGTGAGAACCATGACCATTTCCTTTTTCCCCTGCAGCCTTGATTCTGCTGCACTTGCTTCCTGCATCCATGCTCCTGGGGGTCCACTCATACATCTTCCAGAACTATTCCTTTTGTAAAGAAAATACCAAAATTTTAAGTACATCTAGACAGGAGCTCGCTGGGTTCTTGGGGCAGACAATGGGAATTTCACCATTTGCTTTCTTGGTTTTTTACCTGATTCATTTTTTATATGTATTCCTGCCTGTAATATATACATATAATAATACAAAAAGTACTTTGACTATAAATAAATATACACTTTTGCTTTTGGTAGTACTGTCACCTTACAATGAATATTGCAGGAGTTGTAGACCATGTACTGAAATCTCTGGCTTTCACAGGGCATCCCATAACTCTCAAAAGTAAAAAAGTTTAAAAAAAAGGAGAAATACAATAACATTTTTCAGTCACCACCTGTAATCTATAGGGGCATCAAAAGACTCTGGAGAGATCTGCTATATATACTGAATACTCTGAAGAAATACTGTCATCAAGAAATCAATTCTCAGCTCATAAACAAGCAGATAAAATTTTACAAAGAGCACCTTCAACAGGGATATACTACATTCCTGCAAAGACAGCTACCTCTCCTGAGACAGGAGCATTAGGAAGCTTTAACCCTTCAGGCAGTGATCAGAAAACTCAGCCAGTCTTTGGACATGTTTTTGTCAAGCATTTTGCCTCCTTAGGAAGCAAACATCTTAAATGTGTTTCTTGTGAGAAAGTCAAGGGCATGCTGAGGACAATGGTTTTACCCCAAAGCTCTTTGTCAGGACTCAAAGAAACACTGATGTTGTGTAAACACCATTTAAAGTTGCCACAACAAGAACCCTGACAACAACAGATAATAATATAATATAATAAATATAATATAATAAATATAATATAATATAATATAATATAATATAATATAATATAATATAATATAATATAATATAATATAATATAATATAATATAATATAATATAATATAATATAATATAATATAATATAATTGTTTGAAAGGAGGTAAGATATTCAAATCAGTGATGTCACTGCTCATGCCAGGTTGATTCCCTGAAGAAGAGCAAATCTATTATTACCAGAGCACAGGGAAGTGCCCTCTACAACGTGACCTCCTTGTTCCCACACCTTTTGTCAGCTTTTTTGACAACTTTTTATTAAATTTTGGCACTTAGCTATATTCATGTTACAGCTGCCTTGCCTTTCTGTAACACTGCTGCTGACCAGGGGTACAACAGGTCATCAATTTTGCAAAATACCTGTATTTTTGGTAGGAATTTTCTACAGGAAGTTTTCTGACAGTTGTAAAAAAAACTGTTCTGATTATGTTCTAACTTTTCCAATAGAAAAGGTTAATCTGAAGGAGAAGATTTGAAAGTCTGTAAATTAACTTGCATACCACAGCTTCTTGAAGCCAAGAAAGAATTAAACAACAAGGTATGAAACATTTAATGCTGTACTTACCCTGGCCAGTGAAGGATTTGGAAAAAAGTAGGTAACATTTTCTGGAAGGGGAAAGGTTTTATACACAATAGGAAAACCAACCATCATTTCCTTAAATGTCAGCAGAGTGAATAATCACATAAAATAAAACTAAAAAAACCCCAAACTCTTCTGCACCTGAAGAAAATAGAACATTGCTGTGAGATTCCTGCAGGAACCATATGACTTAGGGTTAAATCTGAGTAAATCAGATTTTGCTCAGCTCATCTTCAGAGCATCCAAAGGAAAAAATGTGCTGCTTTCTTCTCCATAAAAACACAGCTTTTCTTCTATTTAATTTTGGGACTAACAAAAGGGGAATATTGTATGAGTCAGAAGTAAATTGCTGTCATATGAAATAATTTTTGCTACTCTCACTCACCTCAACTCTTTTCATTTGGCTTTCTTAAGTGTAGTACAGAGAAACCTTACCCAACCAACCTTGATGCTCTGGTGTCTCAGGGATTATATATCAAGCTCATTTTAAATCACAGATTTAACACATAATGTGTTGGCTTTCAGCACCTGATAAATGTTATGGGTTTCCTAATGACCTTGCAGAATTGGAACCACCAATCCATCGGTTCTCCAACTGTTGTTTGACTATGTGGCATTAAAGGCTGAATATTTTATTAACAAAAGGAAAACCACCCTTAAATTAAAATAAAATACTCTACTCAAGAGCCCAACTGCATAATGCTCAACCTCAAATCCAATTTGTGCTCTTAGCTGGCTTCAGAATACACACATTGGGTAACAAAAAAGGTTTTCTAGTAACATACCAAACGTGGATCAGATTCCATCACCTGCTACAATCTAAGGATGTCTTTTTAAAAGAAAAGCAATCATAACAAGAGAGTTTCAGAAGCTAAAATAATAAAATGCTGAAACTGAGTGGAAATAACCCTAGAACTGTGGACACAGTGGTTGGAAGGGTGTTCTGGAGACCTCTTGCCCAGCCTCCTGCACAAAGACAGACAATTGACAGCTCAAGATTAGGTCAGATGTGGCTTTGCTACCCAGATTTTGAAAACCTACAAAGATAGAGGCTGAGCTCCCTCTCTGCAACCTGTTTCAGTGCTGCACTACATTCCTCATGAAATTATGTTTTTCCTGCTCTCCTTCCCAAGCTGCAGACCCCCTACTCCCCTCTCTTACTGCCCTGTGCTCCTGAGAAGGGTTTGTTTCCATCTTTTTTATCATTGTCTATCAAGGACTTCTGGACAGCTTCTGAATTTCTCCTTTCACTCTCTTTTTCCAGACTAAATGAGCCCACAGGGGCAGGAGATCCCTGACCATGTTACTAGAAACGTGTTTTGACATTGGGGACCTAAAGAAGTTCCCATTTGGACAGCAGCAGGCAATACTGGTTTAATGCATGGGCAAAAGAAGGTCTCAGAGTCCTTTGGAGACCTGCCCAGGGTGGAAACCTCCAACAGACCAAAAAAATTGCACAACCTTTTCTGCAGAGCAGGGATGAGGTTGCTTAATGGAGAAGGGGAAAAGGAAGGTTTGACAAGGCCATCTCTTCTGGAGAAATTGCCTTGTGCTAAAACTTTCATTCCTCTGAAAGCATCTCAGCCCAATTAGCTTGTAATTTAATCTCCTGTGTTTCATCTCAGGGTGTTTCAGCTGCTGTGGGTTTTATTTGCACATGCATGGTTTGTAGTTAGAGAGATGCCAGCTCTCTCTCTCTCTGAGAGTACTAAGAGAACCAGCTGAACATTAATCTGGTGTGGGCAAGCACCTGCAGCACAATAAAAGCATCCCCTGATTTTCTAAAACTCCCTCTTTCATTCCCTGCTCTTTCCTCTTCCCTTGCTAATTTTTCTGCATTTCTTTTTTTTTCTTTCTTTTTTTTTTCCTGGCTCTATGCTCCTCTTTTTCAAACAAACACCTCTTTTTCCACATTCTTGGTTCCTTTCTCCATCCTCTGCTCCCTTCCTCCACATCTGTGCATTAAGCCTTGGTGCCAACATTAGAGCCCAGGGTGCGAACCCATGCAGCTTCACATCCCAACTGCACTCGTGAGACAAAGGAAAAGCTCCCACTCTCTGCAGCAAGCCTGCCAAGCCAAGGTGGATTTATAAGGAAGATCTATGTGAGCCAATGGCAGAAAGCACTTGCTACATGTGCACAAAACATCACAACAAGGGGAGGGCAGCCAGCTCTCCGTGTTCCTGGGGACGTGCTCTGTCTCCATGGTGGCATTTGTAGATTGCAGTACATTTGTCCATAATTTACACATGTCAGGCAGCCTGACTGGGGCAGCTGATCTTACCAGGCAAGCAGATGTCCAGAAATCCTGACATACCCACAGAGCATGGGAACATCTGTGCTATAGGGTCAGAGCACTCAGATGGAGACTCCTGGAAAGCCAGGTGGGACCCTTGGCTGTGGCAGCAACATCAGCAACAGTGTGATCCCAGCATGGAGGGTCTGGAGGGCACATCCCAGTGCTCCTACAGCCTTTTGCAGCTATAACAAGCAGACAGTGTCAGGGCAAAATAAGAGACTGAGGAGATTTTGTCTGTGCCAGAGACTTGTCTTGTTGCTGTGGATGTCACTGCACTTGGATTTGCTACTTTCAGCATGGAGATTGTGTTCCCTTTCTTCTTCTCTATTCAGATAATCAGCAGTGATGCTGAGAATTTCTTGGTGTCCCGTAGGCCTAGCAGAGACACAATCTTCAACTGCACATCCCCTGAGTGATGGGGAAACCTGAAGCACAGTACAGAAGTACACAGCATTCCTTATTTTTTCTGGATTGAAAATTAGCAGGTTTATTCATATAGGTCTGAGGCTTTTTTAACCATTGTGGAGGAAGAAACATGTCCTAAGCCTAGATTTCACCAAGTCCAAAGTAATGGACACTGAACAGAGACAACATGATGCCAAAGCCTCAGGATTGCTGTCAGTCAGTGGCACTCACTCTTCCTGCTCTGGTGTCCTGGCACCAGCAGCTCCTGTGCAGCAGGATCCTCACTGCCCTCTCAATCCCTGCACAAAGCATTCTCCCATCTCTGAAACCTCATCCCCATCCTGTTCTCAGTTTTGACTGAAAATTTCAGATGTGGGGATTAGGATATGAAAATCCCAGCATTGACACTGAAACCACATTCACAGGATCTAAGGTAGGGCCAATCTGCAGAGCACTGTGACATATTTACCCAACAGGGACAGCAAAGCAAGGGAATGAATGCATTACCCTATATCTTCCTGAGAAGAGTCATGGTAATAATGGTGACATCCTTAAAACCACATGTATCTGTTTCCGTGGGGAACCAGACAGTTTCAGTAAAACTTCACCATATAGCTGACAACAGACAAGGAGCAATCCCCATCCAAAACTTCCTAAATCCAGCAGCTTTGAGGGCTAGGGGACACTGTTTCAGCCTTGCCAAGTGTTGTCACAGGCCATGTGTATCTTGTGCTGTCAACACACCACAAACCCAGTGCATGACAGGGTAGAGGCTCTGGGTTAGACACAAGTCCAGGACAAAGAGAGACTGATCAGGTCATCTGATGCTGATGCCTCTTCCATGATCTCATTACTGAGATCTGTCGACACCATACTCTGGGAAGTCCCTCACTGATTAAAAGTCTCGAGTCCCATCATCCTTCCCAGGCCAGACGTGGGGAATTCAGCCTCCTCAGACTGGTTCCCATGTTTAGTCCTCTAGTGCAGTAGAAGAGGCTTTGTCTGCACAAGGGAGCACCAAAGGGAGCCTGGTTGGCTCTCCCCAGAAACTCCTAAACCAGGGAGAGCTAAAAAACATGGCATCTCCAGTTGGAGACAAGCACACTTTATTACCTGGGTCTCGCAGACAGGCAGAATTGTCTGCTACTGACATGTAGGGTCCAAATCTGATCCAGCTAAAACTCTCTTTTAATTGGCTTAAAGGAAAGGTTGTACTTATTATAGATAGATAGATAGATAGATAGATAGATAGATAGATATAGATATAGATATAGATATAGATATAGATATAGATATAGATATAGATATAGATGTAGATGTAGATGTAGATATAGATATAGATATAGATATAGATATAGATATAGATATAGATAGATATAGATATATAGGTATTTTTATTGTAGGTAAAAATTTATATGCAACCTTGCCAATGTGAAAAAGTAAACATGACTTTGCCCAATTTTTTCTCTCTGATTTTAATAATCTGCATTTTTTATTTTATCAGACTCTTGGAAGAAGAGGGAATAGTTGTCCTGCTTTGTGTCTCCAGCATTTTGTGATGGCCTCTTCTGCAGCCTGTTTGGGGCTCCTTGGAGGAAGTGTCACATGAAGGAAACCACCTCAGACAGGGCTTTCAGAAAGACAGATGTGCCACTATTGACAATGTTATACATATTGGCAATAAATAGTCCCTTCCCTTCCTAGTCTCAGGGAAGAGCTCTTTCCTAGATGGGAATGCAGCTTTCATGTCACAGGCAGAACATCCGAAATTAGCTGAGGGGTTTGAAGTGTTTGCCAGCAGTGCTCAAACAGCATTCCCCCTGGCAGGGTGCCTGGGCCCTCTCTGTCCCTGCTGGAGAGCCACAGCTGGCAGTGGCTGTTAACCCCTGAGAGCATCCCCGACCCCCAGCCAGCACAGAAACTGATGGGCAGCTTTGGCTCCAAAGGTGGGCCAGTGTGAACCTCCTCAAATTCAACAAAGCAAATGGGCATTCAAAGTTGGTAAGAGGACTGGAACATGTCCCCTGCAAAGACAGGCTGAGAAAGTTGGGGCTGTTCAGCTTAAAGGGGAGGTTGGAGATCTCATAGGAACCTTCCAATACCTGAACAAGGCCCAGAGGGGAGCCAGAGAGGGACTTCTCATCAGAAACTGTGTGACAGGACAAGGAGTAATGGATGAAAATTGAAAGAGGGGAAATTTAAGTTAGATATGAAGAAGAAACTGCTTAACATTCTGATTCCATGTCCTCAGTCAAAGCCAAACCTGCCCAAGGAGCCTGTGGAACAGCCAGCAGCTCTTGATGTGTTGGAGAGGAGCCCACAGACATGCCAGGTCCCAGGAGGGCACACCAGAACTACACATTCCTGTTGCAGTCAGAGACCCCAGAGGAGAAGCAGGTTGTTGCTGTGCTGGGTTATGTGCTTTAGAGATGCACTCCAGGGAATTTGTCATCCCTAAGAGTTTAGAATCCAGGAGGAATTTAAGTAGTTCTGGGATCTCAGCTTCACTTGAATCTTTTTTTTAAGGATGAGGATTCTCCACAAACAGCATCACTTGAGTCATTGAGTACATCCTCAATAGCAACTAAAGATTGAAGGAGCAGTGGGAATACCTTTGTTTCTCCCCTTGCAGGGGTATGGCTGGGATCTCTGCTCTCCAGCTGCTTTGGCTCAGTCACTGTTGCTGTCCACCCCGAGGGAGAGAGGCCCCATCTGGGACTGTCCATGACTCTTGTGCCTGGCAGGACACAGGCCTGACTGCTGTGCACAGACTCCCTCCCTGCCTTGTCTCCGTTCAATAATGCTAAATACCAACTCATCCCAGAAACTGATTCCATCCCATGCTTGACTTCACATCTCAGGCCCAGGAGAAGCTCTGCAGGTCTCAGAGCTCATCAGAAATCCATGATCCTTTCAGATGCCTCATAACAAAATGCCTGCCCCATCTTGTTCCCTGACCCGACATTTTTCTCATGCACCAAAGTTAAACCCTCCCTCTGAAATACATCTCTATGAAATAAATTTTCAAGTGCCACTAGCTCCTAACTCCTCTGTGCTCCTGGTTCCTCCTCTGATGTCTCCTTTTGCTGCCTCAGTCAGAGCAGGCTGGTGGAGGCGTTGGCCCAACACTGCTGGGCAGGCAGGTTGGCTGACCCAGACACTTCTTAGCCCCACTCCTGGCTCCTTTTTCCACACTCATCACAGTGACAGGTTGATCTGGTGTGGGTGGGCTGCACAGATGGGAGACCCAGACAGCCCATTCAGGAGCACAGCAGTAGGGCAAGAAGCAAGAAGATTCCTGAAGAGTGTTGAAGCTGCAGGGGAACTGCAACCACAACTGGGGAACACAAGTGAACTTGCATAAATCACTCCACACACCACATTTATTCCTCTAGTGCTTACAGAAATGGCAGAGCCCAGCTACCCTTCGGAGTTTATTGGATTGCTGCTGGGCTAACAAGATTCATGGGAAAATTAAAAATTGATCAGATGAGCTAAAAACATTGTGTTCTGCTGGAAAAAAAAAGTTGACTTTGAGTAATTTTGCAAGTTGGAAAAGTGTTTTTTGAACCACACTTGACATTGCTGGACACATACTGTTTTGCAGCTGGAGTGGGGTGACGGGCAATTGCTGCATTCTTTAAATGGAAGTGAAACGTTTCAGTTGCACACACTGGAAACTTTCTTCAGGTTTACAGCTGGAAAACACTTTGGTGATTGTGGCTTTTCATGGCAACTCTCAACAGATTTATTATTCTTTTCTTTGACACACTAACACATTTCACAGGGAGAGAAAACCACACTCAGCGGAGCTCTGACTACACACTCTTGGGGCCAGGCATTGTTCTGAAGGGAGGGCTGTAGTGTGTGCAGCTAGAACAAGGGCTACCCAAAGGCCTGTTGTGCAGCTGCCTGTTTAACCCCACCAGTCACAGTAACAGTCAATGGCCAGATCACCTGGAGATGCTCCAGTCTCAAACAATGATTTTGGAGTCTGGGTGCAAGTGTCCCCACCAGGCACAGCCGACCTGCACCAGGGTCTGGTTTTGCAAAGCAGAGCCAGCAAGGGCCCCATGCAGAGGCACAGAGCACCACTGAGGGCAGTCTGTGGGCACTGGACCCTCTGCAGGGGACTGGTGGCTGTGACAGGGGCCTGGGGCAGGTTCCTGCCCATACAGAGCAGCTGGAAACCAGGGAGGCTGGGAAATGACATCACCTGCCTCCGTTCAGGCAAGAACACTATACTGTCCTCATCTGCTTAAAGAGAAAACATTCTGTACCCAAATGTTACTGGGAGAGTGAGATTGTGGCTGTGCTCATACTGCTTCCTCTAGAGCTTCTCCCCACTGCTGAGGCAGTCAGGGCTGCTGGGTGGATCCATGTTAGAACCCTGGAAACTAAAAATTTTAGGCTTTCTATGCTAACAAGCACTAACCCCCAAAAAACCACTCCTTTGACCTGAAGCCATAGAGAAGACTTCCAAAATTGAATAATAGAACTAGAATCACAAGTATCTAGTTTAAATAGAAGTGTGTAATATCACATGGTAAAAAACTTAGAATTTAAAGTTTTCTAATATAGTAATATATAAAAAACAAAATGAAGGTTTTAAGGCAAAAGTTTATCTTTCTTCTTCTTCTTCATGGGTCTAAGTAATTTCATTTAATTAAATAAAAAAGTCCTCATTGCAAACCACAAGTAGTTAGTTATTAAGTTAAAAATAAAAATACTTAAAGTAACTTTTCTTAATTAAACAATTAACCCTTAAAGGACCTTATAAAAAGAAAAATGCATCTCCATTTTTAACTTGTTAACTTAATGTACTGTAAAACCCACAGTTTATAAAACTATAATATAAATAAAAATTAATAAACATCGAAGTCCAAACAAAAAATACCATCCCATGCTTTTAATCCCGACTCTAACAAACAAACAAAAAAACAAACAAACAAACAAAAAAACAACAACAAAAAAAAACAAAAACAAAAAATAAACAACAACAAAAAAAAAAACCCAACACACATCCCATCCCTTTCCTGACATTAAGCACCATGATTAAACTGGACACTTAATGTAAAACCTCTAAATTCAGACCAAAGTTCATGCAGGGCCCCAGCACCTCAGCATTCTAGCAGAAGAGTTCAGTGGCTGACAGCTTGATCTCCCCCACACAATGAGCCAAGGATGGCTCAGGAGGAGAGGCAAAAATCTGCAAATGCCTTGGGGTGAGAAGCACCAGCAGTCTTGGAATGTCCCCTGCAATGGCCACCTGCCCCTGGGCTGAGGAGGTGGATGTCCCTGGAGGAAGCTGTACCCAGCATAATATTTACAACCAGAATTTACAACGGAGATTGCCTCTGGTAGAAAAAAACTGAGCATTATTAGCAGTACAGTAAAATATCCTGGGAGTCTCTGAGGACCAGAGCAGGGTACAAGGGAGGCAGGATGCTGGGTGCTTTTCTGTGAGGAAATTTGGTTTTAAAATTAAGAGACTGACTTGCATTTGCTCTCATCTGAGTGACTCGCTGGGGTGGCTCAGTTTTGGTTTGATCTGCTGGAAGGGACAGGCAAGCTGGGACAAGCTCTGTTCAGTCTTACTCATGTGGCATCTCACTATCACACTTCTCTCCTGGCCAGACCAGCTGTTCCCTACAATCAGCCCCTCTGAGATAGCAGAATGAGCTAAACATGCTGTTCCCAGTGTGTCCCTACAAACAGCCTCCTGCCTGCCACAAGGGATGGAGGGAAGTCCCTGAGCAGATGTGGATTCCCCTTGGGGCCTCTGAGACATGCAGGGAATTATCAAAAGCAGAAATTAAGTGGAACTGCTCAAAACTTGTCCTCAGTAGTGGGGATCCAGAGGGGCTTCAGCATAGACCCAACCATAAGGAACCCAAAGCTCACCATGGTATGGATGTGGTGTCTGGGGGCTGACTTGCCTTTTGTCCTTCTCCTATCCTCTTTTTCCCAGAAGGTGTGGGACATCTCGCCTTCTGTGACAACACATTAGTTACATAAGCTCCCACCTACAGAGAGGAAAGGAAATCTGTGGGAAAAACCAAGGAGAGCAGATTTCCACCTTCTCCCTACAGGAAAGGGAGGAAAAGTGTATCCAGGCATGTTCCCTCAGAAAGATGTACTACCAGCCCAGGCTGTCTTGCTCTAGGAATGTTGCACAGGCTTTTGCACTGAGCAAAGACAAAGCAAAAGCTCTGAAGGACAGATTCTGCTCCATTTCCAGCACCAGAAATAGCCAAAACCACCAGGAAGCTCAAAGACACAGGCTGTGTCCTCTCCTGAGAAACCTCCTGAAGAAGTTGGGCTGTGGCAATGCCACTGGGAACCAAGGCAGAAACACGCTGCCTTGGAAATCACAATGGTTGCAACAAAGAGATGAATCTCTGGGTTTCAGATGCATCCTGACTTGTTTAGTCTAGAAAAGGAAGTTAAAATGCCCAAAGAGAATAATTGTCCAACACATAAAAGGTTAGAGCTGAAGATGGTCAGTCATTGCCCCCAGCTCCTGACATGAGAACGACAGATAATTGGAGCAAAATCCAGCAAAAGTTAGACAACTAAAAGGAGATTTAAACACCAGATGATAAAAACAGCGATCAAGTTACTGAAGAAAGCTTCAGACTCCCCATTAATAAAGGTTTCTAATGACAGATCAGACTAACTTTGCCCTAGAATAGTATGGAAACACCCTGTACTTGATGAAGCAAATCTTCATAAACTCTGGCCTCATCTCAACCAGAAAAGCTGAACACGGGCAAACAGATGAACAAAAATAAAAAATGAAGCTACTTAGAGAAATCATTGCCCACAAGAGCAAGTCACTCTATGAAATATGACATCCCAACATTTTTTTCTTTGCTTACTTCCCATCTCCTGTATTGCAGTTCTATGTATTGGACAGTCATTCACCCTGTCTTTCTATCCTCCCCCCTTTCCCAAGACCTGGTCATGCTTTCCCCCAGGGCTGCTACATATTTAATAGGTATTTTTAGTGCATGCATCACTATGGCATCTCCTCCCATCTAACAAAGCTGGAGTCAGTACCTGATCATGCTGTGACGTGAAACTGTGGCTCCCAAGAGTGGGGGCATGAGCTGCTGAGCTGCACATTCCAGGTGACACAATTTACTGAAACTTCAGGGCTAGACTGATTTATGCTTTCTGAAGCCTGCAGGTATGGCAGTGACCTTGTGCTGGTAGCAAAGGCCAGCTGATCTTTCAAGGTGCTCACACTCAAAACAGGTGGATGAAATCCGTCCTCACCCCAGCAGAATAGATGTGAGCACTGAGCCTGTTTCAAAGTGACACCCAGTGACCTCCTGGTAGCCAAGTGCTGAAGCAGCTGAAAAGGTCAATAACATATCAGCCAGAACAGCTGGATCTGATAGAATTTGAGTCAAGATGATACCTAGCTGGCATTGCAGAAACAACAGATGTCATCTGGCCAGTTGAACCAGCACGCTGATGTGCTAAAACAACTGAAAAGAGACTCGCATGACCACAGCAAATCACCCTCTTCCAGCCACTGAAACTGAGATGACCCACAGATGTTACACACAGATTTGCTGGAGACCAGGTTTCTGCACGTGGCAGATACAAGGCAGATCCCATGGCAAAGCATGGTCTTGAGAAGGGCTATTTGCAGCAAGGGGTACAGAGATGGAGCAGATTGCAAGGTAATAGATATCACCTCACAGTTTTGATTTACATTAGGACTCTGAAGTTTTCAGTCCCAAGCAACATTGCTGCCTTCCTGGATCAGACATACCCCAACCCCACATTTTCCATTTCACCTTCTCTGCTGTAGTTGAGGAGATGGTGATGTTTGCAGGTTTAAAAATAATAATAGTAACAAAAAGCAGCTGCTTTGCTCATAGCATCTTTTATTGTCCAAATTAAAGGGGGCTCATGGGGGCAAGGTGAGGAAAGCAGGTTGCAGGGAGTGAGGCTGAGAAGCCAGTAAGTCTTTCTGGGGGCCCTGTGATGCTTCACCTCGCTCCCAGAGCTGTAAAAAGGATTAACTTCACAAATTTAGAAAGAAAAAGAAGGCTAAAATAGGAGTCTAAAATAAGAATCAGAATCCCTCTGGTAAATTGCTGAGTTCGCTCCCTGCTATAGAGAGCCAGTGGTGTCGGGGGGAGTGAGCTATTTTCTGGAGATGTACTGGAAATAGCACGGGGTAGTCAGGGAACAGCAGAGGGTGAGCAGCAGCAAGGGAACTTGTGGGCCCTCAAAAGTTTTCCTGCTAGGTAGGGCACCCCAGAGAACAGTGGGAGGATAAGCAGGGAAAGGTGGATGTGGGATGGGATGGGATGGGATGGGATGGGATGGGATGGGATGGGATGGGATGGGATGGGATGGGATGGGATGGGATGGGATGGGATGGGAAGGCTATTGCCTAACAGAAGAATCAGTGCTGCTGATTCAAGACTCCAAGCCTCAGCAAACGCAAGGCACTGAGCCCCAAGCCTTGGTGTGCCAGTCATGGAGTGAGGGCATGGCTGAGTGCAGGGGGTGCTGACCCAAAAGGATGGGGCTTGCTGCAGCCCTGTGACTTATGGCACTATCCCAGCACCACATCCCAGCTGCTCTGGACCCCAGCATGCAGCAGTGATGAGCAGAGTTCTCTGGCAAAGCAAATACTGCCAGGCCCAACATGCCACTGCCAGTGCAGAAATTGAATTTTGCAGCAGTCAGCAGCATTCCCTCAGGGAGCACCAGCAGGTGTACAGGGCACAGCAAGAAAGGAGGTTTTTCTTACCAGACTTCAATCCTCACTTGGACATGCTGAAATTAGACACTAAGCCTTGAACTCAAATGCTCTGATCTTCCCTTTTGTTTTCAGCATAGCTCTTGGTTTTTCCCATATAAAACCTGTTTGTTGTAGCCACACAAGATACCTCATTGGTATCTAAACCATTTGTCCTGAATTTTGGGATGACTCTGCCTCTAGCAGAGGGCATGATGGGGAGGTGATGCACATCAGGAAAGTCAGAGAAAGCCATGGAGGAGACTGGGGCTAAGAAATTAGGCTAAGTAAAATCAGCCATGTGGTGCAAAGGGATCACAAAAGAGAAAAGCCTCCAACCTAATTCCTTGGTGGTTGTTAAACCCAGGAAATCAGCACCAAACCCTAGGGGTTTATATTGCTACTTTTTTTTTCTTGCAGGAGCAGCAGACTGGCACGTAGAGCACTACCTTGTAAATGAGTAACCATTCCTTATGGAGGTGTTTACAATAGGGGCACATGAAGAAGTGGTGGTTGTTAGAAGGGTTTTGATGAAATCACATTAAGCTGATGAATTCCAGCCTCGTGCCTGTCTGGATGAGAACACCAGGAGGGGGGAAAGCCCCTCTGCATCTCAAAGAAGGAGGGAGTAAAGGGGAGGGAGGCACAGAGTTTCTGTACTGCCCCCATTCCTGTGGGTGGGAGGTTTTGTGTGATGCTTGTCCCAGTGATGCACTGTAAAAGTCCTTAGGGCAGACCTTTTCTGACCTTCAGTGTTTCCCACTGAGCATTCCTGAGCACTGGTGCCTCGTTGTAAGAAAGCATGTGGTCAGGTTTGGGAAGGGAAATCCCTGACTGTCTCACCTGCTCTCAGGTTCCATGTTTCCAGTGCACAGCAGGGGCTGTAAGCAGCTGAGCCATGCCAGGTCCCAGACCCACACTAGGGCTGGGCAGGTTTATCTGCATTTCCAGGGACCTCTGAGAGCCTGAGTCTGTGTCCCCAAGAGAAGCTGCAGGCTCTGGGCCCCAAAAGTGAGACTTTTGAGGGCTGCCATGGGGCAGTGTCACACAGTGCTTCAGTGCACAGGCACTGCCCTGTGCTCCCCCTGGCACCTGAACAGAGCCTGCAGCCTCAGCCAGCCTTATTCACACTTGAGGCACTGGCCACTGAAGCACGGAGGAGAGGAGCAGCTCTTCCATGTCTCTGCTTTCCCACAGGACCCCTCACTGTGCACATGAGCGTTTGCTCACTCACTCGCAGTGACAGGGGAAGAAGAGCTGCCTCAGGTCCTAATCCCTGGGGTGGGAGTGGCAGTGACAGTGGCAGTGACAGTGACAATGACAGTGGTAGTGACAGTGACAGTACTGTGACAGTGACAGTGGCAGTGACAGCAGCAGTGGCAGTGACAGTGGCAGTGATAGTGACAGTGGCAGTGGCAGTGGCAGTGGCAGTGGCAGTGGCAGCAGCAGTGGCAGCGGCAGAGGCAGTGACAGTGGCAGTGACAGTGGCAATGGCAGTGACAGCAGCAGTGGCAGTGGCAGTGGCAGTGCTGTGACAGTGGCAGTGACAATGACAGTGGCAGTGACAGTGACAGTGACATTGACAGTGCTGTGACAGTGGCAGTGGCAATGGCAGTGGCAGTGACAGTAACAGTAACAGTGGCAGTGGCAGTGGCAGTGGCAGTGACAGCAGCAGTGGCAGTGACAGCAGCAGTGGCAGTGGCAGTGCCGTGCAGTACTCGGGAGGGCCACTGGAGGTCTGCGTGCCTGTGCCGGTGCTTTCCCTGCTCCGTGCAGGGCGCGGGTTGAGCCCCGCTCGTCCCCCCGCAGCCCGGCCAGCGCAGCGCTCCCGGCTCCCGGCGCAGCGCTCCCGGCTCCCGGCGCAGCGCTCCCGGCTCCCGGCACAGCGCTCCCGGCTCCCGGCACAGCGCTCCCGGCTCCCGGCTCCCGGCACAGCGCTCCCGGCTCCCGGCGCAGCGCTCCCGGCACAGCGCTCCCGGCTCCCGGCGCAGCGCTCCCGGCTCCCGGCACAGCGCTCCCGGCTCCCGGCACAGCGCTCCCGGCTCCCGGCGCAGCGCTCCCGGCACCCGGCACAGCGCTCCCGGCACAGCGCTCCCGGCTCCCGGCGCAGCGCTCCCGGCTCCCGGCTCCCGGGCAGCCCCGTCCCCCCGACACCATCCCAGGGCAGCCTCGGGCTCCCTCTGCCTCCAGGGTGGGGCAGAAATCCAAGAGCAAAGCTCGAACGTGGGGAGATCAGCTCGTCTGCCTCCTCTCCACGCAGGAGGCACCTGCTGCAGCTGGAGCACCACTGGCTCTCTGTTTCCCAAGGGAATACCTGCACCTTTCCCAAGTTCGGAGTGAATTCATCCCCGGGCCAGACAGACAAAGCTGTCCACCTTTGGGACAGGAAAACTTCCTTCCTTTCCCTGGCTGGCTGACACCATTGGGTAATGTTGGTATTCTCACAATAAGGCTCCTTTCCTCCAGGGTCACAGGTTGCTCTTTTCTGAAGACAGCTGCTGTCATTCAGCCCCTGCAGCTCCAGCCCTGCACCTCTTGCCTGTATCCACCATTGCTTCCCTGGCCCCTGCTGCATCAGTTGCCCTGATTTTGTTTTTCAAGTTCAAATTCATTTGTGTGCTGCAGGATAGTGGCACGAGCGTGTGTTTGCACAGTGGTTTCATTCTGGGAAGGTGTGTTCACCCACTTTCCCAGCTGGGCCAACAGACAGGCACAGCAGCTGTCTGACACAGAGAGAGCAGTTCAGTGCCAACACCGAGGATGCAGGATCACAGGTGACTCAAGGCTGGCTCACTTTGGCTGTGTTTTGGCCCAGTTTTATCCACCCCACAATGGCAGGATGGCCTCTTCCCTGCCCTGGCCTCTGCAGGGTGCCAGGCCATGCTCATTGCTCTGGACTCTGATGCCATGGGAAAGCACTGTGAATTTTGAATTTGCCCAGCGCAATCAACATAGCAACCTCACCACTATGAAAATGCCACCGGATCTTTCAAACTTCACAAGCTTTTAAGGACTTCAGTTTTAAAAGAAATAGGGCACACAAGGATCAAAACATCCCCACTATAGCAAAATCAGAGCAGCAACACAGAAAACCAAACTGGACTTCTCAGGAGAACCTAGGCTGAAGCTGCTCTAGCTTTGTCTACCCAAGGAAAATGGGGACTCCTGGCTCTCCAGGCATCTAACACTGGAAACCGGTCTGTGAAACAGGTATGTGGCTCTGTCCTGCTCCAGGAGGTCTGTCCTTCTGCCCCACCAAGAACTTCGGGATGGAACCTTCCTTGAGCAGATGTCCAGAATGCAGGGGGCACATGTGAGCACTGCTGTCTTTGGCCAGCTCAGAGTCTGCCCTGAGCTCCCCAAAAACCTCTTTGTGGACCCTAATTGATGATGCCCAACACCTGTCCCCACGCTCAGACTGTCCCTGAAGAGGATGCTGGACTGCTGGATCTCTGTAGAGAAGAGGACCAAGCATCAGGCAGCTGTGGGAAGTGTGATTTTAAGAACAGAGAAGGGAGGATCAGTGAGATGCCTCTCTCTGTGATAGGTGTTGCTTCTCCAGAAGGAGCCCAGGTCTCTGTGTCATTGGAGTGAGTGTCCCCCCACCCCATGCACAGAGGGAAGGGGATCTGTGGTCTTGCAGCAGTGTGCCTTGGGGGCATCACTGAGCAGGAAAACTGGAAATACTTGAAAATTTGCCACAGCTACTTGCTGAAAGGCATTATGAAAGGAAAGGAAAATCCCAGCCTGGATCAAGTGCTGGAAAAACCAGTGTAAAGTCAGCTCTGACATGAGCCCAACCCACAGAGGGGACGATCTATATTGCCTCCCCTGAGGCTACAAACACATTGCTGTTGGAGGAGTTGGGGCATTTGCTGGACCTTGCAAGCAGTTACAGGGCAGCCTTGCAGGCCAAGCTGAAAATGTGACTCCTTTGCTGAGCAGCAGAACTGATTCTCAAATGTAGCCAAAAAACTTCAAGTAACCTTGCCACCTTCTCCTGCCTTATCATTGCAGAGCTCATCTTGAACCAGGGCATTTAGTAGTAGCATTTTGAGGTTTTTCTGCCCGCGGTTGGTTTGACAGTTAATTTTCCTGTCCTTGCTACAAAATATCCTCATATCTTCTCTGCTCCAATTTTCTTCCTTTTACTTTTACCCTTCCTCGGTCCTTTTCAAACTCCTTCCCCCCTGCCTGCTGCCAGGCTGCAGTGCCTGCCATGTGGAGAGTAAATAGGATGCTCTTCATCCAAGTCCCATCATAAAGCTACAGTTGTACTTTGGTGATCATTAGTTAAAACAATCATTGTTTAAAACACCAGCAAAATGGCTGTCGGTCAAAAGTACAGTCATTAACCTCATGTTCTCCCCTTCTTCCTCAGCAAAGATGGATACACATTGACAGAGTTGTTCATGATACAGCAGATTTTGTAATAGTGCTACCCTGCTGACCCAAGCAGGTAGCCAAAATTCAGGTGGCTGGAGGTTATTCACAGCAAGAAAAAGAATTGACTGTGGAGGAAGGCAATTTTCCAAAGCAGTGCTGCTAATTTACAAAGAAGGTGCAAAGTCCTGCACTGAAAACCCCAAGAAATGAGCATTTCCTGGCTCACACCACCTGTGTTATTCCCACGTGCATAAGAGCTCTCGTGCTCTCAGCTTTTCTCAGGACACATGTAGCCCTGTCCCCTCCTTCATGGCCTTGTGCTCCCAGCACAGCCCCTGGACAGCCTCCCCCATACATCACAGAGCTTGGTCTGCTTGCACAGCTCTGTCTTGTACAGCTAATTGACGTGAAAGTCTCTGGAACCACTTGGGAGGAGAACCCAACCCTTTAATTTTTTTTTTTCTTTTTGTTATCTAAGCTTGCAGAGAAAGATATGTTGTCTCCCCGGGACTTCATATCCAATGTCAAAAAATACTACTCCTTAAATGAAGATGCTTAAAATCTCATCTGTGTAGTATCATAGAATTTTTTGAGTTGGAAGGGACCCTAAAGATCATCCAGTTCCAATCCCCTGCCATGGGCAAGGACACCTTCCACAAGACCAGGTTGCTCAGAATCCCATCCAATCTGGCCTTGAGCACTTATTTGTTTAAAAATATTCTGGATGGCTGCACTGAGATGCTCTAGATAAATCTTTAAGTAATTGCTACATAGCTCAGATTTTAATGTTGCTTTGATCTAGAATGGGGTTTCTTCAACATAGATGTTATTGTACATTAAATGTACATGCAAGTTCCAAAATCCCCATTTGACAGAGGATAAAGCCAGCCGTGGGTGTGCACACTGTTTGGGAAACATTCATATTTAATTCACAACCCACAAAATTCTTTCAGCCCAAAAAAGTTGTAGGAAGAGATTAATCTTCAGAGATCCCCCGGGGAGACTTACACAGCTGAGCTAGTCACCCTGAACTCCCTTTTACATATAAACTCAACTGCTTTTAGCACTGAATGATTCATTCGATCTATTTGAGATCCACATTGGGCTGTGAAGCTCTGTGACTCCAAAGGGGCCTGTTTTCCCATCTTGCTGTGCCCAAAGCAAAAGCCAGCCAGCTCCAACACCAGCAGAGATCTGTGAGTGTCAGCAGATCCCACCTCTGGCCCTGGTTACCAATCCGTGGATTTTTACCAGTTGGAAATAACTCGGCGTGTCAGGTTTTATAGTGACTTATTCACAGCACCCAGTCACGCAGGGAAGGAGGGAGCCTTCACCACTGCTGTGATGGGTCACAGAGAATGGCAGGACTGGGGAAACCAGGATGTGTGTGTGGTCACTGCCAGGCACAGCATGGGAGCTGCTGCCAACGTTGGCTCCTGAGCAGGAGATTTGTGAATCCTCAGCCCTGGGGGTCTGTGCAGTGGGAAAGGGGCCAGCAACTCAATCTCAGCAGGAAACCAGCGTCCCTAAGAGAAGGTGCTGCAGAGCTGCTGCACTCACAGGGAGGGCAATGAGAAAACCTTGGGATGCTAATTAGTCTCCCTTTGGGAAGATATTTATTAGGCAAATGCCTCACATTCACATGCACATCTGCAGTCAACAAAGAGGCTTTTACTTTTCCCCCAGCCCAGCAAAGCAGGAGGGTGGGAGTTTGCTGCTACCAAACAACCAGAGGAGCTGGGGGTGCTCAGCCTGCTCCAGGCATCTTGGGTCAAGCATGGAAAAAACAGCTGAAATGACCAAGGTCCAGGTTGAAGGAGAACCTGGAGGCAGTTGAGAAGATCTTTAAACCTGAATATCTTCTCCCCTGCTCACTAATAGAGACATTGTAAAGGACACCACCCCTGACAGGAGCCACCCCTGACAGCCAGCCTCATCCTGCTGGGATGAGCTGTTCTGGAATCACTGCATTAATATAACCTGGGGCAGCTTTAGCTATCAACCAGTTAATTGCTGAGGTTGATTGATACAGCCCCTGATGAGCAAAGGATTGTGGCTGCTTGCAGCTTTTGCAGAAGAGCCAGCAGGACCTCTCCTTGTCCAGCAGACACTGAGCAGTGGGTCATGGAGGTTTGCAGGGGACCTGCTTGGTGTTCCCCACTCCTTAGGGTACAGGTGCCTTGGGAGAGCAACTGTTCTTCCTGAATTGTTTCCCTGATTTGTAATCACACAGATCTCACTGCTTCAAGAGTTACAGTAAAATCTGGTTGGAATATGTTTCAAGTCATGCAAAGCCCAGGGTTGGACAGAAAACCTAAAATTTCAGACAAAGAGCAGGGCACGATCTTGTCAGCAGGGGAATTGGTAATTCTGTTTTACATTTGCTGGTTTTGCTGTTTTACATTTGCCCCTGTTTCCTAGGGCTCATGAGAGGGAGTGACTCCCCTTGACCCAAGATGAGAGATGCTGATTTGGGAAGGATAAATAATGGCATTTCCAAGGCTTACTGGTTTGATGTGCTAATCCAAAGCAAAGTTAGCCTGAAGCAGACCTGCTCAGGCAAAGCATGTTTCTTACTGAAATACTCAAACTTTCTCAGCCCCCGAGTCACACAGCCTGCCCTCATTATCCCAGGTTTTTTTCCCCAATGTGCCAATGGATCAAACATCTGTACAATCTCCTGTTTTACACTGAGCAGCAGGAGCTGCTGAGAGCACTGGCATGACATTAAAACTTTAAACTGTCCATCTTAATTAAATTAGTTCTATCCGCGAGGTTCATCAGTCGGTCATGGCATGTGGGAGATTTACCCTCAGGTCCTGAAGGAGCAGAAGTAAACTCAAGAGTAAAATCCTCAGTGACTTGGGATGACAACTGTGTTCTTAAAGACCAAAAGCTCCTGGCAGAGCAGTTGGCTTGCCAGCAAGCTGCTGTTACAATATCCTTTTCATTCCAGGGACCCAAATCTGCCGTCTGTGAACCTGACTGGCTTTTGCAATGATTTCAGAGGCCCTTAATTTTCACTGACATTTGCTTTGGTCAGTCACAGCTTTCAGCTCCTCCTTCCCTCCTCCCCATTTTGCAGCATCCCCAGAACCTCCCCTTCACCCCCATTTACAGAGAAAGCTAAATCTTGGCTTTCCAATAATAAAGGTGAAGTTTGGCATTCATACAGTGAGGAAAGACTCAGGAAATTTGGTCCAGTGCTTTGTGTCTTCTTTGAGTCACTGCATGATGGTGCACAAATCACTGCATCCCTCTGTGCCTCAGTTCCCTGGCTGCGGCCAAGGATGACACCCCCTTATCTCAGGGGAACAGGAGATATTAATTACTGCTCATAAGATGCTCAAATGTGGCAGCATAAATAGTAAACAAGTATTTAGTACTTTTCTAAAGATAACTCATCTGCAAACACTCAGGCCCATAGCCCAGAATTGGGAGCTCCCTTGGCTGTTACATAACTGCAGTAGGTTGTTTTTTTTTTGTTTTTTGTTTTTTTTAAGGCATGGGTTGTTTTTATTACTGTAGTAATTTCATAAATAAGGAATGCATCTGACTAGAAAGGATGAAACAAAAATAAATGCCTGCTTAACCCAGGCATCTTAATTATATTTCTGAAACAGCAACCTCCTATCTTTGGCCTGAAGCTTTCAGAATTCAAAGGCAAACACTGCCCTGATTTTTTCAGCTTTTTTCTCCCATCCACTGACTCTTTGTGTTGGTGAATTTGGGACTGCCAGGTATCTCCCAAGTGCAGGAGTTCAACTGCTCCTTCATTGATGAGATGAGATGTCAGGGGAGATGCAGGGGTGCCATGTACCTTGCCTCCCCTCGTTGGGGTGATCTCCCTCCCACGGGAGGCTCCACTTTTGTTCAGGAGATGCTCTTTTGGCCAACTCATCCACTATTGTACCTGTGCCACGATGCCTTTTATAATGCTGTGTTTTGATCTCCAGTGCAGGCAGTCAGAGGCTCTGGGGGCTGGGGGTTGCTCTGGCTGCAGTTGCAGCTGATGCTCGTTAGAAAGGGGAACTCTGCGGGTGCTCGAGCAGCGCTGCAGTGCCTGGCCACGAGCAGGTCCCACAGCCACCCGAGGAGCACTTCCCACCAGGGATGCCCAGCGCAGTGCAAGCCTGTGGGGTGCTGGCACCGCTCCCCCGGGTGGAAAGGCTTCCAAGTCCTCATCTAAACCTTCCCTTCTCCCTGTTCTCATACTCCTGAACTATTTTTAATAGAGAAGTGAAGCAATGAAACCACTATGAAATCATCACAGTGAAATCAAGCTTTAGCTTGAAGCAAAGATCCAGTCACTGCATCTTCCTGAGGACCAAAGCGTAGCCTGTGACCTCGGGCAAGGCAAATCCCGCAGAGTTCCAGTGACACAGCCGCACTCCCTGACAGCAGAGTGCATCTCCCAGGACGCGCAGGGATAAACTCGTAGGGAGGTGCACGGGTGCACCTCACAGGAACGTGCACCTGGCAGGGGGATCCAGGGACGTTAACGAGAGATGATGCACGGAGGGTGCACAGGAGCACCTTACCGCAGCAAGAGGCACAGACGGAACTTTCATGGGGTGTATGGGTGCACCTTGAAGGTGAAGGCACATGAGGCTCGCAGGGGCTGCAAGTCCCAGGGGGATGCACGGGTGAAGTTTGAGGAGAGGCTCGGCTGCTGCGGCCGGGGGCTGTCACCAGGCAGGGGGAGGCGCAGGCGGAGCTCTCGGGGGATGCACCCCACGGCACTGATGGGTTCGGGGCCTCCCGTCTCCCCGCCCCGCATCCCCCGCCCAGCCCGTCCCTGCACCGGCCGCGCACGGCGCATGCCTCGGGCAGATGCCGGCCGGTTCCAACCGGGAGAGGCCGAAGCTTTTCGGGTCCTGCGGAGAGGAGGAGCCCGTCCTTCTGCCTGCGCATCCCCCTCCCCCTGCATCTCTTCACCGCCCCGCGGAGGGGCGTGGAGGCGGCGGGGCCGGCCGCGCTCTTTGCACCGCGCAGTGGCGTGGGCACGGCAGGAAAAGTTACTGACCGAGGGGTGTTGAGGGATGGGGAGGGGGATTTACTTGGGTTTGGGACAAGCCGGGGACCGCGCGGCATCCCCGTTCCGTGCGGGATGGCGGAGCTGGGGCGCAGGGACGGGGAGGGACTCACGGTGGAGCAGCCGCGCCGCAGCCCGGCGGGACTCGGTGTGAACCCGGCGGGGACTCGGTGTGAACCCTGCGGGACTCGGTGTGAACCCCGTCGGGACTCGGTGTGAACCCGGCGGGGACTCGGTGTGAACCCGGCGGGACTTCGGTGTGAGCTCCGCCGGGACTCGGTGTGAACCCTGCGGGGACGCGGTGTGGGCCCCGACGGGACTCAGTGTGAACCCTGCGGGGACGCGGTGTGAACCCTGCTGGGACTCGGTGCGGACCCGGCGGGGACTCGGTGCGGACCCCGCCGGGACTCGGTGCGGACCCCGCCGGGACTCGGTGCGGACCCCGCCGGACGCGGTGCGGGCTCGCCGGCCGGCCCTCCCTCCCCGCGGCTCCGCGCACCCGCAGCGACTACTCCAGAAAGCTGCTGAGTGCACAGCGCGTTCGCAGTTGATAAACAGACACATAAAAAATAAATGAATAGCCCCCTTCCGCGTGCGCCGGTGTATGCGGGCAGGGATGCGCGGCCCCGGCGCTCCGCGCAACCCGCGCCGTAGTAATTTGCAAGGGGCGGTGCAGGGTGGGGGGGCCAGGGGAGGTGTCCCGCCCCCCCGATCACATGGCGACCCCGCGCAGCCAATGCGGAGGGCTCTAGGACCCCGGGGACCCGCGGCCCCCCCGCCCTATAAATGCCTCTCCAAAATGCAGCGGGGCTCCTTCCTCTCGTCCCGCCCGGCCGCGCTGCTCTGCGCCCCGCTGCCCGCGGGTCTCCGTGCCGGCTCCGCGCCCCGCTCCTTCCCCCTCCCCCTTTTTTTTTTTTTTTTTTTTTTTTTTTTTTTTTTTTTTTTTTGTTAATTTTCCAGCACCTCCCCTCCGTTTTCTCCTCGCCCCCTCCCCGCGGCCGGTTTGCATGCATTGTCTGTCTCCCAAGATGGTTTGTGAGACCAAGATTGTGGCGGAAGATCATGAATCAATCCCGGGATCCAAAAAAGACACGATCATTGTTTCCTCCTCCCAGATGTGGCCCTCTTTGGCGGGCTCCCCTCCCTCACCCCCACCTCCCCTCACTCCACCAAAAGAAGACCCCAGGCGCGACAATGTCTATATCCGCGAATTCCACCCCTCCGAACAGGAGGTGGTGCGCCGCATCTTTTACGAGGGGATCATGGAGCGAATCCCCAACACGGCTTTCAGGGGGCTGAAGCAGCAGCCCCTCACTCAGCTGCTCTACGGGCTGCTGGCGGGTGAGTATCCGCTCCTTTTGGGGCGGGGGGCGCCGCGTTTATTCGCCGCTGTGGGTCTTCCCAAGATGGTCGGAGCTGCGGGCGCGGAGCCGCAGCGCTGCGGCGGGGCAGCCCGGGCCGCCGGGGATGCGGTCCCTACGCGGTGCTCGGGGCGGGGAGCCGCGGAGGGGTCGCGGCGGGGTGAGGGCAGAGCCGTCATGCTGGTATTGCAGGCTCGGGGAGCGGGGAGCGCCGGCCGCCCCCGCGCAGCCCGGAGAGGGGCCCGGCGTGCCGGCGTTGCCTGGAGACAGCCGGGCCCGCCACCGAGCGGCCCCCGATCCCCCCGGCGTGGGGAGGGATACAGGGGTACCCTCGCACCGGAGCGAGCCCCTGAGTCACCTCACCTCCTTGGGTTAAATACCCAAAAATAGCGCTTGCAAGGTGTCCCCTCCCCGTGCCATAATTAACAATGCGTGCCCCCCGCCCCGAGAGGCTTTGGGGTGGTCTCCTGCCCCCGGTGGCTGCGGCTGGTCGCTCCCCGTGTCCCAGACACCGGGGAGGACGGGACCTCACGCTGGAGGGGGACCCCCGGCCGGCGTTGGGGGACAGGGGGACCCAGCCGGTGGCTCTGGGCCGTGCCGGAGAGAGCCGGCGGCTCGGAGACACCCGCAGAAGCCCCCCAGGGTGGAAAGGGGCAGGCTGGCTGCCCTGGGAGTCGGTGCTGATGGAAATAGCAGTGCCGCAGTGGCGAACACATGGCTGCGGAGCGGTGCCCGCAGCGCGGCTCCTCCGCCCGCCGCGTTCGGGCACAGCGCGGGGCCCGGGCCGTGCGGGGCTCTCGGGGTCCCCGCTCCCGAGGGGCTCGGGGGGCCCTGCCGTGGCCTGGCAGCATCCTCCCCCCGGCTCCTTCAGGACCTCATAAACTTCTCCGGGTTCTCTCGTCGCGATACGCCATCCCTTAACACGATAATCTCGAGAGCGTGAACTGCGTGTGCGCTGCAAATGTGTATTTTGACTGTGCTTGTTTTATTGATTTATTTTTATAATGAGTTTGTATTCCGAAATCAACACTAAATTCTCTTTTCTGACAGGTGTCGTTTATTTCTCTTCCTTATCTCCATAGTAATGTGCTTTGTTGTGACCAAGTCCTTCCTGCTGACCTGCTGTTTGCCCATCTTTCTGATGGGCATGAGGTACTACTTCAGTAGAAAAGTTATCCTGCACTATCTCGATTGTGCGCTGCACACGGACATGTCCGATATTGAGCAATATTACATGAAACCGCCAGGTGAGTACGAATTCCCGGAGGGAGCCTTCCTTCCCCCAGCCTGCTGGGGAACATGGCTGCTCCCTGCTGCTGGTGCCTTTTCCTCCTGTCAGCAGCACTGAGCAAGCTCAAAAGTCGCCAGAATGCAGCTCTTTAGCCACACCAGACACAAAGCCATCTCTGGTTTTGGTTTGGGGTTTTTTTTGCTGATTTTGGTGTTTTAATTTTTTTTTTTCATTACTCCCCCAAGTGCCTAGTCATCCCAGGCAGCCTCTGTCCACCCCTGGAGTGCAGCACTGCTGGGTCCCACAGCCACCCCGAGCCCGGGATGAGGTGTGTGGGGACACTGAGGCTGGAGGGTGTGCGTTATTCACCCCAGCCCTTACATCTGCAGCTCAGTGTTTCTTTGCTCTATATATTCAGCATTAGCTGTGACAGCAGGAGGAGAGGGACATGAAAGGTCTGTTAGCCCAAATGCTCAGAGGAGCCCATTTTAGCTATTGAGCCCATTTGCCCATGTCATTCAAGAATGTTCCTTAATGCAGGTGTTTTGGAGGAGGCTTGGATCAGGTATGTAGGGGCTGCTGCCACATAAGCTTGCCCTAATATGGGTTCATCCCTTTGTTACATACGTGTATATAATTGAAAATACAACATCTAATGATAAAATTGTCTTGTTAAGCTGTAAAAGACAAGTTATGTCATTAAAAAGTCTCTTTAGAACCTGTCAGGTGCTATTTCCCTTTTTGTAAGCACACATCCATATTGAGGACAGGAGCAGGGGGATGCCTGGGCAGTCAGTTGGGGTTTGAGGTTTGCTTTTGGTGGTTGCAGAGTGCCCTTGGTGAGCTGGAAAAGCAAGGCAAGGACAGTATCCCACCTTAGTTCCACCTGCTCTCTTCTTGGGCACCTACTGTGTTGTTTTTCCATGTGACCATGTTTTTGCTGTATCATTTGCTGTATCATTCCTGTTCCCCAGGTGTGACAAACCTCTCCCTGGGCACCTCTAGAGGAAGTACAGTAGCCACAAACCTTCCCTCACTTCTAATATGCAATGTTACATTTTTCTAAAATGTTGCTTCTCTTATGAAAATTATTAACTGGCTTAATTTAGCTTTCTCTCCCATCATAGTGCATGCCATGTACAGATCGTGTCCCATCTTACACGCAGGGTGTGTTTCATTTACAGGACTTGTTTTTGTAAAAATTAAGTGATGTGTGATTTGTATTCAAAAACCTCAATCTTCATTAAAGGTGGTGTCACAAAATAAAAGGGTTCATAGCAAAACATTTCTGCACTTCTGTAGTGAGGCCCAGCAAAGTATTATGCTTGGGAAAGCTGCAGAAGATTCCAGTAGAATAAGAATGTGTAATATGGAGTTAATAGGTGTTTGAGCTGCTTAGCTTGTTAATGCTCAGGACTTTTGTGGTCACAATTTAGAGGGATCACAGTGCCTGTATTTATAACACTAGCAGATAGAAAATAAAGAAAAGGAACTCAAAGGAATGCCCTCGATTTGTTTAGGGTCAGTAATGTAATTTGGTTCAGCTGTGTTGCCAACATGTCTTTGAAATGTTAGCATTGCTTTTATTTGGTACCTGAAAGAGCTAATTGCAATTTTAGAGCAAGTGTGTGGGCTTTAATTTTTGACAGAATTTAATCGTGTAATTAGGCTTCTGCCATGCCATGAAAAGCAGATTTATGGGATTGTTGGTGCTTGTTAAAGGTTCTTGATGATAGTGGTGTTGGATAAAGGGACCAGAGAGGTTTTGGGGTCAGGGGAGGGAGAAGGGTGTCTGGTGTTGGAACCAACACCATCCATGTGCCATAAATCCATGTGGTGCTATTTGGTGTAGCTGTGCACAAGGCCTGAATCTAGTGATTTGCTCCTGTTTCCTTTAAAAATGCAGTTGGTGGATTTTTTTATTTTCTTCTATAGGACAGCAGTATAAATGCAGTCATCCTAGAAAATCCCAGAGTTCTGTGCACTTTGAAGGGTGGCTGAACATCTGGAGGAAGGCAGCAATGTGCCACACTGGCATTGCTCGTCCCAACCAAAGGACAGAACAATGGCAATAAAACAAATTCAAGCCCCAAGTTTGTCTTTCATTTGCCTAGTTTACAAATTAGCACCCAGGCAGAAATTATTGCAGTGGGAATGAGAAGGGCTCGTTGTGTTGCTGCAGCTGAGATGTTTGTGAGAGCTTTCTCAGTGAGGTGTTGAGAGAAGAACTGGTCACAGCAAGGATAATGGGGTGGGGGACAGGCTCCCAGAGAGGCTGGAGATGGCCAGAGCTTGACTAGACAAGTTAAACCCAACCTAATATAACTGCAGCTTGGCCTGGGAGTATGACCAGGCAACTTCCCCCTCCTTCTTTAGAGAATCCACATTTTCCTCCTTGAATATTTTTTTTTTCTCAACATGGAAAAAAGAAGGGAGCATTTTTGTGGTAGGGTTGTGAATTCCTGTTTCTTAGGATGATGAATGCAAAGGTAGAACTGGGACGTGGTCTTAAGGTCTTGTATAAAGGTGTTTTTGCCCTTTGAATCCAAGATAGCCAGGCTGTTGTTTGCAGCCAGCTCTGCATGGTGCCCAGGGCTGGGGTACTGTTGTAGAGAGTATTTTCAGCAAATAGCCTCTGGTAAGGCAGGCATCTACAGTGAGGGGATATTTTAACTATGAAAATGGGTCATTCTAGGTGGTATTGTGAAAGCATCCACAAAACATGTGGGCCAGTTTTATAACCAAGCCAAAAGGACCTGGTTTGCAGTGGGATACCATGAGCACCCAGGTTAATGATTAGTGTTGAACAATTCCATGAGTTACACCGTATTTGGGTTTTTCTTCTGCAGCTTTTTTGAACCTCTCGCCTCAAAGTTAGTTATTGTTTGAATTTTCCTCTGCTGGGTTTTGTATGAATGGAGAAATATGTGCTGACAGTGATTTTGCAGAAGTACACTAGCCGAAATTTAAATCTTTGTTTTCTCTTGCCTTCCTAGACCTGTGCCAAGGGTCTGGCAGAACATTTGGGCCAGTGCTTAACTTGGAGCTTGTACACAGCGGTGTGACTTGAAATTGCTTTCAATGTGAAAGGAATTGTTTGTGTTAAGTGCGTGCTGGGGTCTTAAAACAGAAGGTTGGATGCTTCAAACACCTTCCTGAGCTCTTTGTATACTAGCATTTTTCATTTTAAAATAGCACTTATTGGAATTTACCTTTCTTTTTTTTTCCTTCTTCAAAGGCTATGAAAAAAGACTACTGGAATGGTGAAAAAGAAAGGAATTGGATGATGAGCTTAATTGTCAACCAGAGTAACAAGCTCTAGTAAACAAAAAAACCCCCAACCAAAACCAACCAAAAAAAAAAAAAGGAATTAATTTTAAATAAAGTCCTGCCTCTTGCATTTATCCACACAAAAAAGATGATTACAGCTAGAGCTTCTTTTATGGTCTGATGATTTTGATGACCAATCAATTTTACAGAGTCTTTTCCAGCTTCTATCCCAGTTGGTTGTGTTGTATGGTTTTTTTTGCATTGGTTGGTATGTGAGATTCTTGTCAGGCTGAGCTTATGGAAACCAAGACTCCTTGTGTCCAGTGCAAAACTGCTGCTCCCCAAAGCGACTGGAGCTGGGGCTTTGGCTGATGAGTTTCCATGTCTCTTTGTGGTTGTTTAAAGAGCTGCTGCTGGCTCCTGGCAGGGTTTGCTGAGGGGTGTGCATACCTGGCCTGGTGGTGGCAGCTGGCCTTTGTCAGGGTTTTGGGGACTGGTGACAAGCTGTGTGGCTGCATCGCTGTGCCCAGTGCTGCAGGAGAGGACAGACAGACAGCACAGATGGGCGGCCTGGAGAGCTGAGGCCACATCACCTGGTGGGTGTTGAGGGCATCAGCCTGGCTGGTGCTGCAGCTGCAGCTGGATTGCTGCTGCAGGAGGTGTCAGCTCACATCAGCACCCACCGTGCTGAGGGCTGCGGCTCTCTGTGCTCCTGGGCACCTCTGGCTGCTCCTGCAGGGAGGGGATGGGTGCTCTGCTCTGCCTCCATCAGGGTGAGCACAGCCCTCCTGTCCTGCTGCCCCTTGTCTGCTGTGTGTGGCAGTGCATGTGAAGAGCCTGCACAGGTATCCCGACCTCCCTGGGGGACAGGGCCCTAAGGAGCAGGGACTGCAGGGGGATGGATCATTAGGGTTCGATTTCTGCTGCTCTTGGGTGACACATTCCTCAGCTGAGCTCAAAGCGGGATGTCCTACCCTTCTTGGCTGGCAGAGGTTCTGGCATCATGTCCTTCTGCCAGGACACCAGTTGAGATGGATCCAGAGCTGGATTGTGAGGAGGTGAGATCCTGTTTGCTGCCTCTACCTTTTGAGGTGTCCTGCACCTGCAGTGAGGTGTTTGTCTGGGTAACAAGTGAGTGTTAGTGTCCTGCAACAGGGTTTGGCCGTGGGTTTGCTCCCTCTGGCATGATGTTTGCAAGGTGAGCAGCTGGTTGTGAGTGGTGTGGCTCCTGCTACCTCTGCTCTGGGCATGCTGAGCCTTGGAGAGGCTCAAACATGAGTACCAGTGACTTTTGGGGTGCTGGGAAAATACAGGGTCTTCCTTGGGAGAACCTCAGCCCTGGAGCTGTGCTTGCTCTGCCATGCCTGAACCCTTCCAAAGACTCAGGAGAGGGCATGGGGGGGGTGTTTCTCCCCACTGAGCCCCCAAGGCAGAGGGGCAGCCACAGAGCCCAGTTCTTCCACATTCTGGATAATGCTCAAGCTGCTAGATAAGCAGGAGTGAAGCTGCCGAATGATAACATTGTTTGGGAAGAATAGAGCAGCTCTTGCTTTGCAAAGAAAGGGCTGGGTTACCTGACTCCGGAGAGGGCTCAGGGCTGCGGCTTCCCAGTGAGGAATGTGTTTTTGGAGAGCCCTACCCCACTCCTGGTGCCCAAGAGGCAGCTGGAATCTGAAGCATCCCTATCTGCAGCATTTCTTGCTGGCTTATGCAGTGCCCTGACCTCGTGTATCTGCCAAACCCCTGAGCTGCCTGTCCTGTGTTGGGATTTTCATGCTTGCCTTTCCCACACTGCCCTGTAGAGTGGCGAGTTCTGTGTGGGGCTGGGAGCCCCATGGGAGAGGCTGTGTCTTTATCTCCTCCTGGGTGTTTCCCAGCTCTGCTTCCTATCACTGCTGGGAACCGAAGCTGGGTCTCCTCAGGCAGAGGAGGGTCTGTCCTGTGACCATATCACTGCTGGCATCTCTCTGCAATTCCATGAGAGTGCTTCCAGGGATGTGACCTCCTCAGCAGGGAGATCCTGTAAGATTAGGATTACAGACTTTTCATATACTTTATAGTGGGAAGTATTTTGTCAAAATATTTCCAAAGCTGACCTCCTGCAAGTGGGACAGTCAGGGATTCTTCAGCTCAGCAATTTCTACTGTTGCTTTTGGGTTTCTACAATTTAGCAGCATGGAACTGCCTGGTTAGGCATCTCTCATCTCCAGTGCAGAGTTTTTTGGGAAGCAAGATGAAAACTCACATTTCCAAGTGTTAGGGATGTGCTTTGTCCAGCATTTGTAATAGATGGAAATATTCTGGTTTTATTTGAATAATGTAAAATATTTTTAGAGTTGGACTGCCTCCCAAAACCCACCTCCTCTGACACTGGCACTCCATCACTGCTGCCTCATTTCACTGTGCTGGAGCCTTGGCTTGTCCATCTGGAGGCAGCCCCATCGTGCAGGTGTGGGGATGGGCACAGTGAGCAAGGCAGGGTGCTGCTGGCACCAGCTCCACCCCAATTCCAGAGCTGACCACGGGCTGTCCTGCTCCCAGCACGGTGCAAACCCCAGCCCAACACTGCAGCCCTCTGATAAGAGCTGGGGTAGATCAGAGGTGACACAACTCGGGTCCCTTGCTGTGCTGAGCCACTTGAGCAGCTCTGCTCAATTCACTGGAGGCCTTGCAGGGTCATTCTGCCTCACAAAATATTTTTTTTTCTCCCCCCACTTATTGAGGGACTCAGGGAGTAGAAGCATGATGCTCTCAGCAAAGGGACAACACAGGAAAACTGGAGTTTCCTGATGAGGGGAGCTGTGGCATCCACTGCCTGTGGAATAAACGTGTTTATGGGCAAGCTGCTGCAGCCTCTTCCTATTTATTTATCACAGGAGCATATGCAACAAACCCATTAGTCAGTGTGCATATCTGTAGCATAAAAATATCTCTCCCTTTAGATCCACAAGTTTGGCACAGTCCCATGTCAAAATTAGATTAAAATAGATTTTATAGTAAATTTTGCAGAGTAATATGACCTTTTTTTTTTTGCCCCTCCATGTATTCAAGAATTCTCTCTGAAAGTAACCAGTCTCTCATGGACATAACATCACTTAATGCAGTGGTGTTTGAGTTGTAGCCATGACTGGGTGGATATGATGCTAATGAATGTAAGCTCAGCCTGCAGGTGTTTAAAATCCTCAGTACATGCCAGTGCTGGTCATTAATCTTCAGTACAAGAGGTAACCAGTTGTGTAAATTGAACATCAGTAGTTTTTTAGGCACAGTTAACTTCTCAAGACCAGCAAACAAGCCACTCTGGGACTTAGGAACATAAAAGAGGCAGGGGACATCAGGTATTTGGGGATTTTTTTCCTAGCTTTGAGTAATTTCTTTGCTGTTTTCTCCAGTGTTAAGTGTTTTCTGGCATGATTGTATGCAATTTCTCAGGAGTGTCTTAGTGAATGAACCAAAACAGATTCTGACTCCAGAATTTTGTTCACAAGTTTAAATGCAAATTTATTAGTCTTATAAAGGGTTTTCAATAGCTCTTCTTTCTCTTGCTTTCTTAGGAATGGCCAAGATTTAAAACAATTGCCCAAAAGTCTGTTTCAGGTTAAGATTTCTTAATAGCCTAAATTTAGACTCTATGTCAGATATCTGACTATGGCAGGACTTTTAAAGGTACAAAGCTTTGAGCCCCTCTTGACACTGAATTCTGGATGTAGGAGCATGAACTGAAAAATCTTATTCTGACAATTTTATTTATTTATTATATTCAGCCTCCTAGGATTACCTAGGAGTGTGGTCATGTTGTTGCCTCTCAATGTGCACCACCAGTGGTCTTAATACTTCAGAAATTGCCATTGGGGATTGCTCTCTACTTGAAGATCTCTAAATATATTGGGGAAAAAAATGGTTTTATGTAAAAGTTAAATGCATGGCCTGATTTTTCAAGAAGGCAAACCATTTAAAATCTCCCTGAATTTCAGAGTTGATTTCTGAAATTCTTTCTGTAGGCTTAGATCTTGATTCAGACAGGTTATATTTAATTCCTGGGGATAGAAGTGACTTTTGGAGTGGCTGTGAGCCTTGTGGGGACTCTGGGAGCTCACAGTGTTGTTTGCTGGTGTATTGCAGAGAGCATGGTTTTATTTTGGTGATGCAGTGCTGGGGATCTGTTACAAATAATCACATACTTGATGCTACTCCCTTCCAGGCTACAGCCAAAAAGAGAGACCTAGAGTGTTTTGCTGGTATCTGTTTCTATGATGAGCTGAGGGATGTATGAGCCTTTGTTGTTACTTTCTGCATCAGCAAAACAGGGAGCTTCAAAGTGTATTTTTAAATTTTCTTTTTCTCTTTTATTTTTTTTCTGTTCTGTAGAAAGCTGAGGTATCGTTTTGTTATCCTGACAGGTGGCTAATGGAAGGAGTCTTAAAGAAACTCCAAAGATAGCAGCATGTCTTACCTAGTTTCTATTGACAAATTTATTCCTTGTAACCAAATAATAGGGTTGGTGGGGCGAGGGGGATGTTTTTTGTTTTATTTTTGTTTTATTTTTGATTCGGTTTTGTGTTTTGGTAAGGGCACATAGAATTGCCAATAAGCCTCATGTTCTTTTTTAAGGATGCATCAAAAATTAGTTCATAGTGGTGTGGTCAGAGCTAGGTACAAGCTGTGGTGTCTGTTACAGATGGCTTTGAGCCATTCTTCCAAGTCATCTATTGACCAATTGGACCCCAGCAATCAATTAACAATTTATGACAGCATGTGCAGTATCATTCAGTATCTTCTATAACTGTTTGAAGAGTGTTTCTTTCAAACAGAAATAATTGTATTTCTTACAGGATAATTCTAAAATGTAGACCTGTGATTCCCAGGGCTTAGTACCAAGCTGAGCTTCTGCTTTAAAATGGGATTCTGGGAGTGAAAGGAGACATTTCAAATTTGGTAATGGGAAGCATGTATTTCAGTTGTATTTTTAAGTGGCTACATGAGATATTGTTATTTAAAGTGGGATTTGCAACAGTGTAAATGCTAATAGAATAATACAAGGTATTAGTCCCACCACAGAGCATCCTGCTTGAAATTGTACCTAGCAAGTAATATTTGTCACTTAAAATTCATGTGTTGTTTCTAGGACTTATCCAAGCGGTAAAACTGAAAACCAGAGGTTTTGTGAGAAATTTATTTTTCAGTTCAGAAACTGGAAAGTAAAAGGAAGGATAGTTTTTGTCCAAACTAAGCTGATTTACTTCTCCCTCTCTGTTTTTTCACTATGATGCAGCAAGGATCTGTGGTTAGTGGAGAGTGTAATGCTTTTTTTCAGCCCAAGGCAGAAGGTTTGCTGTTACAGCTTTCCTTAGGAAGCACAGGTCAGACCCAAGTGTATACTCAGAAAATACTGACCATGATAGAGCCATGATGTGGTTAAGTGTTTGTTACCCCTCAGGCAGGTCCTGCTTTGCATGGCACTATTAAATCTATACTGAATCAGTGCTGGGATTTCAGGCATCCCAGGCTCTGTTTGAGTATATTTAGGTATTTTATCCCAGTGTAGTAGCTGAGGCAGTGGTGTTGAGGGGTCTGTCTAAAGTCCTGGCTGCTGGGGATGCATCCCCTGTGATCCTTGGAGGACTGAGCTGTGTGCTCCTGTCCCAGCCAGCAATGCTGGGGGCTGAGCTCTGTGGAGGATTTTTGCCAGCCTGCCTTTCCTCTGCCTTTCATTTTCCACCTTTGGTGAATTCAGCACAAATGTGTGAATTGTTGTGCATTGACAAAAACTGCATTTTTCAGTAAGCTGCTTGCCTAGATTTACCCTCAATCACCAGTAATTGCTATACAAGCTGCTCCCACTCTCCTTTGCCAGTGTGCTCAGATCCTGACTTGGAACTGGACTTGTGCTGGAATCCTGACCAGCATCAGCAGTGAAAGTTTGTTTGCTTTTCACAGTTGCAACTCTTGGACTCTCTGTTAGTGCTGCTAATTGAAATGGGGGGTGCTGGACCAGCTATCTGGTCATGAGAAGCTCCTCAGTGCACCTTGCATTCAAGACTCACTTCCACAGCTATCACATAACCAGTTGTGATTCCTTGAGGTATTTTTTTTTTCCATTTCCCCCCCACCCTTTTCCATCCCCTAGCACAGCAGTTCTGTATCCCACATTTCCAGCCTTGGGTCAAACTGCAATACTTGCATTCCTTTGAGTTCTGCTCAGCTCTCTGGTCATCCCTGTGTTGAATTCTCCAGTGATTTTTGGTCTGGTCTACTTCTTTCTTCTCTTGCATCACTTTTGGCATTTCCCATGGGTGGTGGTCCCCTGCCCAGGATCCCTCTGTACCTCTGATTTTCCCCTTCCTTCCATCAAACTTTTCAATTTATGTGCCTTTACCTAATTTTATTGTATATGTACTTTCTTCTTTTCTTAGTTTGTCTGGATATTTAGCATGGTGAGTGAAAGTTTTTTGTTTTGTTTAGGTTTGGGGTTTTTTTGTTTGGTTTTGGTGTTTTGTTTTTTTTTTTATAGAAGACTTTTTTGAGAAAGTAAATAGAAGTTAGCAGCACGAGGGTATTGTGTCTGCTAAGCTGAAAACAGTGAACAAACCTACATGTCACTAGTTGGGGGAGAACATTTTACCTAAAGGCAAATGAATTGCTAGCAACAACATTTCTTACATCTTCTTTAGAGCATCTGACCCACATCACTTCCAGATGTGTCCATTGATCTTTTCCCCATGACTTTTCTTACAAACCTAATCATTCCCATTTTAACAAGATATATAAAATCGTTATTGCATTCAGAGTGTGCAAGAAAAAAAACCTGAAACCCAACCACTTCATTTTCTGAGACCAGGGTTTTTTGTTCTTTTTTTGGAGGTGCCAAATCTGTTCATCCTTCCTGGATCTAGATAACAGCATCAGAAACACTGTGTAACACTTCTAGTGGGAATCCAGGGAAGACCTAAATCTGTAGTCTTCCAATTTAAAATAATGTTAAATAGTAGAACTGCAAAGAGAAGCTTTTGAAAACAGCCTGGTTTGGAGCACCTGCCATTTCCAAGTGCTAATTCAGATGATGGTTAGTGAGAGGCAGAGCAATGAAAGCACAGCACATACCTGGCTGCTGAACAGCAGTGAGCATCCTGGTAAAGTCCTTGGTGGAATTACATCGTTAGTCTGGGATTTGCTGAAAAAGAGAAAGCAAGCAGGGAAGAAGTTATTGTACAATAGAGATGCTAATGAGAGATTTCTTTTTTTAAATCCAAACTGTTTAAAAGGGGCATTTGTAAAACACCTTTTCAAGCTTTTGCTGCTTGTAAAGTCAATTAGATTCACTTAATAGCTCTGAAAATCTATGTCTGGTGGAGTTTCAGGAGCTGTCAGTGTTCAGGGGATAACATCAAGCTGTGCCTCTTGGACAGTGATGTCTGTTTGGGAATAAGCCATCATCGGGTTTTACGGGGCTTTTTTTGAGCCATCAGTAGTCTGAAAAACATCAAAGGATCTGCAAGGATTCTTGAGAGGTGGGAATATTTTTCATGGATAACTCAAATAGCTAAAGAGGATTTCAGTGAAATTCTAAAAAAAAAATCTTCACATAACCCCTCACATTCACTGAGATTGAACTCTTGGGACAGTTTGGCTTAAAGATTCAGTGGAGCATTTGCTTTAACTCAGTCATGGGCTTAAATCCCTTGTCTCTTGCTGGGAGTTTAGCATATACTTAGGGGCAGTATGGATCCAAGTGCTCTTTGGATAGTTACAGGAGGCCTGTGACATAAATGGTGGTAAACCTTGGGTTTGCTGTATGTGCTGTCAGCTGCCTGCAAGATCAGTTTATGGTGTGTTAGGGAATACTGGTTCATTGGGAAAAGGAGCTGTAGTTGTGAACCTGCTCTTGGATATATTCATTCTGCCCTGTCCTGGCATTGTGCACAGGGGTTTAGTGTTGTCTTTGTGGATGGGGCAATCCAAGAGGTCCTCAGAATACTGCAGTTCTACCCAGTCTTGTGTGGATTTGCATCTCTTCTGGCTCTGGTTGCTGTAGTGCAGTTTGTATTTGTAAGCTGATCCCCTTTCTGCAGGTCTTTTGTGAATGGGTGGCTCTGTGAGGGTGCAGGCATGCAGGTGTCTGCTTTCACTAGCCCTGAGCAGCCTGCCCTTTATTTGCCTTGTGTCTTCCTGATGGAGCAAGACATGGCCTGTTACCTGCTCATTCCAGTCTTTTATTTCACAGATGTCTTTCAAATCCCCAGCTCTTGTGACTGGTATTGAGGCTGGGGCTCACATGAGTGTGGGGTGTAAGGAGATAATAGATGGTTGTCACAAGAGATCTGGATTAGGCTTTTGCAGGGATGTTTTTTGGCCTGATTATTCTGGCATAGTAGTCTGAATGTGTGGCAAAGGTGTTTGTGGGTTTTTTGGGGTTTTTTTGGGTTTTTTCCTGTTTTAGTTTTAGAGATCTACACATGTAATTTTCATTTTCTGTTAATGCATCATCCACAACACATCCATTGTCTGTGCCCAGCCTGACAGATGTTCGTGTATTTATGGATGTGGAATTTTCTTGCACTGCCACGTTAAATAAATGTGCTAGTTTGAGTCTGGACTAGTGGAGCTGAGTAGAATTGTACCCATTGGCTTTGATGTGCTGGGAGAGGGATGTAGAAAAATGTTGGCCTTCACAAGAGTGGACATCAGGTGTGTGCTTTTTCTGCACCACATGGAGTGGTGTTGCCACTGGTTTGCTGAGAGTTAAAGGTTGAAGCAGTGTGTGGAGATGAAGGCTCCAGCTGCTTGGGAGGTCTTTCAAGGGTCTGCACCCTGCTCTGTTGACAGATATTCCTTCCTATGGCAGGGGATTGGAGCCAGATGATTTTTAAGGTCCCTTCCAGCTCCAGTCATTGTAGGATTCTATGACTCGTGGCAGAAGGAGGTGGAGTCCTGGGGCAGTGTTTGCCCTCTGCTGTGTAAGGCTCCAGCAGAGGGGGAGTGGGGCTGCCCTTTACCTTGGCACACACAGGTGGGACACTGGAGCAACCTCAGCCCAGGGCTGTGTTTGGCTGAGCTAGGGGTAAATGCAGCAGCCCCCAGGGACTGCATATTCACAGTGAAGCTGGAGAAGTGAGGGCTGCAGGCCAGGAAGGTGTTGATTTACAGTGGGAGCTGTGGTGGGATGGCCATGGGGAGGGGGTACCTGGAGGATGGCAGGTTGCCTTCACAAGCTGGAAAAAGACCTGTGTTTATTTTCAAGGAGAGCACTCATTGCAGTCGTGTCTCTGGCAGTCCTGGCTGTGCCATTTGCCTCAGAAGGGCTGAGTACCCTCAGACACCATCTCAGCATCTCCCAAAACCAGGCTTTACAAACACTGGAGGATGAGATTCTCTGCTGATTCTGCCTGGTCATGGAAGTCACCCCCACCCTGGCTGAGGGTTGGGTTGAAGATGTGGGAAGGTGCAGATACCAGGAGGTGCCTGCAGCTATCAGTAGGTCAGATCCAGCCCCAGCAGGACTGGGGAACACCTTAGGGTATGGTGGGGAAAGCACCTCCTTCCCTGCTCTTCCCAAATGGGATGGGCTGATTGGTGGTGTAGGGAGAGGGTCATTGCTCTAGGAATGAGTGTTAAAGTGTGATGGTGCTGAAAGCACATCAAGAATACTCAGAATTTTGCATCCAAAGAGGTTTGCTAGTTATCTCTTCTTTTATTTATATGGGTCAGGAGTTGGATTTGCTACAAACTGTAGCATGAGTCCTGTTGCTCTAGCTCTGGATGTCAGAAGTACATCAGACCCTGTTCCAAGGGAAAGGCCTTGTTTCTTGGCATGCTGCAGATAGAAATTGCTTTTTTCCCATCACTTTCCATGACAGGATGAGCATCCCTGCAGAGACAGCATGCTGCCTTGATGGGAGCAGGGCAGAAAGTCTGGGGTTGGTTGTCCCACGCCTGGTTCTCCTTACCAGTGTGATTGTCTTTCCCAGTTTCCCTGTTATTTAGTCATGTGCTCCTTCCCCAGAGGTTAGGGCAATAGGTTTGCCCAGATGTTTGGGGGCTCATGCAGGTCAGACAGGGTTGGTCCAGTGAGAAATGCCCAAATGAGTGGCCTTGGTGAGCACCTGGGGAGGACAGAAGTTGTGAGCCAGCCTCACTCCTCACCTCTTGATTTCTTCCCGATCCATTGTAATGGATTTTAGGGGCTCATCCTGGTGTAGCAGCAGGGTGGGTTTGTCCCAGCTGATAACTGGTGTCCTTACTGGATGCCTGTGCTCTGGGAAGGTTGTGTGTGCAGCACCATTTCAAGGTATTGTACTAGAAACAGGAAATACTTACTGCTTGCAATAGACTTAAGGAGATCAAGCCATCTACCACCTGACCTCAACCCATAGTTTTTACCAGATCTGTGCTCTGAATATTTTCTTTTTTGATGTCTTCTAAATATTGAGTAATGAATTCTTCACTGTAGTTTCAGAGAGAATATAACTCCTTGTGATTGCTGTTTGCTTCCTATAAATTATGAAAAGCTAGAGATCAGGGAGGTTTGATTCATTGTCTTAGCAACAAAGCAGGGTTCTTGTGGAACCACTGTCATGTGCAGAAAGAAAGGCTTTGGGTGCAGCAGAGCCATATTTATTGTTGGAGGTAGGAGAGTGTCCTGGTAGCTTCTCTTTGCTCTGCAGGGTTTGGTGAAGTGCAAGTCCCTGTCTGTCAGTTCCCAGTTTGTCCCAGGAAGGAAAGCAGAGAGCAACCCTGGGATCTGAGACTTTTCTGGTCAGTGTTTCTGCACCACAAATATTGCCTTGTCATTGTCATTCCTCGGCTGCTGTGGTAGGGAAGTCCTCGTTTAGAGACTCATGAGAGCAGCAAGAATGTGACCAGGGAGCTAACATCATGCTCAGAAGCACTGAAACATTGCAGCATGTTTTGGTTGAATATATGCACCCTTTACTTGACTTGGTCTATTGTGGTTTCTTTTGCTGGCTGGGTTTTTTGTTTGGTTTTTGTCTGTCACTTTTTAAATATGCAAATATTCTTAGTCACTCCCTTTTTTACCTTTTAGGGGAGGCACCTCTCAGCCTTGTTTTTGACTCTGATTTAAAGAGTTTGCATGCACAGATGAGTTATTCTGTGCTGGTGCATCATTGTGCCATATCCTAAGTTTGAACTTACATCTTGGCTGCAGTTTGTCTTACCTACATTGCTCCTGACTGAAAGCAGTTGTTCACAGTGAGCCCTGTAGGCTTTAGCTGTGCTCTTTTGCACAAGAGAAGCTCTCCTGAAAAGTGACTCATCTCAAAGGTTGTTGACCTTACAGCAGCATAAAACCCCCTGAAAGTCTTTGTAGAGCTCAGAATTATATTTATTATTTAACCTTAAGTAAATGAATCTTAGTTTCTCTCTTTGCTATGAAGCATTTGGTGCAATACCTATGTAGATATAGGCACTTCTGTTGAATAAAGGGAGTCTTGGCTAAATTTAGACCAGACAAGTAATGGTGGATGGTAAAAATCAGATTGATTCTGTCCATTTTCCCTGTTTGATTTATGGCTTGACCAACTGCTAAGCTAAAGGAAGCCATTCAATGGTTATTGCTCAGTCCCTTTTTAGTGAAAAAGTAAAGCATATAAAGTAAAAGTCAGCCACCAAGTAATGAATTCTAGAACATCCAATAATTGTAGATTTACCAGTTTGTTTGATATTTGGAAGTGAAAATTGCTGCAAGGCAAATTCAGTACCTTTTGAAAGCAATAAGGCCATGTAGTGAAAGATTGATGAAGAAGATGGAGACCAAGCCTTAACAATGTCCTTTTAAGGAGCTGGCTCAAAATACAATCAGCAGCACATTTGATCTTGTAAACTAATTTCACTAACAAGGAGCTAATTGTCACATCAGTCTTTTTGGAGCTGGCACACCCCAGGCTAGCAAAGCAGGCAGAAGAACTTGATTTCTTTTTTCCTTAAAATTTCTTACTAAAAGCCAGTCTAACACAGGCTTACTTAAAGCCTGACTCTGCAGTTGATCGGTTTAGTGTGTATTTTGCATGCATAAGGAGCATCTACCCTGGAAAGTTTAAATACTTTTTTCTGGTTTTGTCCATTTGTGCAGACCAGACCGTTCTGCTGAGGCAGCTTCATTGCACTGGGGCTCATCATGCAGTCAGCCCTGAGGACAATGCCCAGCCAAAATCACATATCCCAGCCTTTATCCACTCCTTTAAGCTGTTTAATTCTTTGCTTATCGATAACAATTGCTCACATGCCAAAACCACAGACGCTGCCTCGTTTCTCAATCTGTACTTTTCCCCTGATGACCCAGCAGCAGGTAGACCCTGGTTGTTACATCTGTGGTTTTGTCTCTCCTTTCTCTGTCATGTCCTTTTTTTTCAGCAGCAGAGAGCAGAGCGATGGGCCAGGCTAAATCTGTCCAGATAACCAGGCTACTTCTAATCCCCCACAACTGCTTCTGCAGCTTTTTCTTGAACTGTTGTTATACATTGGCTTTATTATAGTCTTTGCTTTTCAAGGTGCAGCATGGCCAGCAAAAAGAGCCTGATAAAAGATTTTGAAGTCCTGCTGTTACACTTCTTAATATAGCACCCTCTGAAATGTGCTGGAAGGGCTGTCTTTATCCCATCTGCAGCATCGCCTGGGTTTCTAGCTGTCTCATCAAAAGCTCCTGCTCTGTGCTGAGCACTTCCTGGGGCTTTGCTGAGCACCCCCTCGGGTGCTGTCACACGTGGTGACACTCTGGGCCCCAGGGGACTTAAGCCTGCTTGTAAAATCAGCCAGTGAAGTGCTGGGGCACGGCCATGAGCAGCTTGCATTGATCCAGGCGTGCAGGCTGGGTCCTCACAAAGCTTTGCCAGGGGTCAGGTGCGTGGGCAGGAGCTGTCCTAGAGGTGTTTGACAGGAACAGGGTGGGGTTTAAAGCAAAAGTTTTAAGAAGATTAGAAATACCTGCTGGGTTATGTCCCCAGCAGTGACAGCAGGAGATGCTGTTTAGGATCAAACCTGGCAGCTTCCTGAAGTTCCTTTGCTGCAGAATGTGTTGTTCTTTTTTCCTGTCAAAATGTTAGAATGAAAATAAACTATAGCTACCCATCAGCATCTTAGGGGTTTTCTGGGCGCTTTGGCACCCCAAAATAGAATCCCTGTGTTGAAGCAGCTGGGTACTTCTGAGGTTGAACCACCTCCATCAGAAAGCGTGGAGCAGGCACTGAGAAAGTTTTTGTACTGTTGCTCTAAATTGCAAACCCCACCACCCTTTCCACCCCCAGGTGCAGGTAAAGCAGGTTTGTCAGCACTGGCATGGTACAGCATATAGCACTCTGAATGCAAATATGGTTTGGGGTTTGCACTGCTGCTTAGGCAGCAGTTGCCTGCAGTCCAAAACCCCATCACTCTGTCTCATTTCATGCTCAGGTTTATCAGCTCACCTCTGAACTCCTGTCTCCTGGGGTGGTTTGAGACCCACTGCTGTGGTGGATTGGGGTCACAGTGTTGCTGGTGGCAAATGTCCATGGATCTGCCCTGTGGCTGTGTTGCAGACTGAATGCTGGATGTCACTGTCATCCCACTAACTCCCTGCTGCTTGCAATTCTGGAGGCTTTGGCTGAGCTTTGGGGTTGTTGCAAGTACCTTCAGCTCTCTGTAACAGCACAGCAAGGATGGAAAAGAAGGTAGATGGTGAAGTAGATTAACTGGTTGCTCAGAACCAAACCATCCATTTATTTTCATGCTTTTTAGGTGATCTCATTGCCTGCTGCCCAGATGCTCCATGAATCAAGGGATGTCACCCACTCTCAGTATATAGATGCACTGCCCTGTGCTCTTCCAGCCAGGAGTTATAAATAACAGGGCAATGTGTCCTGCAGTGGTAGATTATGTGGGGTTATTTATGGGGAGGAAGGTGTCCCACAGCATTTCTCATTTCCTGCATGAATAATTCCTGTGCCCCTGACATATTTTGTTCCCCCACGCTTGGGCCTTGTCTGGTGCAGAGGGATGCTCATGGATGTCAGGAGTGTTGGAGTCAGGATCTCGCTCATCTCACCCAGTTTCCATAGCCATAAACTACACTAAAATGCCATTATTTTGTAGGACCCCTCCAGGAATGCCTTTTAATTGAAGTGTAAAGTTGCTAGCAGAACTTGTGGGAGCTGTCATGCAGCCCTGCTTGAAGCCAAGGGAAACTAGAAAGGTGGAAAGGAGAGAAACTCAACACATGAGAAAGGTGGAGGTAAGGAGGGATAACAGGATAATGACATGCCTCATAAACACAGATATAAATCCCTCCCCATCCTGGCTAGCTGAGCAGTTGTAGTCAGTGACAGGGACAGCTGCTGCCTGTCCTTGGTTGGTCCCTGCTCCCTGCCTGTGTCTGGCTGGGTGGCAGCTCATGTGCCACGTCTGTGCCCCCAGCTCCTCCTGCCAGCAGCATTCACATCCCAGCAGCCAAGCTGACCCCAGAAGAGCCTCCTTTCTCCCTTGATGCTGATGTGACTTGGCTGCTCTGCCCTGTGTTTCACCAAGGATGGAGGGGAAGGAGGAGGGAGTATTGCCTCAGGTGCTGGGTAGTTCCTCTTCTGCTTTTCAAGACCCAGACAGGATAAGAGCCAGAATTTAAGTGATGTCAGCAATACACAGCCACAGCTGTGGGCCAAGAACTGTCCACTTGCTGCCATGTACAGCCTGTCTCTGGTAAAGTGGTGTATGTATCTAGTGCTGGCAGGAGGAGAGACCAGACACTGAACTCTGGGGCTTTTTAACAGGTGAATAGGTAAAAATGGCTCTGCACTGGGTCCTGATTCCCTCAGTACTGACCACCCCTGCTTAGCACAAAGAGCTGCTCCTCTGGCCAAAATCATGCCAAAAGATGGCACAGGAGGCTGAATAAGTGACTGCAAGGGCAAGTTCTTGAAGCTCTGTGATGTGACAGCACGTTGTGTGCTGGTGTTTCTGTGTGGTGGTGTCACACCAGGCTCTGCAAGGCTCACAGGGAGGAGTCAGGGAGCATTTGGATCTCTGGGATGAGCAAAGCTGTCACTTCTGGCCTGCCTTTATATAGGTGTGTTAAAAGCATGGAACACAGGCAATTGCAGACCCCGTCCTAGGGGAAGAACAGAAATGATTTTGAGCTTTTTGATGTTTGGATGTTTCTTCTTCACTTTTGCCCCTTCATAGCAGTCTGGGGAAAAGTGTGGAGAGGGATGTTTGCCCGGTGCAGGATGCTTTCCTGGCTCTGCTGTAAGGATGCAGAAGAGCTGGTGCTGTCCTGGAGGGTTCCCAGCAGTGGTGATGGAAACTGCCAGCCCCTTTGTCTGGGTGATGCTCCAGGGACATCACCTGTGACAGCTTTGAGCCAGCAGGGGAATTGCTCACATTTGTGTTGCTGTGACATGCCAAAGCAGAACTGAAAGTCACAGTCTCTGCTTGAAGGGATATTTTCTTAAGAGGTTGCATTTCTGTCTAGAAATTATGTTTCACACATAAGCCTCTAAGAATTAATGAGAGCTTGGCTGCATAGATAGCAGTGCCACCCCTGAAGAAAAAGAGAGAAGACTGGCATGCCTCTGGGCAAGATTTCCATTCTTGCTCCATGCTGAGTTTCCAAGGAAAACTCCTTCCCACAGGGGTGCATCCATGCAAAATTAGCAGCAGCAGCCAGTGGTGGCTGCAGGAGCTGCTCTGTTCTCTCCCCAGCCCTAAGGAAAGTGGGGACAGATTTTACCTTCCTCACCCCTCAGTGTGTGGGTGCTGGCGCTAGGGAGGACCCAAGTGTGAGTTCAGGAAGTTTTGGGGCAGCAAAGCTTAGCTTGCTCATGTGGGAATACTAGAATTTTCTAGAAAACAATGTATTTGAAAAGTGTGTGGAAGACACACTTGTGTTGCTTTTTCAGAGCAACACAATTCTGGGGCTTGGGGTAGTGGCCCCTGCATGCTGAGGGCTCTAGAAAGCTGTTGGAACCTGCAGCAGTCAGTCATGTGGGACTCATGCTGCTGAGGAAGGCTGATGTCTCTGTCCCCCCTCCCTTCTAGCAGTACTCTGCTATTGCTTTTGGCTCCAGTCTTTCCACCCATCCACCCACCGGCCTTTTATTCATCAAAAGGTGTAGAAGAATTTGCAGCAAAAATAAATGAATTTATTTTCACCCACCATCCATCCTCGTCGGCTGCGTGGGGGAGAGCTGTGCAGCTCATGACAGTGGAGGAGGGAGGGAGAGGAGGCTTGCAGGCACAGCCAGAGGCTTGCATGGCGTGTCCTGCTTGGCAGGAGTGGAGGAAATGCGGCCAGCCTGGTGCCACCAGGCAGGGGTGTCCTTGGGAAATGTGTGGTGTCAGCAGTGGTGTGTGGACTCCGAGGGTAGCCCTGTGGGTTAGAAGAATACCCTCTTTGGTCTTCAAAAGCTGGGAACCATCCTTAGATTTAGAGCAGAAAGACAGTGCCATCTTGTGTGCTTTCAGGCCCTAGGTGCCATCAGCTGAGGAACCAAGTCCAGCCTTGCTGTGAAGTGTGAACAAGCCAAAATCATGTTCCTTGCCATATGCACATCACAGCCATTTTGTGCCTTTTTCATAGGTGTGTGCATCACAAGGTGTTTTTTTTTTGTTTGTTCATTCTTTTTATGGAATGGTTTGGGTTGGAAGAGGCCTTTAAAGACCATCTCATTCCAACCCTCTGCCATGGGCAGGGATGCCTTCCACCAGAGCAGGTTGCTCAAAGCCCCATTTAACCTGGCCTTGAACATTTTCATGGGTGAGACAGCCACAGCTTCTCTGGGCAGCCTGTGCCAGTGTCTCACCACCCTCATGGTAAAAAAAAATTCTTCCTTTACTGTATCTTTTGTCTGTGAGTTCCTGATGTCAAGATTGTGTGGTGAGGCAGCAAGCTGAGGAAGTGGAGAGAGCTAAGGAAGGTGGTAGTGAGTTTTCCATGGCTGCTTCTCCTCACTGTTGCTTTTGGCAGCCTGGAAGGGGGCAGGGGAGAGTGCTTGGTGTTTGGCTGGGAGCAGTAGGGCCTCTGGAAAGTGCCTCCAGTGCTTCAGAGTGGTGTTCCCAGGCAGCTGTGGGTAAATGCAAGAGGTCCATGAAGAATAGATCTGGGAGTGAGCTGGAAGGCTTTGGGTGACCATAGTGATGGGCTGGCAGAAGATGGAGACGAGTGAGGGTGAAGGCAGAGACAGAGGTGGTGCCATGAGATGAGTATCTGGAAGGGCAGGGAGAGTTGTAGCTGTCAGGGTCTGTGTTTATCTTTGCAGCAGTGATTATTTTCAGATAGCATGTGAGAGAGTAAAACGTCAGCTCTTGCTAATAATAGCACTGCAAACAGGGCTCGTTACTGACAGCTGAGATGAAGTTAGTTTTGTTTCATCCTAGGTATGAAAAAGTGTGAAAACAAGCTATGCTCTGAGCTGATATCCTCAGTCCAGAAAAGGTGAGGAGGAGACCCTCTCCCAGCCCTGGGGTGGGGCATTGCAAGGTGGTTTTTTCAGGGTGCTTCCACACTGCTCCGGAATTGAGTGCTGCTGGAAGAGTGGAATGGTGAGGAGCTGCAGCTGGCTGGCTTTGTGGAAAACATGGAATCATAGCATAGGATAGTTTGGGTTGAAAAGGACCTTTAGAAGTCATCTAGTTGAGTCTGGGTGAAAAGCAGTCTGAGGACCTTCAGTGGTTTTGCTGTGAAACTGGAGGGTTTTCCCAGAGAAGAGGAAGTCTCAGCCCAAGGTCAGCAGGGTGTGGTGTGATCTCAAGACAGCTTTCAGTGGCAAGTCCCCATCTGAATGGAACACAGCTGCCTGGAGGAGGGATTTGACAACCCCATGGGGGAAAGCTGTCCCTGGGCTTGTAGCCACCTTTGGGAACTTGGGTGTCTTTAGTAGGCTGAAGGAACTGGCTGCTGGTGATCCTTGGAGCAGACACAGACACGAGGAGGACAACAGGGTAGAAGTCTTGGGGACTGATGGCACTGGTGTAAAGGAGAGCTGAATAGAACTCACATTGTTTGAGCAGATGTGTCCTGTCTGTGGCTAATTATAAGCCTTGTGTGCACAACACACACTGGGAGATGTGCCAGATACTACTTCTTTTCGTGTTGAACTCAAAATCATTATAATTAAGCTTTAAAATTGTAAGTAAAAACTAACAAGGAGTGCAGGTTTGCTGTCATGCTGCTTGCAACCAGGTCCAGTCCCTACTGGGACGAGCAGGTGTGGGAGAATGGAGAGGGTGGTCAGAGGGACTGGGAATGTGAAGGGTTTGCTGGCTCCTGCAGTAGCAGGTATACCTAGATTAGGGTTTTAAATATTCAGAATACATCAAAGTACCAGAAACGTGCCATTTTACAAATGTGGGAAGTGTTGCTGAGTGAGCTTTAGCAGCTTCTCAGGTTTGGTGGGCACAGAGAAGAGGTGCATGTTAAGAAGAGAAAATAAGGAATAAAAGTGGGAAGCAGTCATGGAAGCAATTGTGTAACCTCAGGTTGAGAGGAACCTAGGTTGTTTCTCTGGTTGGAGGGGAAATGAGGCAGACTTGCTGAAGAAGCAGCTCCAGGAGGAGTTGCTGTGGGTGGGGCTGGATGAGGTGGATGTGATGGCTGTGCCACCAGTTGAAGGCTGCAGTTTTGGGGGCTGCCCCAGGACTGGGGCCCCAGGGACACATCCCACCCCTGCTCCCCAAGCGTGGGGAAATTCCTGAGCCTCCTTTTTGGAGCTACACCACAGGAGTGGCTGCCATGCCTGTAGGGTGAGGATCCCTTGTGTTCGGTGTGCTCGCCGTGTGGCCAGAGGTGTGATGGATGGGCTGGGGAGTGAGCTGGGCTCAGCCACCACGTGATGAGCACTTTAAAACCAGCAGTGAGCTCTCTACCCAGCAATTTGTATGCAGAGGGAGGGTGGCTGCCTGATTTCAGTGCTTGTAGGTGTTCGTCTGGGGTCGTGTCTGAATAAATCACGTTCTGAGATCCAAGCGAGTGCCGGGAACAAGCTGCGCTGTCAGCGCGGCAGCGGAGCAGAGACATCTTCATGCTCGTGATAAATGGGTCAAGATGGGCCCTGGTGTTTTAAAAATTAGCTGTTGACCTAGATAGCACAGCATGATGACTTGCTCACAGTGGGAACAGGAGTGAGCATCACTGGAGCTGCACATTCCTCCAAGTGTGGGGATGAGCCTGGGGTGCTGAGGTGAACCTGGGCTGCTTCCCCAACCTGTGTATGTAGCCAGCTTTTCCTTGGAAGCTGAGCTGTGCCACAGGGAAGACCTTGGGCATCTCTTTCAGATGGTTTCATGGAGTCACAAGGTGCATTTTTCCGGCAGCAGCTGCAAAGGCACCTCAAGCTTTGCTCTCCTCCAGTGACAAAGTACACTGAGTTGTCTTACTCATGTTTCCCCTGGTTTTCAGGAGGGCTGGTTCTTTGCCCCCCTGAGCACCCTCCCTGGCTGTGTAACTCTGGTCTTAGAGATGTGCCATGCATTTGGGTTGGAGCAGTTGGAAGGTGGTTGCAGAAGATGGAGCTGCTGCCCAAGTCAGATTCTTTTCTGCTTAGCAGCCATGAAGAAGGCCATTGCCTGCACCAGGGGTTTCTCCTGTCATGGGTTTTTTTTTCTCCATGAAGACCTATTGCTCCAGAGCACTGAAAGTCAGTGCTTTTCACCTGGGCAAGAGACCTCTCAGAGCCCATGGCTGGCTGCTGTATTGAACAGTGGCTTTATTGAGTGATAATTAAGCAACTGGTCAGGCCTCACTTTGAGTGCCATGTCCAGTTCTGGGCCCCTCAACTTAGGAAGGATGCTGAGATGTTGGAGCATGTCCAGAGAAGGGCAACAAGGCTGGTGAAGGGTCTGGAGCACAAGTTCTGTGAGGAGCAGCTGAGGGAGCTGGGGCTGTCTAGGCTGGAGAAAAGGAGGCTCATGGGAGACCTTCTCACTTTCTGCAATTCCCTGACAGGAGATTGTAGCCTCTGTGCATTTTCCTTGGGAAAACACATTTACTCCACACTGCCAGGGAAATAAAGAGTGTTTGGTCATTATTTATGGAGGTCATATTTTATGGTTCCCACATGTGAGGTGGTTTGGACCCCAGGCCCTGCTCCCAGGTGTGTGTTTGTCAATGGGCATTGTCCATCGGGGTGGCCAGTGACTACATGTGCTGTTTGTCTCCCCCAGGCTCCTGCTTCTGGGTTGCCGTCCTGGACGGCAACGTGGTGGGGATCGTGGCAGCGCGGGGCAACGAGGAGGACAACACGGTGGAGCTGCGGCGCATGTCGGTCGATTCCAACTACCGCGGCAAAGGCATCGCCAAGGCCCTGGGCCGCAAGGTGCTGGAGTTCGCCATGCTCAACAACTACTCCTCCGTCGTGCTGGGAACCACGGCCGTGAAGATGGCAGCCCACAAGCTCTACGAGTCCTTGGGCTTCAAGCACGTGGGTGTTGTTGAACATTATGCCCTGCCGGGGATGACACGCTCCTTACTGGAGAGAATGTTTTTCCAGGTCCGCTACCACCGCTACCGCCTGCAGCTGCGGGAAGAATAAACCGCCCCCCCCACCCCGCCAACCAAAATGAAACAAAAAAAAATTAAAAAAATTTTTTTTCCCCCCCTTTCCTCCCCCTTCAAAAAGAATAAATCCCCCTTCTATTTCTCATCACCATTGATTAGCCAATTCTGGGTTAGAGTTTTTGTACCCTCACGTCACGTTTTGGTTGGCTCCGTTCCGCTCAGTGGGCCGGCCGAGCAGCGCCCCTTCCTCGCATGCTGTAGGTGGTGGTGCTGGCATCCTGCACCCGGCGGGGCGGAGCGGAGCAGCGGCCTCTCCTTCCCAGGTACCTCCGTAAAGCACAGAAACTTACTGCAAAATAGTCCAACTGCTCTGGTGTACATAGTCGTCTCCTTCTCCAGGTGTAAGATAACGTAGTGATGCATTCATAATAGTGCAGAAATATTACTTGAATGCAGTTTTCAGTATTTCACGCACCAGTAAGTAGAATATGCATTCCTCTCACCGTAACCTACAGGTTAATAGTTTTCAGAGAAAAGGTGGGGGGTCCACCCTGCCCCTGCCCCAACCCGCTTGCTGCAATGCATGAAGAGGAAAGCGCGTGCACGCACTCCGACACATCGCGCTTGCCACCACAGCACTGGTGTTGCACTTTTTTTGGATGTTCCTCATTCTGCCAAATGTCTGAGAGACCCCGGGTGCGTCCAGTAACCACGACTCCGCTCCACCTCCCCCTCCTTCCTAAGCCAGCACAGACTCGGACCGGCTGAACTGAGCCCCATTGTACCATAGTGTGAAGTTCAGATCACACCCAAGTATCTCCCGCGCTGTTCCGTAGCCACGCGTAACCTGCAGTCCTGGGCCAGACTCCGCATGTGCGTTGGACTTTCTCTTTGCTGCCTTTTGGGGGTTTTTGTTTGTTTTCATCTTATTTTTAAGGGTTATGTTTTTTTGTTGTTGTTATTTTTAGTTTTGGCTTTTGCTGAATGGTGTCGTTGAGGCGTAATGGAGGCTGCAGTTCCTATGGCAACACATTTGCACATTAATGTGCGCACCAAATCTCACCACTTCAGAGAAGCAACGTGTGACAGATAATAGCATTTTGGGGAGCACTGGGGTGGGGGGAGCGTACTTATTATCTTAACCAGCTGCTTGTTTGATAAATGTAGATGGCCTCACTGCAGCCTTCCATCAAAGGTAATTAACTGCTTTAATGATGTCAGATTTGTGAATTGTACAATGCAAAAAGCAATGCAAAGCAGATTCGGCATGTGTCTGTACCCGGTATGTATGTACAGTGCCTGCCAACTAAAGAATAACCAAGACTACAGCTTCTTCTAGCCTGAGATATCAACTTTTATAACTTATTTAAACAAATAGCAACTTTGCATGAATTACATCTTGGGGAGAAAGAAGACTGGTAGGTTTTAATTTTAAAGCGTGGTATCAGAGGTATAACAGAAAACCATTTCTGGCTGCACTTAATTTCAGGTGGGTAGAGGGGTTTGGCTCTGCTAATGCATTTAAAGGAGAACCCCTTTAGTTACTGGGAAAATCAATGATTATTTTATGAAGTATGCATGTGGTGAGGGGGGAATCCCCCCCACCTCATCGCGATGAAGCTGGTGAAGGGGTAGAGCATGTGTTAACCATGCTTGCACATGGAGGGTCAGCAGGAGAGCTGCAGAGGGAAGGAGCCTTGGGGTGTGGGACAGGAGCCCTGGGGCAGATTGGGGAACAGACAGCACAGATTTTGGATATGGGGTGCTGTCTGTCCCAGTCCTGCCAGGAGCTGCCATTTCTTCTCCAGCTGGAAGCTTCCCCAGCACTGAGGCGTGGCCAGCGATGCTGACGGAGAGCAGAGGGGGAGAGGGCTCAGCCCATCTCTGCAGGGCCATGGGCCAGGCACTGATGCTGGGATGAGGAGCCATTTGGCACAACCCCAGTTGCCCTTTCAGTGCTTGGCTTGGGCTCGGTCCAGCCTGTGAGGAGTCGGAGGGGCAGAGCCCAGTGTGTGTCCCAGCAATAAGGGGGTAAGGAGCATGGTGAAGGAGACTGTAGCAAGAGACCATGAGTTTAATTAACAAAATTCCTGTATGGGGCACTATATTTTTAAAAGTCTTTCTATGCTGTACATTTCTCCTGAAGCTGAAATAATGTACTGTTGGTAGGGTTCTTGTATAGTGTACAGAAATCGGCAGAATATTTTCTTGCTGCATTCAGTGATTTATTAACCGAAGTAAAACAGACAAATATAAAGTGTTAGCAAAAGTTGAAAGAAAAAACACAGAAGTTTGTGCCTTTTTTAGTTTATTTTTCTGTTGCTATATAATCACTGCACTAAAACCTTTCCAGAGGGGTAAAAAAAAAAAAAAAAAAAACAACAAAAAGCAAAAACTAGTCTCTTAATAAGGGAGGAATATGTAAAGTCTAAATTGAGCATTAATTTTTTTTATTAGGCTATTTAATTAAACTAATGTTGCTGGTTTTATTTGATACCTGTGCCTTTGAAATAAAACTCCACATCCTGTCAGAAAATCCAAACCTGGAATAAATCCCACCAGATCCCACAGACACAGAAGTACCATCAGGTTTACCAGTATTTTCTTCTAAAACGTGTAAACTTTAACCGGTGATATTACAGTAGCTGATCGTAATACCTGTTGAGTTTTCCTGGGGAAGAGGTGCTTTGGAAAGGTGTGGTTTTGGGGATGCTGTCTGCATTCCTCCCCAGCACAAAGAAATGCACTGATAAGGATTGAGTTGTTGCCACTTGGCCAGTAGCTGCCAAGAAAATTTATTCCCTTAATGCTTCTGCCAGTTGCTTTGTGACCAGGCTTTTTGGAAGAAATCCAGCTGGTGGCTCCCAGCTCTCCAGCCAGGACAGCTTGTTTCTGAAGGAAAGGGCTGGCTGCCAGATAGGCTGGGATCTGCTCTCCTTGGAAGATGGTGCAGGCTGACAGAGCTGCATCCCTGGGAGCAGCAGTGGGACAGGGGTGCACAACCTCCTGCCTTGTTGCTGCTCTCCCACCCAGAGCTGCCAAGGTTGCATTTAAAAGCACCACATGATACTGTTGTTTTGTCTGCATTCATGGGAAGTTTCCCTAAATGTGATAGCTCAGGCACAGCTCTGGGGTCAGGGGTGCTGGTTCTGGACCATGCCAGGCTCACCTGCTGCCAGGGAAACGTGTGGGCAGACTGCAGTGTAGCTCACATTGAGGTTGAGCTGCCTTTGGCAGATCCAGCCCTCTGCCTTGCATCTTCCACAGTGCACTGGTTTAAACAAAGTGCTTGGAAGAGATCAGCAGAGCCCTTTCTCTGGGTCTGAGCATCATCCCCTGACTTTCCCATCCCAGTTTGGTGGCTGGGTGGGTGAGGAGCAGCACAAGGTGGTTGTGAGATTAGTCCTGAGGAGAAGAGGTCATGATCTGGACCTATTGCCAGTCCTTGAGTCTTGATTCCAACAGACTCACATCAGTGTGAGATGGGAGGGGATTTTCCTGATTTATTTTGAGGGTTTCTCTTTCTAAGGACAACATTGGCAGGAGTGTGAGGAGGAGTGGAGCATCTCTTGGGTTTGAGCCTAAGGTTGGTAAACGTGGTGGTTAAGTAAGACCAGTTCAGATGTAGGTGAAGGATGTATTAGAGATGTGAAGGCACTTCCACAGCTGCTCTGACTTTGCAGTACAGGTGGGCTGTCACAGCCCCCTGCCCTCGTGCTGCCTGCAGAGATGCAGTTCCCTCACCTGGCTGCTCTCTCCTTAGAGTGGGGCTTTTTTTGCTAATCCCTGTGCACTACACACTGCTCAAGTGCCCTTTGCTTGGAGGGGCTTGGGACAGAGCCCTTGCTCCCTGAGGAAAGCACTAGGTGCCATGTCCAAAAGTTAAACAAACAAAAAAAACCCAACAAAAAAAACCTACAACATCAACCAAAAAAAAAAAAACAAACAAAACAAAACAAAAAAAAAAACCACCAAAAAAAAAAGCACGAAAAAGGAAAGAAGGGAAAATTTGCATTACTGTAGCTGAGGTCCACAGACTTGGGGTTGCCCCAGCCCTCCATCACAGCCTGGGCCATTCCCTGTGGAGTGAGTGGGAACTCCCTCCACACCCTGAGCAAACTGGCATCTCAAGCACACGTCTTATTTGGCAATAAGCTCTCTGGGAAGCTTGGCCCCTGAACAGATCCAGGCCGGTAATGCTAAGCAATCAAACCAACAAAGAAAGTGGTTTCTAATCTAACTTGAAACCCTTACATTTGTATTTGTTGTAAATTCATGCTGTGTTTTCCCCTCTGTGGAGCAGGCAGCACCTGCAAGATTCTTAGAAATGGCAACTGTGTCTGCTGGGAGATGCAGAAAAGTTCGGGGCATTGCCATCAGTGGAAGGCTGTTCTTCTCCCTCCCCTCCATCCCCATGTGTGGTGTGGGATGCTGTCTCTGAGAAAGCCTTTACCTTTCTCCAGAAGTGATCTTGCTTCTTGGTGCTGTGCATGGGTACAGCCTGCAGGACAAATTTCAGAATTGCCTTTTAGCAAATACAGGGGACAGCTGTCCCCAGGGCTGGGACCTGGGGTCGTTCTACCCCTGCGTTCCTTCCCATGGGAAATGCGGGTGATTCCTTAGGTCATGATGCCAGAATTTAATAGTCCCTGGGTAGGAGAGGCAAGACTAAGGGTCAGCAGTGGCTGTTGGGGTTGGGATGTGCCTGGTGGGGTCCTGGTGCTGCACACCTGCAGCAGGAGCAGAAAGTGTTTGGTGCCAGGGGTGTCTTGGACCCTGTCCTTGCTGTGGCCAGCTGGAGGGACAGAAAGTGCCATGGTCAGAATTCCCAAGGGAGCTGTGGTTTTGCTGCTGCTGTTGCTCACTGATCCACACCCGTATGTGATGCAGGTCTGCTGTCTTTTAATTTGCCAGATTTGCTGGCTGAGGTGCAAATGGATAGAAACTGACTGCAGGGACTTCCAAATTGCCAAACACACAAAGGCAGGAACCAGCTCTGGTTACCTCTGAGTAACAATCTCATTTCGAGTGTGCTGGGGCCTGTGTTTCATTAGTGCTGCTGTGATGCTCTTGGTGCACTCAAAGCTTAATAAAGGCATTTTAATTTGACGCTAACTGCAGTCTTGCAGTGGAATATACTGTACCACATAAAGAAAATTAAGTAATGCTGAGTGTTAAATAAGCTTTAAAATGCAAAAGGAAAATTTTCTTTTTTTTTCTCCCTCAAAATAGGTCCACATAGAATTGGTGGAAATAAAAAAAATTGTGTGCTCTTGCATACCTGAGTCACAGGGACTATGCAACAGATCTTACGCTTGTCTCCCACCAAAACCTGCTACCTGAATGGTGCTTGGGAGTACCTTTCTTAGAAAATAAATCAGGAGATTAATTTGAACGACTGAGAGTTTAGTCAAAACACAGTATTGTTTAAAATAACAAGCTCCAAGTCAGCATTTGGAGTTTGATCACAGTTAAAATTGCTGTTCAGTGCTGTCTTTGTATTGCACAATGGTCACCTGCAGGAGAGAACATGCTTTTAACACCTAAATAGTAGAAGACAGACCTAGTGAGACCAAGAGTATAACAAATACATAATGCAACTGTAAATTTATTTACAAGTAACACATTTGAATGCAGAAGCAGCTACTGCTATGTAAGTATAATGAACTTACAGCTAATATTGTTTCCAATTTCTTTTCCTCCAAAGCTTAATCCTTTTGCCTTGTAATATGTATATTTGATTTTTTTAATGTAATTAGGTTTAACAAAGCATCAGTTGCTTTGTGAGTTGTACTTATGATTGTGCTGGGCTGTTAGCTTTAAGCAGTTTGTGTGCTTGTGTTATTTTATTACAGCAAAAGTCTTCTTGAGACAAATGCAGTAAAGGAAAAAAAATAATATTTTTGGTAGTGTTAAGCAGATGTGTGGTATGCATTTGGAAAATGTCCAATGTCAGTTTTAAAAAAACAACAAACAAACAGGCTAATTTGCTTCCCAGAACTGCTCATGTTTAAGGCAGTGGCTTACTCACTCATGCCTAAATAGAAACTTGGATTCCCCCAAACAGCATCTTACTCTGCATCTCCTCACCGTTGTACAAGACCAATGTGAAATGAGTCTTGTGTTTTCTATGTTCAGCATAGTATGTACTGTACTTTGTAACGGGAAGTGGCTGCAAGTCCTCAAAGAAAAACGAACATATTCTAAAACAGCAATAATTACCACTGTAAAGAAAAGAGCACGTGGGGGAGAGCCCAGGGAGATAGTGAATGAAGGTGGTGCTGTTAGGAGCACTCTGGCAGCAGTGTGTTCCTAAGAGGTGCTGTTGCACCTGGGGAGCAGGATGAAGTACTAGGGAAGGCCATCAGTCTCTGGAGCTGGATGTCACCTTGGCAGAGAACCTGCCCGTGTGGGGCCCTGGAGCTGAGTCATTGTGAGCCCTTATGCAGTGCAGGTTCTTCACCACAATTAAGGGTGAGTTATTGCCAATATCATTCCTGGTTGGAGAGACAGAGGTAAGGAAGAGCTGTCAGAGTCACACAGAGGAAGGTAAACACTTATTGCCACAGTCTTGTACCCCAGCATACTCTGCTACTGCACTTCTGGGGCTCAGCAATGGCAGAAAACAGAATCATTTACTCTTATTTTCTGTGCAGGGACTCAGGAGTCAGCCAGCTCTGCTGGAAAGCTGTTTGCACACCGTCAAGGCAGCAATGCAAACGTTCCCCTGGCGTGGCAGGTGTTGAGGTGTGTGCAGGTTATCCCTTGGTGTGCTTTAGCCTCCAAAGCTGGCCCCGCTGCAGCGAGCTCTGTCCGTGCTGAGCCCGGGAGCCAGGCAGCTCTCGGGGTGTCCTCAGGCAGGGACAGGCCAGGTGCTCTGGACAAATGACTTGTAGGTACTTAAGTTCTGTTCCTGATGGCCGCTGTAACTGTGAAAATTAACCAGACCTGCTGTGATAAATTTGGTTATATAAGGTTTATTTGGTTAATTTTTTATAAGTGAAAACTGAAAAGATGAAAGAGAATTGTAATATGAAAGCAACTGCTGTAAATAATGTACGAATGAATAAAATCTAAAACTTATGTCAGTTTTTTCCTAAACTGTATTGCTGTCAAGTTACTGATGTGCAGATGGTGCCTGCATCTTTTCCAACTCCCCAGCTCCAGCATGGGCAGACACCACTCATTCCTGCTTCCAGTGATAATAGGGATATCTTTGAGTGCCTCATGCTTGTCCTTAGATTGTATTTCCATGCTATTCCAGCTCTTGCTACCCTGTCCAGAAGCTGCACACAGTAACTGTGGGGACAGCCCTGCCATGGGACCTGGCCAGCTGCCTGGTTGAGCACTCACCCCAAATCCCCCCTGAGATCAGCCCTGAGGAATGTGCCACTGGAGCAGAGGACAGAACAAAACCACACACAGTCTATTCTCTGCCACCAGGTGATGGAGTGAGCGTTGTTGAAGATACTTTCATGGTGGGGGTGCATCTTGGGGCTTCCCCAAGCCACACAAACCCCTTTTTCTCCCCTACACCTGTGCATTACCTTAGGTAAAAACCAGCATCAAAGGGCTGTTCTCCACTGTTTGTTAGGGAACCTGCACGAGGCTATTTCTGACCATCTCTGGAGCACCTCTGTGAGGTGGGAATCGCTGATCTCCCTTCTGGGCGGGGGAAACGAGGCTCCAGCCTCCAGTCACAATCAGATACACTTGAGATAAACTGATTGCTGCTGAAATGGCCTCTGAGAATGTCTGTTCCTGAAAACCATTTCCTGGTGGCAGTTCTAAATGCTGCAGGAGTGCCCTGCCAGCCAGCAGCTGAGGGATACCTAGCCAGCAGCAACCCCTGGCAGCCTGGCTCTGGATCCCCCAGGCAGCATCCCCAGAGCCATCATCCCCATCAGCCTGGGCTGAGGCTTTGGGATGTGCAGGGTTAGCTGAGCTGCCAGGCAGCGATCTGGAGCACAAAGTTAATGCCTTTGTCCCGTGGATGTGGCCCTTGTCACTTCCCTGCCTTATCCAGAGGTGTAGATCCTGATAGCAGAATCTCACTCAGAGGAGGTGAACACAAAACACCTTCTGGGTCTGATAACAATGTGTCACTGTGTTCTGGGATTCAGCCTGCGGGGAGAACAGCTGTGAAATCATGCATGTGCACAAGCTTCATTTTATATCAGAGCTAACCAATATTACACCTCAGCCCTTAGAACGGCTTTGGTGAAATAACAGAAAAGCGGCAACAAAAGCTGAGTTGGTTTTGGAAGCTGCTGCAGTGTGGGTGTGCTGTGTGCCTTAAAGCACCTCAATTAGCTGCTAATTGGGCTCAAACTCTCCACTAATGGGCCACACATCCCTGTCCTGGCCTCTTTCATACTTTATGGTGAATTGCTTCAGATAAAAAAATTAGAATTCATGGAGACAAGGACTCTGCCTTCATGCACTGCATTCCCAGGCACATACCTTGTGCTCTGGATGAGACAGGACCTCATGATCCCTTTCCCTGTTGCTCCCAGCTCACTCACCATCCATGTACAGCTTAATGTCTCCTGAAAAGCCAAAGCAAAGCAGCAGCACAGGCCCACTCCAGGCTCCACCCATCCCTCCATCCACCAATCCATCCGTCCGTCCATCCATCCGTCCATCCATCCATCCATCCCTCCATCCATCATCCATCCATCCATCCATCATCCATCAATCCATCATCCCTCCATCCATCATCCATCCATCCATCATCCATCAATCCATCATCCCTCCATTCATCATCCATCCATCCATCCATCCATCTATCCATCCATCCATCATCCATCCATCCATCCATCCCTCCATCCATCATCCATCATCCATCCATCCCTCCATCCATCATCTATCTATCTATCTATCTATCTATCCATCCATCCATCCATCATCCATCCATCCATCCATCCATCCATCCCTCCATCCATCATCTATCTATCTATCTATCTATCTATCTATCCATCCATCCATCATCCATCCATCCATCCATCCATCCCTCCATCCATCATCTATCTATCTATCTATCTATCTATCTATCTATCTATCCATCCATCCATCCATCCCACCTTTTGCCAAGAGACATGTCTGCTCAGCTGTTGGCAGAGTCTGCTTAGAGTGCTCCTGGGGTGTGCTTGAACCTTCCTTCATCTCCCAAATCTTTCTGTGACATTTCTCTCTTGACTCCCTTAAGTGTCTCCCTCTTTCACAACACCCCTACCAGCCTCTGTTACACCAATGTAAGTACCACAGTTACCACTTCTTCCATTTTAATAAATAAGAAATCCTCATGAGGGTGAAGGTGAGGGTGTCCTGTCCCAAAGATTATTTTTATTGCACCTATTTACAACACTACTGGCCAAATTTGTCAGGAAATCAGCCTATTAATTTCTTCATGGTACGTTTTCATTCTTTTCCATGCTTGATTGCATTTGCAAAGTCAATAAAGTAAATTCAGCACTTGATGTCTGTTATAACAGAAGAGGAATGAGCATTGTAGAAAGATGAATCTTCTCATCTGGACATCAAAGGCAGGGTCAGGTGAATCATGCCCCAAAAAGTGCTCATTTCTCTCCATTAATAACCGGTCCAAGACATGTCTAGACTACCCAGCAGTAAATGTCTATCCTAGAAACATCTAAGGTGAGATAAATCCTAACATGATGCCTCTGTAGAGAAGCTTAATTGCACCTGAGAACTCAGGGAAGCTGAAGGACAAGCTATCATTTTATAAACAGATTTGGGCTTTAAAAGTAAATGGTTGCATTCAGTAACCAAAGCTTGAAGACTTAACAGGAAAAGTGTTCCTGGTTGTTAAAAAATCAAAGGTTTGATGCTGCAGTAAAGACAAATTACTTGTAAAAACTCAGGTGGTCATTAGTGTGGTCCAGCTGCACTGGTTATCTGCACTGTGGTTCCATCTACTAGAGAGAAGAGTGAAACTCAATTACTCACTTACTTGGATTATTTTTTTTACCTAGACAGGAAAAGACGGATAGAATAGGAATAGAATAAAGAGCTACTTTGTATTTCTCTGCAGAGAGAGAAGTGCAGTGGAAGAAAGGAACACTTACAGCAAACTGAATTACCTTTCACTCCTCTTTATTTGTTTTATGTTGTCATTCATGCTTTATCTTGAAGCAACTCTGAATAATAGCCATTAAAAATCAACATCAGTTTTTCAGTTCTGTTGTTTAGAGGCTACTTTGGTTTACAGCTGCTGGACTTACTTGTAAAAACAGAAGCTCCTACATCCTTCTAAGCTGAAGAGACCTTGTTTCTCAACAGAAGAGACTGATCTTATGATGAGATCGGCTTCCAAGATTAATTTTTTGTGCTTTTTCCTTTCTAGAAATGTAAAGGGGAAAAAAAAGACAAAAAAGCAAATGCTTAAGTCTTACCAGTTGTGACTTCTTTAGGAGCACATTAAGGAAGAGAAAGAAATGCTAGAAGTCAGTGGACCATTAAAAAATCTCCAAGTAATGTGCACTAGGAAGATATTTGGGCAGAGCATCAAGGGGAAGAGGATTCAGTACCGGACCAGGACCTACCAAGTGGGAAGGATGGATCTTTTCCTCATCTTGGGAATTGTCAAAACAACAAAGAATGTTTGAGGGAGGGATGATTAAATGGTTAAAATGCTGTTCTTGGCCTTTGCCAAGCGTGGAAGGTGGAGAACCCTCCAGTCCCACAGTGATGAACTTCTCCTGCTCTTAAAGCACAAGCTGTCTCAAACCTGTTAGAGAGTCATTAGAAGGGGAAGGTCAAGCCTTCAAACCCAAAAAGATCACCCCAAGAAATTAATTTAAGATTGAATGCTCTCTTCACATACGGATTTACTTTTTTCCCCCCATGGATAGAGGAGCTGAGCAATCCGAGAGGCGTTTGTAGGGTCTGGATTGCTTTGGTCTGACAAAGCCCCATGCCTTGAATAATGACCTCATGCTGAATGTCAAACCTGCACAAAGAGCTGAATTTTTACTCCAGCCCAGCAGGTGGGTGGGAGGCTCCAAAGCCAGGAGTTTTGTGCCATGCCTCAGAAAGCAGAATGCAGGGGTGTGCAGGGGCAGCAGGGCTCTGTCTGCACTGCTCTGCAGCTGCCACTGTGAGCACGTCCCCTCATGGATACACAGACACAAGGGCATGACACAGAAGCAGTTCTTCCTTTCATTTCAGTGCAGCATATCCAGAAAAACACCACCTAAAATAATTTCAAGGTTAACCACAGGGAAAAAAACATACTGTGATTCTGCCTCACATTACAGAGATTAGCATTCTGTTCAAAATACTCTCTAATGCAAGAATGATATCTAAAACATCATTACTAGCCTGTGTGCATGCCAATTCATATTAAAAAAAAATATATATATATATATCTCTGCAATGAAGATACCTTTTTTCCTCTTAAGAATGTATATTACACACCCAGCTCTCCCACTGAGACCAGTTTAAGAAAGAACCCAACTCAAGATCCTCCTTTTGCATTGCCAAGTGTGGTAAATGGAATTCAAATGACAGGGACAATTATACTGACCTACCTCTACTTTCATTCCTATTAAGTTTTGTAGGGGTTAATGCACGGAAGAAAAACAGGTAGTTCTGTTCATCAGATTCTGTTTCAAATAATGTTAGATAGGACATCAGTATCCTGGGAAAAGTGGGGAACTGAAAAAAAAGGTGAGCAAATAAAAAGAAAATAAAATGAAGGGGAAAAAAGGGAAAACAGAAAAAAAAAATCAAACTGATAGCTAGTTTCTACAAATACTATAGTGTAAAAACTTTCCAGTTTGGTTTCCAGACAGCAAAAATTTTGCATGGCTGGCACTTGGGTACATTAAACTGCAGAAAATATCCATGACAGCCTATTAAATTTTCACAAGGCTGAGGTGTTTCTCACTGATGCTAGATCTGAACTTTTTTATCATTGCAGCATTAACCTCCTAAATGTCAATTAATATACTTAGGATTATCACACACCATTTCCTTCAGCCTGGCTGTGGGGAGGAGAACTGCAATTCTCCATCATGCTTCAGCTCTATTGCAGTGTTTAAAACCAGTATTTGAGATTTTGGGCAGCTTGGCGAGATTCCCTCCCTGTGACTTGCAGAAATAGTGCATTTAGTGAAGGCAGATGCTGTTTTTTTCACACTCCTTCTAATAGAAACACAATAGATTTTGATATGAACAGCAATGCCCTCTAGAAACACAAAGGACATGGTTCAGCTGGCTAAACATGAGGATCTACTATCATTTGAGACAGCCTGTGTTTAGATGGTTTGAAGTGAGCCCAGCCAGGCTGTGAGCAGTGCTTTGGGAGAGTTAACCAGCTGGAAAGGTAAGAAATATTGTTGTCTTCTCTCTTATTCTCATGCTGAGTCATCAAGGTTTATTATATGCTCTGTTTGCATGGCAAACATGAACAAGTCACACAGATACCTTGAGCACTTGCAGGTTAAGAAGGCTAAAATATAAATATCCTTTCCCTCTCTGGGATTGTTTGTTTTCCTAGACTCTGAACATCTGAGGCACACAGCTCAATCACATGATTATCTATTATTTCTATAGTAGCCTTTTAATTAATATCAGTGTCATAACACCTCTGGTCCTAAGAATGTGCTATGCCTATGCTTAATTGAAAAAAAAGATAGCTTTCAATAGGACAAATAATAGTGAAATAAGCAGGGTACATGATAAAAGGGTTCCTTTGTCATTCACTTAAGCAAAAGTAATCAAAACACTTCACTATGCTAATAAACTGCAAAATTATTCATTGAGATGGCTTGTTCCTTCGTCATGTCATAGTCTCAAAGGATTTGTCACCAGAGCTTCTGCACAGATCTTCAGTATTTTTTGCATATGTAAAGAAGTCTTAAGGGAAAACAGCACAGCAGCACAGGCCCTACAAAAGGCCATGTCAGATGGGTGAGAGCTGTGAAATTAATACACTTTGAGCATGCTGCTATAGAATAGAGTATCTACGTGTGTCCTGTACTCAAAAACTCATTCTCAGAAAAATATTTTTAAAGAATTAAATTACCATCAGTGTGCAATAGCCTCACACTCCCTGTATATTAACTACATAGAATTGGAGGCTGCAGGGCTCGTTCTCCAAGCACTCAGGTGGCTGCCCAGAGAGCTTTGCTTGCTGTGTGATGTTTGGTATTGTGGAAAATCTGTGTTAGGTGAAACACCAGATCGAGGTAAGGAGCAATGTTTAAGGTTGTTTTCTTTGTTCCCTTTCCACTAAATTAGAGAATGTCACACAAATCTCTTTACTTTCATTCTACAGCTAATGAGTTTAATCAAGGCTGTGTGATTCTCATGCCACAGGGCTGACAAGTTCAAGCTGCTGTCACTGGTGGCTCTTGCTCTGAACAAGATGCTCTAAACCAGCATGGCTGCAGCTGCAAAGCATCCTCAGCAGGCAGTTCCCAAACATATGGTGGGGTTACCTCTGCCCATTGCAGGCATTTTAAGAGATGGGCCACAGGGTCTTTGTCCTTCTTCACCTCTTTACTTCAGGAATGCCCACGGAGTGGGAGTTGAAAGGAATTCCTCTGGGTCTGTGAGTCCCTAGGAGGTGTTACAGCAGGGCAGTAAGTGCAGAGCTTCCCACAGCACCTTCCCTGGAGCACTCACCTTCCCAAGTGGCTCCTGCAGCCCACACTGTGCTCTCTGCTCTTGCACCATCACTGAGCCACCCAAACTGCACTGAGAGTGAGCTCCTGTCATGGGTGTGAAGGCATTTGCTGAAATTCAATATAGTAACCCTTGGTCAGTTAATTGGAACATGAAGTTCTTGGAAGTGAGGTACCTATCAGTGTTAGCTTCCTGGCAAAATGTTTTAATTAAAGAAAGCCATTTAGTTCTTACTTAATTATTATTTCTGGGAGTGCTACCAGAGTTAGACATTTACATTGTAAATGCCAAGCATTTTGTCTATCCTGCTCAGCCTAATAAAACCTATTTATGACTTCTACACAAAAACCATCCCGATTATTACAATGTCAGGTCTTCAAGGGGCTGGTTTGATTTAGTTTACAAAGAGATAAAGAATCTGTGTGGCTCTGGCACTGGAGTCTTTTGTGGTGGATCTTGAAGGGCCAAGTTCTGTGTAGATGACTCAAGATGAGTCTTTACAGACAAGGCACGTCAGACTAAGGAAAACAGAAATAAACAGACATGTAAGACCACTTCCCATAAAGTGTTTGATACAGCCTGCCTTGGTAATGGTTTCATGCTTGTGTCCAGACTGGTAGCACTGCCAGAGGCTGCATTTTAACAGCCCTGTGCCATAAGAGCACCACTGACCATTCCAAAAGGAAGTGATCTGAAAACCTTGTTTGTTCTGTAAGCAAAAATTGAGATCTATCCCAGCACACACTGTGAGGAGGAATGCCTGGGCCTGTAAGCACTAAGTTGTCTGGAAGAGCAGTGGTGGGCAGATGGCTCAGATGAAATTTCAAAGAACCTGAGGCAAGAAATCATGATGCACTTAAAGATACACACTGGGAGGGCACTCTAAATTGTGGTTCTTCTCTAAACCTCTTGCAGATGCTAAAATTACAAAGCAGGCTTGAGACCTTTCAGTGATGTCCAAGTTCAGTTATCAGTACCAAAGGGTTCAAAACTTTCCCGTTCCTTAATTGTGAGAAGCAGACAGACAGAGACTTCTTCAGACTTCTCCATACTTTCTGAATCTTTTCCATGCAGGTTTCCTTCAGGCCCAGTTTCTTCTGCTGAATTCTGTCATGCCGTTAGTTTTTGTGGAAGAAAACACACATTTCAAGTGAACTGCATATCAAGAAGTGTTTTCAAAATTGACTTTTAATCCAATGGCTTCATGAACCAGAGAATTTGATGGCTTACTTCCCCATTTCTTCAAGGCAGAAAAAGGAAATATCTGAAGATTAAACACTTAGCCTACAATGTGAGGTCCACGTAGGCAGTAAAAAGATTTAAATTCCACTGTTTCCTCTCTATGACTAATGTGTTTAAATGAACCACAAACAGGACAATGCTTTAAGCTGGCAGATTTGGAAGAAAAAAAAAACCCACAAGTAAAAAAAGGGCCACTGTTGTTGCTAAGGATGAAAGTCCTTGGAGTAAAGAGTAAAAAAAAAAATTTATTGGCAACTCTTAGGTACAGAAGTATCAATGAGCAAAAAAAAGCAGGAGGTAGAGTGGGATGGGGAGTGAATAACACCTGCTGCTAAGATAATTTATTGAAATAACTGAAATAGGAGGAATCTAGAAATGGGTTTTAAGGCTAAGACATCACATAAAAATAGCTTAAATCCCCACCCTTGAGTTAGAAGATGATGGAGGGGAAGCAGGGACAGGAAAGCACATTCCTGTCTCTGTACCACCAGTGTGGAGCACGGAGAAGGACATGGAGGAATCCATAATGCAGGAGTGATGGAAAAAGATGAAAAGCCTTCCAGCCCAAGGGCAAAAGGCAGGGATTTCACTGGGGTGTACCTATAGGCAAAGACATATTCAGAAACATGAAGCATTACCTGGACTGAAGAGTAGAGACAGAGACCAGGCTTTTCTGTGGGATACAGTAACTTGGAGGCTGGACAGCCATGCCCTTTTTTTTTTTTTTTTTTTTCCTTTTCTTTTTTTCTATCTCTCAGAGCAAATATTGTTTAGTTCAAATGCAGTGGCCAGCCCCAAGAGGGAGCACAGAAAGCTCCTCAGCAGAACATCCTGTAATCTGGTGATTTGTGTGTGCATTTCTGTGGGTGGTGGATGTTGAAAGCCTCTCAGGGAGAAAGGTTTCCTACACTTTGTAGATAAAAGGACAGGAGCACCAGCAATGTCCATTGCTCTGACTGCCTTTTGAAGGAAGGAACAGACTCCTCAGTGGCAGAACAAAAAGCCATGGATATCAGTCACAGGGAAGTGAATCCCAGAAGCTGGCACTTAAACTCCAGAGGGGCAGAACCAATTAGTTCCCTGTGCACAGGTTTTGGGCAGGCTACTTGGATATTCAGAGGACTGGCAAACAGGTCACAGGTCTTAGGCATTTTGTGGAGTGCTGAGTGTGTACCTGCTCCTAAAAATGCTGTGTGACACCAACAGTCTGCCAGCTCCTGCTGCTCCTGTCAGGCTGAGTAATCCTCATGTGAGCAGCTGATGAAAAGAAGGGTCAGAAGTTCATTTGACCCAAGCTGGACTTCTAGATAAGCAAAGATAAAGCACCCAGCTCAGCAGGTCACTGCTCCCTGCATGGCAAGGATGGACACAGCAAGAATGTGAGCAGGAAATGAAGGGGGGTGCTGGGGTGGGCTGGGTGACACAAACACACTTTTGGCCAACCTCAAGGGTAAGGTGCACTTGTTACACAAAAGCCAACACATTCTTGATCATGCCTGTGTAGTGCTGAGGCTTTCAAAGGATACATGCTCATGCTTACTTTTGAGTAAGTCAAAGATGTGTGGTTTTCTTATTTTCAAGCTCCCAAATGAACTGACAGCAATAGTTCTGAAGAGAGTGATCAGTCAGCAAAAATCAATGTGTAGATGCCTCACAGTGATGAGCTCTACTAAATGCACCAGAAGGAGTATTTGGGACTATGAGCCTTTATGCCTATTTTTGATCTGAGCTTGCAGGTTGCAGAGGCATGTCTTCCTCAAAATTGAAGCAGAGGGAAAAATCACTTCTGAAGTCAAAACTCTGTACCTTAAATGTATTAGGATATGTGGAAATAGTATTTCAAGAAATTCAGTTGTCGCCCAACATTGAAAGAAATCCAGCCATTTCTCATGGAAGACTGATGAATACAAACTTTGGTCAGTCTTGAGCTGTCTGCCAATCAATCTGGGAATAGTGTTTTCTGTCTTATGACTTACTGATCTTGTATGTTTGTTCAGAGAAAAGACCTTAATTTGTACATTGCTGTGTTTAAACAACCACAGAGTTATGGATATGTTATATACATATATATGCATATATGTTATATACATATATGTTATATGTAAAAAAGGCGACTCTGGGTGAGGAAATGTGTCAAAACCTCCATCAGCTGAGCAGCAAGTCACTTACAAAGACACAGATAAAAGTTGTATCAAGTTTCAATTCACCCAGCAGAAGGTGCCTCCTTAAGAATTATGGAGAGGAGTCCTGTCTCCAGGTCCTCAGTCAGGTCCCAATAAAGCTTGCTCAGCAAGCGCATTGATGCAGTCATTCCTGTAAGTTATCCATAAGGAATTGGCAATGAACAGTCACTGGCAAGTAGGAAGATGTGTGGAGAGATAGCAAAACCACAAAGTCTAGAGAGTTTGAACACTACTATTTTTTTTGCTTGATCAAAAGATCAAGATCCTTGAAAGATCATGGGCAGGTCAGAATTTAACTATTTTGTTTCAGTATGAAGAAAAATCCATCTGCACTAGCTGAGACAGACTAAAATCCCAGTTTTCTTCATACCAATAAAACTCCAGTGATTAAAAAACACCATTATGGACTCTTTCTGTGAGGCTAATAAGAACCTGGCACTGTCATCCAGGCAGACTCCACAGCTGGACCAGGATTCTAGCTGGGAATGACCCAGCAGAAAACCAGGGTGCTTCACCTCTGCTGTTGGTATACACTCACAGAATAATTGAGGTTGGTAAGGATCTGTGCTGGTTCCTTCTACTCCTGCCCCCAGGTGCCAGCTTCAGAGAGAAATGGCAGGGAGCTCTATTTTCTCTCACACAGTACAAAGTCTGCCCAGAACTAGTAACACACATTGCACTGGAAGCACCCTTGTTTTGCACTGGGGATGTAAACTGAGGTTCTGGTTTGCTGGTGTCATTACAGAGACAATGGCACCTTTTCTGTGGCTGAATGTGCATTCTCTGAAGGCAGAAGTAAGGTTGGAAATTATCCCAACGTGCTACGTAGCCTCTAACCCTGGACTGAGGAAGGATCAAAGAAGCATAAGTATATTGTGACATGTATTTGTCAATCCTGTTCTAGAAATGCATAGTAATGCATACCTGAAAGTTCTATTCAAGTCCATTCAAATGTTCAATTATCACTAGCATTCTTTTTAAAGACTTGCTTAACATCTTCCCTAGTCATACTTTGCTGAAATTTAAGCCCCTCTTTTCTCATTCTATCTCCAGGGGACCTATGGAGCAGTTCACTGCCACCTTTATGGCAGCCTGTCTCATACTAGATGAATCCTTTTGGATTTCTCCCCATCTTGTCAAGGTTAAATGACTTAAATTCTTGCAGCCTTTCCTCACAGGTGATATTGTCTGTAGTTCTGATCACTCTTGTTGGTCTCCTATGGATTCCTGTTGCTCCACCTATTTTCTGAAATGCACTGCTGAAAATTGGGCAGAGCATTCAACTGAGACCTTGCTGGGGCTGAAGCGAGTGGAGGGATTGGTTATACCCACTTTTGATTGTTCTACAAACATCTTCAGATCCCCAGGTCCTTTCCTGAAACTGATACCTAACTAGCTGTTCCCTACATTACAGGAAATATGTTGTCTACATCTGGGTAGCTAATTGGTTTTGCTTTTGTGTGAAGCTTGGCATTTATCCTCACTTATTTATATTCATCTTATACTACTATTCCATTGTGTTAAAATCCTTTTGAATTACAAACCTGTTGGCCAGAAGGATTTAAAGCAGGATTTCAATTCTACAAAAGCAATATAAACAGGATTCAAGACCTTCCCAGGAAAAGAAATATATGATTCATTGTCAGAAAAATATTTGGTTTGTGTGCAATGATAAATATCTGCCCAGACTGGAGGTGTAGGATGAATTAAAGAGGTTTTTATTAACTTGATTTCCAGGGAATGGAAGGTGTTAAAGAATATAAATAATGCTAGAAGAAGGTTAAATTTTAGGTCAAGTATGAGAAGAAGTGAAAGGACTAAAAAAAATTCAGCTCCAGAAGAAAAATCCAATATATCACAAGCCACAGTATCAGAAGCAGCCATAGAGTTTGACTAGAGCCCAACATTTACAACACTTTCTTAACCTCATCTGAGACACACAGAGGCCCCAAGGGAAGATGTTGACTTCTCCCAGCTCATATGTTACAAAAGCTCATTATATTTAAAGGAAAACCTCCCTGGGAAGCTTATTTAATTTAACATCATGGTTCAAGTGAATGGATGGGAAGATAAACAGAGATGGGGATTGCTGGCAGGCGAGTAGGGTTGCTCAGCTTTCAAACAGCTGCAGAATTTCTTCATTGTGAAGAAATGAAGTTCTTATAGGTGTCTTTCACATGCAGTTTGGAGTCAATCATCATCCTGAACCGCTCTGGGGCAGAGCTTAGAGTTAAAAAGAGAGGGAAAAAAATTTCTGGCAAAAGTCCTGAGGACACTTGTCTTCTTCACCTAACCAGATACCAATAAAACATTTAGGATAAATCAGCAATTAACTCATTTCTGGACTCAGCTGGATGTGGACTAATGGATCAGTGCAAAGAGGCCAAGTAACCCAGGGAGATATTAAATTTTGTCTCAGCCAATTCTGTAGAGAAAGGCAGTGTAGCAGGCAGCAGCCACTCATGGGTAGGATGGAGCTTGATTCTCAGGAGCCTGTAACTACAGTACTCTGCTTAACACACAAATTGGAAAATGGGATTGTAATCTGATGCACTACACTTTTGAATAATCAGATGTGAGAAATTCAGTGTGCACAGCAGATGAAGCTGCCAAAAATGGGGGGGGGGGGAAGGGAATGTGGAACCAGAGAGAATTTCTATAGACAATTTTTGATAGCCTAGAAAAATTGATCATGAAATGAACAACTACAGTAAAAATATAGTTAGCCAGAGAACAGTCTCCAAAATGCCATAAATGCATAAATATCATGCCAAATGGCAGAGAGGAGTGAACTGAGGGCACAAAGATTAGAGGTAAAAGTATAAGCAATTCTTTTTTAAACTTGTGGACAACTAATACTGAGATTTTTACTAGAAATAATAACAGTATCTATGAAGTGGGAGGAAAGGTTAGCAGTAGAAAACTGTCAGTGTAAGAACCAAAAGTTGAGGAAGAAAGAAGCTAAAAATTGTCCAACTAATTAACCTTGAATGGAGGAGGTGACATGGAAAAGTGCACAAAAAATGTGCAAACACTGGCTGCAAGCTAGACCTCCACAATTCAAAACACAAGCAGACAGCATAAAAAATTGCCTGGACTTAGAGCAGATAATAACAACATGCTTGATAACAAAAAAGGGATTTCCAGAAACAGGTGGTAGAAGTGCACTTCAAATATGTCTCAAGAGAACTCAAGAGCTGACCAGTGACAACAGTCTGGCTGTTGTCTCCAGAAGGGATGAGCTGATTATTAGACTGGGGATGTTTCCCAGCAAGGCAAAGACAAGGCACAATTGAAACTTATTTTGAGCCCAGAGATGCACTCTCTACTAAAACCATTGCAGAATGGCAGAAAAAACTATTCCTTTCCACTCTCTGAATGTTTCTGACAACGTGCTAATACCAAAAGGAAGTATGCCAGCCAAAAGTGAGCCTGTGAGCCAGGGAATATAGTAAATGCTGGCACAGAATGAAGCAACACAGGTGGGAAGGCAAATCCCAAAACATTTCTGGGGCTTCTTCTGGAATTAATTTAATCTTTAATATGGTGTAGCAGAATGTTTGAAGGTAATTTCTGGTTTGTGTTCCATGCAGGTGATTGCTATTGTCTGACTGAGGAATGACACAGGACCAAAATTCAGGTGGGATGGGACCTCAAGAGGTCTCCAGTCCAACCTCCTGCTCAAACTAGGGTGAGGAATGAGGTCACAAAGAGGTTACAAAGAGATTTATCCAGTCTGGTTCTAATGGTGAAGCAAGAAAAGATGTTTCACGCCACTGAGGAAATATATCAAGAAACTATAATACAACCTTGAACCTGTTCTTTGGCCTCCTTTTTAAATCATATTAAATAAGAAATGAGAGGAAGAGGTTTTGTTGACTCCCAAAGAATGAAATTATTTTATTTTTAAGGGTTTTTTCTTAATCATTAACAGGAACAAAACTATGTCCTGGGTGATCAAGTAGATTCAATCTCTTAATCTACGCTTACTTTTCAAAAACTCACACCTTTTTTCCCCTTCCCATGTTTCAAATGTCTTGCTCACATAAAATCTGAGGCCAGTGTTTGAGCTATGGTTATTACTAAGTTGGACAGCACTGAAGATTAGTCCTGCTATCCCACAGTTGTATGTGGACATTCCAAGATTTGCAAGCAGGGAAGTATTGGTCATGCAAACACCAGCAAACAGCTGAGCTGTTCCATTTCCCACAGACACTAACTTAAAGTATTTTAAAATATTGCTCTTTCCCCACTACTTCACATGGCAAACAAAGGTTTACAGATGATCTAAATGAAGATTTAAGCCATCAAAGACATGCCTGAAATTAAACCCAGACACAAATCAGTTCAAAAGGGTGTTATTACTGTGTTCAGAGAATCAATTAATGAAACTCCTGCTCGTAAAGGATATTTGAAACTAGGTACAACCAGCTATTTCCCTCTGCCTGTCTGTTCTGTGATTTCCCACACTCATTGGTCAGTACTTTTGTAGGGTTCTGCAATTCAAACAGAAGGATTTTTTCTTGCTCTTCCAGTTCCTTTATGTAGGTTGTGAGGAAAAGGGAATAATTTTAGAAATCAAATCGAGAGCTTTAAGGATGTAAAAGTACTCTTGTGATTGTTCCTGCTCAAGCTTAACCATGTTTTAAAGCCCCTTTCACACAGAACCAAAATAACCTGACAAGTTATTTATTATAAAAAGGGTCTTGAGTTCTGTAGTGTGAAATTATTGTACCACCCAAAGGAATTCAAGGCAGTCATCAAATACTGAATATTTTCACCTATATTTATTTGGGAGGAAATTTGTGGTCAGGCCTGGCCTTGCTTCCTATAATGGGTCTTTAGATTCAGATCTCGGCTAAGGTTTGGAAAAACTGCAGTGCACAGATTTTATGATTATACATAGATCTGCACACAAACATGGTAAAACTGATGCCTTGTCCAGAGGAACTTGTTGGGAAATGAATTGCAAACACTACTCTTTCTCAAGTGGAGAAAGCTTCTCAGTTTCTTTACTGGAGAATCTGGAGCACTGGAATGATACCCCAAGTTCAGGGATGTATCCTGCAGGTTGGGGGGACAAACTTCACCAAGTCTCAAGACTTGGTCAGCAACAATCCTCCAAAATTATGCCAGTTTGCCTTTTGCCCTCACACCAGTGAATGAGCACTTGGACATGTGTGATAAAGTGGTGTTTTATTGCTTGGCCTTCTTCCTTCTGTTAGTTGATTCTTTGGGAATTTAAAACCCTGAAGAAATTTTGACACAAGGAGAATAAAATAGTAACTTTGTCTGCTTGTATGACAACCTACACAAAGTGCACATGTCTGGGGAACTGCGATTGACAGTAATTTGTGAAGGGTTGTGTTTGAAAATTTGTATAGTGACCTCTGCATTTCTATAGCTTCATATTTGAACAGATGTCAATTCACACAAGTGGATTGAGGTTCTTTTTGTTCATAAGCATGTTTTTTGTTTTTGTTAGGCTGAAGGGTATTCCTAGCACTGTTTGGGGCTTGAAAAAATACACCATCCATCTAATTGTAAAGTGTGAATCCTAAGAAAAATACACAAGGTGAAAATCTGCTGGGAATGCACTAAAAATGATTATTTCCTCCATATAGCAGGAAGGTTAGCAATGTAGCCTTAGAGAATCAGGGCTCAGTTAGCAGAGGCCTCCCAAAACCAGTAGATCTTCAAGAGGAGTGAAAGAGATGAGACAATAGAACATTTTACACTTATTCAATGCCACTGCAAACACAAGGGCTTGGAAATAGCAAAAAGCAGAGGGAAACTTGTGCAACCTCCTCTCTGCTGGACAGGTGGGATCAGGCCCCCTGCTCACAGGACCTGGCACCATGTCACAGCCATGCAGGCTGGATCCCCCTGCCAAAAAGCTGACCCCAATTAATATGCAGAACGTTGACTTTGCTTACATGATCAATGCCAGTTTTATAAGAATCAGTTTTTAGAAACTACTGACTCATGTCAGCTGACAGGTTAAGTATGATTAATAAGCAACATAAGAAAATAATGTTTAATAGTTTAATGGCTGTAAATGCAAAGTAAAATTAATTAATTATACAAATTTTAAATCCTGCAAAGTCTTCACAATCATACAGTTCTAGAATTTAAATTGTATTACTGTGATAATTTGATGTCTAATGCTGAAACATACTGAATAGCTCTTAAAAGTTTTGGGCTTGACTTCAACTTCTGAATAATTAGTAGACTTCAAGGACAATTTCATATTCCCCAAGCATACAGACAGAATTTTTAAAACAGTAATGTTATGAAACAATATCATTTGAAGAATAAACTCAACAGACAAACAAATTGTTAATAAAAAATCCAAACATTGAAGTAAAAGCTTGAATCCTAAAAAGGATAAGGCTGAATTCTAAAATTTATCTAAACAATATTTATCATCAGTAATAAAAATAATAGATTAGGTAAAACTGTAATACTTTGTCTAAAGTATGCTAAGGCTATGGTGAAACTCAGTTTGAAATTAATTGAATGGACAACAATCTCCTTATTTTTAATACATCTAGGCTTCTAGTTTTATTTACCTATTTTGCTTCAAAATTCTAAATAAAAATTAAGTTCATTAACTCTTTTTCTAAGTCTGAGGAATGGGACATGTAATATATGTGATGAACACCAACACACATTCTACTCACAAAATACTAAATAAGCTGAACACAACAGTTAAGCATCTGACATAGTTCAAACACTGCCAGTTTATAAGTATTTTTACACTAGCACTTCACAAAATATTTAACATTAAAATCTAAACATCCATGTAACCCAAATATATTTGTGATGCTCCCAAAGGGTTAATACTGTCTTGTTTCATTTCTTACATGTAGTAATTTAGCTGTGAACAAAAGCAGCTCCCCGCTGGATACCTTGGCTAAAGGAAACACAATGAACTGGTAAAAACCAGTTTTATCTCACTGCTGTTGCCTAGGGCTACAGACAAAATGAAGTAAAAAAATTCACATGCAGAGTATTAGGTGCTTATGAAAGATCCAGCAGCGCTGTTGCCTAGTGATTCAGCGAGGAATCAGCACAGGCCAATGAGGTGTTTGGGTACTGAATAACATCCCCAATGACTGCTTTACATCTCCTGCAATTCTGTCATACACCCCCATGATTTCCCAGTGGTGAGAATCACTTTCAAGGGAACCTGTCAGGAAAAAAAAATAAATTTAAACAAATAAACACATCACATATAGCAAGATTACTATTTTTGCTTTTCTCTTTGGATGTGATACTGCTCTAGATTACATGCCTATCAAATGTGAAATGTTAATTTTTATTAATACTCAATTATTGCTACGATTCTGATAAAAATACCTTAGCAATTTAAACTAATCTTTAGTTTTCAAATTGCAAATACATGTTATTGAATTGCAAGGAATACACTAAAACAAAATTCATCTTATGCTTTTAAAAGAGCTACAAATGATGATTTTGATGTTTATCATCAGCAACTTCACCAGCAATGCATAAAGATCCTAGGGTTTTTTACCCCATCCCTTTTTAAATTCCAGGGTATTTTTATTGTTGCTTTGGTTTAATTTCAGTTTGTTTTGCAGTTCCTGGTTCTCTTGTACACGGTAGATTTGTTGACATGAAAGCAGCCTCATTAGCATGGACTATATTTTGGGAAAAAAAAGCTACTTCAAAGATAAAGCATCCTTTACCTCAAAGAAGAAAACTAGATCTCTCTCCATTAAGATATATGTGTGCTCTACTTTAGTGACACATTGTCTCCATATTAAAAAAAAAAAAAATCATATTAACAGAGCCCATAATACATATTTAGCTGAAGTAAGTCTGCTGAAGGAGAGAAGGAGCATTCCACAAAAATCTTTTCATCTTCAACATCTCTAATCCTAAAAGATATTTTCCTACTTTCCTACAGAAGGGTAAACAACATGAACAAAAAACAGACTTTTTTTTAAAGATCACTCTCAATTTCTTCTCTGAGATCAAACTTTATGTTTTCTATCTGGCCTCTGTCATTGATCTCTTTTTGAGGCTCCAGAGGAAGGTGAAGTATCTTCATGATGGATGTAGTCTGATGTGCTGCACAAGCAAAAGTATGTCAGGACTCCTACAGTAATTTGCTTAAGAAAAGGAGACCAAACAAGGGTAATGAAAGGTGTATCTCCAAATATTTCTACTGCCTACTAAAAAGTCCTAATCTTTGAAAGCCCCAGATAACTACTTATTGTCAGAGAACGTGTTTCTTTTCACCTATTAAGTTGGTGTTTAATAAAAAACTACTGTTTTCATGGGAATGACATATCGAATCCATTTGTTTAATGCATTGAGATGGATTTGTCAGTGTGTGACAGTAAAACACTTTAGACAGAAGTGAGTAACAAAGTATGTCCCATTTGTCCACAGGACACTGAAACCTTCTGCCACTTACTGGTTAGTCTGAAAAATGTAACACTAAAATGATATTCTACCCCTGTAACTATGAATACTCTCAGTAACCATGTAAACATTTGTCTTTCTTGGAAACCTATTATAGCGTTCATATTTATTTCATGACCATGACTTCCTCAGACAAAGTATGAAGATTGTTACCTCTGAAAAAGGCACCAAAAAGTCTCCTAAAACTATCCAGAAAGGACTATAGTGCTGTTATTCACTTCATATGCCACCAATAATACCATATTTGGTTATTTTTAAGAACCTTATAGTAGCATGAATACCAAGTATCTAATACAGTAATTAAAAATATTTAAATGTAATATACCTTGAAAAACATTCTGGTTTTTTCTTCTTTTTTTTCCCCTCAAGGAATTTGTAATAAAAGAAGAAAGGCAAACACAGGTGTAGAACATAGGCAACCTACAGAAATGCAGTTTGCAAAGCTTGGGAGTATCAGTGCAAGAAATTTATAATCCCAGCGTGGCCAAAAAGTCTCACTGGACCATATTTAGTAAACAGGAATGTAAAATCTTACAAGGGTTAAGTGAACAGTGAGGGGGAAAATAAGTATGGGAAGCAGAAAGAGTAATTTAGATCTTGGATACCCTTCACTATTCTTTCTCAATTTTTATGGGAAGGATGGGCTCCCTAAGGACCCATAAAGGGTCTTGTAACTGCAAGACCTCCATAGAAAGTATCACAAACTGGCTGCAATGCTTCACTAGATACAGAAGATCTGGAGGAAGAAATATAAAACAGATTATCAAGTCTTTTTCATCTGTTTCCATTACTGCAAGCCTTTAAGTTGCAACCCTCTCTGAAATAATTAGAATAAAGTTGTTTCTGTCCCTCAATCTTGTTGAGTATTACTGCTGAGTGAGTGACCTGGCAACACCAAGTACTCCATTTGTCAGGAAACTGGAAACCCTTGGGCTGCTGCTCACTGAAGTTTAGGGATTCCCAGGAGCTTTAGTCTTTTACCAAGCAACAAAACCTGAGCAGTTGGCTACAGTGACAGCTACCAGTTTTGCAGAGAGAAAAACATAACTATTTTATAACATAATTACAATTAGGTCCAATATATAGATAGCTGTGTAGTTATCTACTCACTCTTTACAGATGCTGGTCCGGTAGATGACGTCCTCTACCTTTAGCAATGACCAGGAATTTGGCTGCTTTGTATGTCAGGCATCCACACAGAAATGTTACGTAGGCCCATTTTGTAAGTGAAAATTATTGAACAAATATCTTTTGCAATATTTTTTCAGCAGTAACAAATGCCTGGCACATCTAGAAAGACTATTAAAGGGACATACTTCTCACTCTACCACACCCAACAGAAGTTCCATGGCAATGAATGAAATAGATTTTTAAATCACCATATGCATTGCTATGACAATCTCACCTTCCCAAAGGGAGTATACTTTCTTACAGTTATTTTCCTTTGGAACTTTTACAGTAATTTGAAAAAGCAATTATGGCAAATATGAAAATGAAACTATTGAAGTGAAAAGCAAAATAGCTGTTTCTAGATTCCTAATACAATGACAATGATGATGTACAAAGCTAAGTATGGCTGAGAAAGAAACGGGAAATCAAAATTGTCCCTACCTTCAGTGGCACTTCCAAGGCTGTGGTTTCCTGCAGGGACTCCATTGTTCTTTTTACCAGTGCTGTAAGGTAAATTTGAAAATCTACAGCTTTATTTTCCATGTTAGAATTATAAATACATACATACATACATGTTATCATGTACATATAAAATAGTTTTGTATATTCTGTTATATAATACCTGCATTTCTACATAAAAAAATTACCATTTGCAACGTTTTCAGAGATATTTTATCTCTTGTAAAAAGTTTAATTTATTTTTTATAATTGAATTTTAGGGTAAAAATTGCATAATTATTTAATTTATATAGCTCATATATAAAGAAGTACAGCACTACTACATGTCATATAAAGGTATACAGAGCATGTGTAAGTGCTCAATTTTCAACTTCACTACTCATAACTATCTGTTTGATGACATTTTATATTTTTTTATTTTCTTGTGCAGCATAAAACTCACTTTAAAAAAGAAGCTAGGAAAAAAGCCCACAAGAATCGGAACTTTAAAAATATTTTACTCTTCAAAGTAAAAAGATCAGAGCCAATTTTTTTTAAAAAGCATCCCTGTGGGATAGTGGAGCTATCAAGACTCAAAACAGTTAAACTTCAGTATAATTCATGTAACTTAACAACTCATCATGCCGTAACACTATGCTCACTCTTATTGTGCAAATGCATCTATAATTATGCCAAATCAATCATTTGGGATCAGATTTGCCATCACTGGTCCTGCTAATTAGTGTTTTGCTTGACAAAGATTGCTGCTTCAACGCATACTGTTTCAATAAAAATCAAAGAGAGATTCAATGGATTAACAGCTTTTAAAAAGGAAGATATTTCTGGCTAGTGAAAGTGAAGCAGGAATACCAGGTGGCCCAGAACCTGCAGTGCTCTGACAGGATGGATGATTAAATAATGCATGTTGTCATGTGCCTCACAGACCTAAGAAAGAGCAGGGTCTGTGATATGAGCTGGTAACTGCTAGAGCGAAACCCACATGATTACTGAGCAGCTTCCTTTGAAGTTATCCCTCGCTGCACATCACAGCTCTTTGGCAGCTGAGGTTAGAGGCAAAGGAGTGACAAGAACTCTAAGAAGCTGTGGATGTTGTTGCCCTGGCTGCTGCCAAAACCTTTTCTAATGATGCCAGCAAGGAAGAGCAGTCTGCAACGTTTCATGTCATGTCACTGACACTGAGGCTGGTCTGATAATAATGATGAGGATAACCAGCTTCTGCCTGAACTGTGCTCAGACCGTGCTGGCTCACTCAGATTTGTGTGCTAATGAGCTGTCATAAGCTTTTCCATGAAGTCCAAATTATGCAGTGACTCAAAGTACCAGCAGATCAAGTGCCAGAGATGAGGAAACCAAGACATTTGTTGACACATCTACGTACAGCTACACCTGTAGATTTGGTTCATGTTAGATTCGAGGTAGTTCATGGTCCAATATGGGACAGCAACATTTTTTGGAGTGCAGAAACAAACATTGCAATCCACAGATTGTGAAAAGAGAAGTGTTGGCCTAAATAATTACTCATTTGTAATCCAGTCCAAGTCAACGAGGCTATTAATAGAGGAGGGTTGGACTGCCTCTGTCTTGAGAAACCCACTCTGAATTTCAACAAGCTGTCAGCTCCAGGAGGTCAGCATTGCAGCAGGTGCTGGGGCACCCCAGCCAGGTGGGATGCCTTCAGAAGGCTCAGTGTGTTGCCAGTCAGTACTGGGTAAACATTTTTTCCAAGCTATGACTGCACAAAACTTTTGAGAGGATAACACCTGAATTCTACACTTCTCATGCAGAATCACTCAGCTTTGCATGTTCCACCAGACACTTACAAAGGGCACACTCAACTCTGTGCAGCTTAACATTCTTTGTGTTGTGAGATAAATAAACAGCAATAGAGCATTTTGGCAATGAGATGAATAGGTCTTCTTGACAAAATGAGTTCCAACAGACACTAAAGGTAGAGCATGAGTCAGCAGCATCACTTCCTGGGCTGAAATATGTGAGTGATACAACAAAGACTGCTGCCTGCCTATGCACTGAGTGAGATCTGTTTCCCCCAAGTTTTCTAGACCCCTGAATTTGATTAGTTCTGTGCCATTTAGCTGTTATCCCCAAAAAGGAATTCATGATGGCAGCAATGACTGCAACAGCTTTCTCTGTTGGTTCACACACTTTTCGCTCTAAGGCATCTGGCACAATCAGAATTCTGCTGAATTCTTAAATACTCCTAATTTTAAAATGCACAGATTAACGTGGCCACATCAGTGAACAAATCCAATGGTTCCTCATTCACTTTGACAACCATTAAAAACCTCTCCATGGATTGCTCCATTTTCTTCTTTCCTTTTTTCCTGTCAGTTCAGCTCCCTGTTCTCTTTCTCATGTCACACCGACTTCTCTACCCAGAGTTTAGCAAAGCCATTCATTTCAAGTAATCTGAAGTTGTTGTGCCTGCATTTCAGCCTTTTGAAACCATTCCTTTGCAAATATCAAGAAAAAGCAGTTGGATTGCTATTCCTGTTCAGTGGTCTGCTAAGACTGCAAACAGTGAAGGAGGAAGCATTTAAACTACATTACAGTCTTTGCACAAAAATAAATAGGTATAGTGGCTGAATACATTTAGGCTGGAAATTTAAAGTTCTAGATTTTGGAGAGACAAAATTCTGGAATAGTCCTTAGTGGGAGTAATTTTTCATATGAAGATGATGATTTATAAAAGAGACCATATGGCATGGGGGTATGTAATCACAGGAGAGGTCCCTTTTAGTACCATGTACATAATATCCGATTCTCCCACTACTTTCTCAAATCTCCTTGAAAATTTCTCTCTTTCTCAAGGCTTAGAATAAATAATTAGACTATACGTTCAATATAATCAGACAACTATATCTTCTTTATCTCATATACATTTTAGAGTGTAGTCACTAAAAAAAAAAAAAGAATTACAGTGTTTAAATAGATCTGCCTCTACCATTCTTAATTTTTTGCTTCTTTTCTAAGATTTAGACTGGAGACTTTGGGGATAATGATTATTTCTGTTCAGTAAAGAATCTAGTATATCTGGGGCACATAAATTATTAATTTTAAAATGTTCCTTTACAGCCAGCCATATATTGCAACAGCATCTGTAAAATGCTGTTCTCCCAATCTTTGCAAGTTACCTCTCAAAACCTATAGTCAGCAATTAGGAGAATTGTTCATTATCCTCATCTTGAAATGCTTTGTAAGTGCTAAATATGCACGCTAAAATATTATGTATTTAAAAAATGGTGATAGCAAAGTTAAAGATTAAAATGGAACTGAAACTTTAACATATGTTTTAACATATATTAGATTTTCTTGATACTGACCAGAATAAATATGCTTATTGAAAGTGCTGTGAATAGAAACAAAGATAAGACACGCATGCCTGCTGTGGAACAAAAGCTTATTTGTCCCTATCAAACTGAAGACATTTTTCAAGTGCACTCACCTATGAAATTATAGCTCCAGAAACATGTCAAAGCTGGCCAGACATATGATCTATGGAACAGGGATTTTTTGCAAATTGAAAACTATCTAGAGGCATCTTTAGTTTACGCACCAGTGTTTTTCAAGTTAGAAAACAGCAGCTCAGAGGACAGAAAATGTCACTAACTTGTGATGACCAGTTCATTCTTTTGTTCTTCTGTTACTGCAGTCCCCTTTTGAACACGTGCACATTTTTATGCAGCTACCTCAGTACCCAGTAAGCATAAAATTGTAGCAGAATAAAGTGAAATTTCCTGTAATTTGTATATGAGCCAAAAATGTGTACTGGCAGATGTTATAAAAAAAGTCTAAGATTCTGTTCTTTAGGTAGCAAATGATCTTAATACCAACATAAATAGGTTTAATTTATATTTAATTTTGGTGGATTTTTGGGTATGGTTTGGTTGTTTGTTTGGTTTGGGTTTTTTTGGTTTTTTTGTTTTTGGTTTTTTTTTTTGTTTGGTTGGGTTTTTTTGTTTGTTTGTTTGCTTGTTTTCTTACTGGTCGTTTCAGTGTTCTTTAATTTAAGGTAAGTACTTCAGCTGAAATATTTTATGCCTGGTAAAATATTAGAAAAATTGTTTCAAATTCTACATTGTACATGTACCAAAAATAAGAACAGATGCAGAAATTCTTTGTATAATTATAAAAGAGTTCTAAAAAAACCACCTTTAAAAACTACTCTAATGCACTGTGATATTGAACACAAAGCACTGGAATACATATATTTCTACAAAAAGATGTTATTTCAAGTACAAAGTATCATTTCATTATCACTAATGGATGCAATCAGGCAGACAGAAAGGCATGGAAGAATCCACAGTAATTGCCACTGGCAAAGTTCACCTTTCAAACCCACCAGCTATTTATGGAACGTGCGTTAGAAGCCAAATTCTACAGTTATAACTACAGGTATCCCTCTACTGTAAAAAAAAGAAATTATATTTTGCTTTTCTTCACCATGAAGTGTATTCCTCCTTTTAGCTGTAATGTGTTCAGCATAATCCAAGGGCAAAGAGGCATTTCAAACATAGCATGGAGTGTCAGAAACAGTACCCAAAAAATGAAAAATTGGGTTCTGCCATTCGTAAATTCTCTCCAGAGTCTCTACACAGACTCACAGTCTGATTTGGGGACAGACTGTCTACCTGACTACACAGACTTCAGGACTCAGAGATGCTGAGCCTTCTCAGATCCAAGAACCCAGTTTTTGGCATTCCCATATCATCTGCCTTTCTGCTTCCTGGGCTGCTGGAGAGCTCAATATGTGAGGAAGCCAGACAAGCAAGCTGGCCAGAAACCAGGCAGATTATTGATGGTAAAGCTGAGAGACTTCTGCCCAAGCCAAACAAATTTCTGCCAAATGTTTTGATTTGAACTTCCCAAGCACCCTCTAATAGGAAATTAGGATTTAAAAAAGCTCTTCTGCTGTCATGTTCTTGCCTTAAACACAGAATTGAGGGAAATAATATGCCATATCTTTGATGAAAATGGGACTATTCAGAGTAGTATGTGCTTCATTGTATTTCAAAGTATGTCAAAGTTTGGGCAGTCAAAACCCTATTATAAATAAATTATGTTCTGCCTTGTCCATTCAGAGTAAACCATATGTGTACTATAAAATTGTGGGTGATGGATTCTTTTTGAAGAAGGTATTCTTCCAAAATATAGGTAAGACCTTGTGATGACCCACCTCATGCAGTACTTCATACAGAAGTAGATCTAGAAAAAAAAGAACACTTATTTGCTTGCCTCTTGTTTTTTAGATTCAAAAGATTCCAAATCATCTGTGCATTATTAGATGCACTATAAAAAAACTCTCTATATTGAAAATTCTTATTGGAACATATGAAGTCCTAAGCAAGACTAAAGAAAGTGCCAGTATTATGATTCCTTTTGCTTCTAAGACTCTCCTGAATGGCAATTTTCAACTGCCATTTAGGAGAGTCTTAGAAGCAAAAGGACATTTTAATGTTATGAAGCAATTCAAAAGAGACTCTTCCATCAGGGAAATCTGCTGATCAGGCTTATATCCTGCACTATGATCTAATGAAATAATACTATTTACCTTTATGTTCTTCATTTATAAATCTTAAAAATATTTTATGTCCATTCTACAAACAAGAGAAAGGAGGCATATATTTGTTGTTGATCTCCTGAAAAAGTAGATCAGAAACATGACTGGAATCAGAATGCAAACACACTGAATAGTAGGCCAGTACTTCTTGGATCACATTAAATGCAGGAGAATAACACAGCACTGAAGTGTAATCCATTAAAACCCTCTAACACTGCTCTTTAGCTTCAAGTCCACATCTTTCCCTTTACTGAGCTTTGTGACTGTACAACTGAGATTTCTCTCTGGATCATTAAACTGCAGGCTGGAAAATGCAAGTCAGCATATTCTGTAATTTAAAGTTTCTGAATGGACAAAAGCTCATTAGATATGTAAAAACAAAGCTGACAGCTAAAGAATATTGGCAAATAAAAGTAAGAAGAGTAAGGATTTTTTAAGAGAGTGAAAGAACTTTAGGTAAAGAGATAAAAACCATATTTGGACTTTCAAAGCACTTAAGTGAATTAGGAGCACACATCCTCCTGACACTTCTTAGGTTTAATGCTCAGATATCTAATCTGTTACCTCACTTAGCAGCTCCTGAAATAATTGGAAAAGATTAGGAGAAAAGAGTGTTCCTATTTAGTTTCATCTGAAAGGAATCTAGGTCAACTGTTCTCAGGCTGCTCTGTGATGTGAACTGAAACTATTCACACCATGGACTGGGACAATACCAAAGATCTGCTTCAGCACTACCTCTGCCTGGAAGTGGGATGCCAGTGTGGATACACTCTTTTTCTGCCTATTCAGATCAAATGAAATCCTCATTAATGACTGAAGAATCGCCAGCTCTGTATCCTTTTAAGACACCTTGGATTCGTTCTTCTACCAGTAGCAGAACTATTAGCAAAACACAGAGTCAGGGAAGTTGAAAGGAGCCTTTGGTGGTTACCTGGGTCCAGCCCTGCTGCTCAGAGGGGCCAACTCGAGCTGTTTGCCCAGGACTTTGTCCAAATGGCTTTTTTACATCTCCAAGGATGGAGACTCCACAAGGGCAACTTGTGCCAGTGCTCAGCCACCCTCAGAGTAAAGCAGTGTTCCCTGATCTTCAGAGGGAACCTTTTGAGTTTCAGTTTGTGCCCATTCCCTCTGGTCCTGTCACTGGGCACCACTACTTCCTCTATGCCCACTCCCTTAAGTTATACACATTAGTAGGATCCCCTGAGCCTTCTCTTCTCCAGGCTGAACAGTCCCAAGTCTCTCAGCCTGCCTTCAGAGAACAGATAATCCAGACCCTTCATCGTCTTTGTCACCCTTTGTTGCACTTGCTTCAGTCTTGTACTGGGGAGCCCAGAACCAGATGCAGTACTCCAGGTAAGGCTCTCCCAGTGATGAATAAAGAGGAAAGAAATCAATGTCTCAGGTTGGTCTTCTGTGTTAAGAATAAGACAAGTTATCACTCTTCTTTTCTGATGGGAGTATATCTGAAAGTTCCTGTAATGCAGAATTTTCTTTTTTTCCTTTGAGTCTTAGGGCAAAGTAGAGACAAATTGAAAATTCAATCTTCAATCGGCAGAATGAAACAAACTTCCATCTTGTTTGGCAGCCTGTGCTAAGTGTAATGACAATTTCCAAGGTATCTCAGACATTTAGACTGCCCAGGTCCATTCTCTAAAGGTCATCTTATTAACTTCAATTATAGGGTGATAACTTTGAAGTGCAACAAGGAATTTACAGGTATGTTTGTTCTGCACCTTGCAGCTAGACCTGGAGATCAGCAAACTAATTACTGTGCAGTGCTAAACTTGAGTGCTGGAACTGCACTCTTCTTGCATTTTCAGAAAAAAAGCCTCCAGTAATCATGTTTCCACAGTGGGATAATGTATTACCATTATTCATATGATTGCTAGAGGTTTTTTCTGTTATACTTGAAAAATATTGTTTTTTCTGAATTTGCTACAAATTCAGACTAGTAACGGAGATCGGAATTTGAACCAATGGGGGTAGAATCTATGATTTTCTACATGTATAATCAACCATGAATCATTTTTATCTTTCAGGTATAATATTAGCTCTATACTTTATGCAAATTGATGCAAAATAAAATAATACAATCCTTCTATGCTGTCCTACAGATGTCTTTCAATACACTATACTTCCTAACTCTGAAACTATGTCACTATTAGACATTGCCTTTTCTGAACAGATATTGCAATCTCCAAATTGTATCATGGTTTTTAAAATTTAAGTCAGAATTTAACTCCTGTATTTAGAGGTCAAATGTTAATATATTAACTTAATTCATTACAACGCCCTGAATATATTGAGCTGAAATATTTCCCAGGTAGTTTGTTTAGATTAGATAAGAGTTTTAATGTTCTCATTTTGAACTAATACTCACAAGAGGGATCAGTGATGAAATGAGACTAATATAGCAAATTGTACTGTTCAAATGAATGCAGCATGGGAAGATAAAATTATTTTTTTATTAAATGATTGTGCTATAATGAAAGATATTTCTTGTATTGGTTCATTTAAAATATTTGTGACATTATGCTAATTGGTTTAGCCAAACATATTGTTGGGCTTCAAACTAGACCAAGTTTGTGAATAAACACTTGGTGCCTACAGGAATAAATCCACTACTTTCTGGAGAAGAGACCCAACATCTGCTATGTGCCCTTGCTTGCTTGCTAAATTTGTACCAGATGCTGAGACAAACTCTGGCTTAGGGAGTAATGTCTGGAAGTAAGCCAGATGAGATGATAGAAACATAGGCATGAACTTCTAGTAACCTTAACCTTGAGAGTGCCATCATAAAGGTTTCTTAATATAAAAAAGCAGTAAACTAACTTAGAAATTACAGTACAGTATAATCTTACATGAATAATTGAATACTTCTTTATGTAATAGCTCCTTGTCTAAGGTACTTCAAACTGGTTTATTTCCTTCTAAAACCTTGGAGGAAATATTATTTACTTTTACAGGATTCACACAGTGGATGATGAAATCTTGATAAAAAAACTAAATACAAATAACCATGGTAATGAATTCCAAATGAGTATATCACATTTTATCTACATAAGAGCCAGTGGTGGAAAACATTCAGAAAAACCTGCTTAGTATACATTTTCTTAACTGTGAGAATCAATGTGCTTCTTCTCACTATATTAGCTTTTTCTTCTCTGAGAAATCACAGGATATAGACAGCAAAAATGGGTGGGAAGAAAAGAGCAAGAGAGATTGTATTTACCTGAGAATTCCTGGATTTGAGAATCTTCTACTTCAAACAACAATTCATCATGGATCTGGGCAATTAACCTGAAAAAATTCAGAGACATCAGATAACATATGCAAAAATTTTTTAACAGTGCTTTCCACTCATGGATAAGTTAAAGTGAAAATAAATATCCAAAGAAAATTTAAAAATCATTAATGGACTTAAGAATTGCCCATCCCTATATTATGGAAACAAAAAGGCTATGGCTGTAAACCAAATTGTGCTTACCAGCTTATAAATGTCATTCAGGGATTTGATGACATGACAAGGTATTACTAATAATGCCAATAATTATACCAACATAATTTGTAGAAAAATGCAAGAAATTATGGAGACAGACTATGTTTTGTTAATACAGTTTGTTTTTTGAATTGGATATAAAGAAGAAAGTCTTCCTCATGAGGGTGGTGAAGCACTAGAATTGGTTGCTCAGATAATTTGTGGATGTCCAATCCTTGGCAGTGTTCAAGGCCAGGTTGGATGGGGCTCTGAGCAGCCTGGTCTAGTGGAAGGTGTCCCTGCCCAGGGTTGAACAAAGTGGTCTTTATGGTCCCTTCCAACCAAACCATTCTGTGATTCCATGATTTAAGTTAAATATCACTTGTAGACTTTTCTTAATACCTTTTCTTAATAATAGCAGTTATTCAAGTAAATAATTCTTTACAAATGCCTGAAACATCAGTATGGTTATGACTTATAACTTTTCACAGCTTCTTAAGATAGTTTCACGCTGCCTTAAATTACAATGTGACATTGACTAACAGTGTGGTGAGCTCTAATAATAGATCTTAAATTATTAGTCACTTACAACACAGTCAGAAGCAGAGTGAAACAGATTAACATATTTTTAATAGGAAATTAGGACACAGGACACAAAAAAGAAATAGATGAAAAGACCAGGATCATCTACAGCAAGAGAATACAGTTATATGAAAAGCTGCAATTTCTAATTCAAGTAAATTAATTAAAGCAAGAGTGTCCTCATAACCATTGAAATGACATGCAAAAGGTATAAATCAGAACAGTGAATATTAAGGATGAATAAACAGTCAATCAATGGAGTAAGTGAAAATAATTGCATTTATTAAAACAGTGTAATAAAAACACAATAGATAGGTTATTGTTTGTTCCAGAGCAGTGTCTCATACCTTCAGTCAGGTTTAAAGCACCATATATTGTGAATATTTTGTAAGGAAAAGTCCTTTCTTAGAAAAACAATAAACATAAAAACTTCATCATAAATTTATCAGGATTTAGGAATGAAAGAATTGGATTTTCAAAAGCTCTCAGCATTGTAACAACTGATTACCTCACCTCCATGCTAAAAGTAAAACAGGAGGAGCAGGGTTGGACCAGAATTAAGTGCTACCCTATGTGTGTCCGAAAACCTGTGAAGGCAATGTAAATGAACTGAATTCTCCTCTCTGGACAGCAAAATAGACTTGATACAAGTCTACATGCTCCAGCTTCCCTACTGAATGCAGCCCAGCCCCTTTAGCTTGGCTCCCCATCTAAAGGACCTGTTTCTCATTCACATCACCCTGAACAGCACAGCCCATCAGCTCCATTGCATTGCCAGTTAACTCAGGACCTGCACAGAGCTGAGCTGCAGTTACACCTGCCCCATCTCACACTTCTAGTGATTAATTTGAAGTTCAGGACCATGTTCTGTCTGATAAATACAGAACTAGAAGTTGGCAATACTGGTTCTCTGTCTAGCTCTGCTGCTCTCCTAACCAATGCCTTCAGTTAGAAAATGGGAATAATATTTCTGAGATGCAAAAATGAGTATTTCTAATACACTTCTATTTTCAAATGAAAGATATTCCAGAAGATTTAATTAACACTAAACATGATCTCCAAGCCTGATGCCAATAGGTGAAATAGCACACACCATTTCCTCCTTAATGTTCATCAAACAAGATAGAATTTTTTGATGATGTTTTATCTCTTTTTCTTACATATATCACAGCAAATAATGAGTTCTGGTCTTACAGTACAAGGCCACCTGTATTTTTTTCAGGCTTGCTTAACTAATAACACTTACATGCAATATGCTGTTCTACAGAAGGAAGCATTCAATTTGACATCAATAAAGATGAAAGAAAAAATCAAAGCAATTTTTACATGCAAAATTTACAGTTTCCACCATTCCCCTCCATGCACCCACACAGCCATTGCATAGTCTGAGAGAAAAAAAGTTTGAAAAAGCCCCTATACTTTTGCTTAATTGTTTAATTGAATCCTCTTCACTTTGAAGGAATATTGCAATAGCAAGCTCTTCTCATTATCTTGTGCTAAAAGGTATGGCCAACTGAATTAGAAACTGCAAACCAGACAGAGACTAGTATATTTTTAATTCTACTGATGATAAGAATGCCTTTGATTTAGAAACTACTATTTTATTAACTATGTTCTTGCCTGACTAAAAATTAGACATCATTTTTGATGAGTACACATATGATTTCCTTCACTGAGAAAAATGACTTGCATCTGAGCATGACAGTGGTGTGGAACTAGAAATGGTGCTACAGCCTGACCCTTCAAATGCAGAAATAATTCTGTGACTGCCAGCCTGAACCTGACTTTTGACACCACTTTAGTGTGCCCAACATACAACAGCCATTTTAAACTATTATGCTACTCTATAGAATATAAAAAAGAAAATATTTTTCATTTTCTTAACACTACATTAATCATTCTTCCAGTTTCCTATAAAGCAACATAGAGACTAAATTCTCAGGCCTCCAACAGATCCACCCAGCTATTACTACTATATCAAAATCATATTAATGAATTATATATGTCAAAATTAATTAAACTGTTCTCAAATGATTTTTCATTGTATTCTATTTATGAAGCCATATTGTCAGAGCATACTTTTCCCTAGTACCAGGCCAGTTGTCTAATAAAAGAACTAATAAGGATTCTGTTTGTTTGTTAAATCAATATATTCCAGGTCTGGACTCTTCTATTCTAAAGTACAGAATTGCAAGGTTTTCCATGACTACTTCAAACATCGAGAAATAATTTCACTATTGCACTGCCTGCAACAAAACAGCTGTTAGCTTATCAGTGAGCAAATGTATTTTTCTTTATCATTAAAGAAAACAACTTTCTGTTTAAACTCAAAAAAAGAGCACATGCTGCAGGCTCCAGTGTAGGTATATTCATTAGAAGAGGCCAATGTAGGAGAGGGGGAAAAAAATACAGCATTGTCATAGCAGTCTTCATCAGAATGAGATTTTTAACAGTGACATGCAGTGCTTCAGGACGTTAGAATGTGCCCAGAGATGCTCAAACTAATTAAATTCATGCTTCTTCTACAGACAAGGGACTAAGGCTGGTTCTGACCTAGATGTCCTGAATTCACACTTGGAAAACCCCAGCTCTGTGTGTTGACTTTGTGAGAGTGCCACCTCCCAAACAGCCACCTGAAGTTAGACAGAGATTAACCCTCTGTACATTTGATATATTTTTTGCATCACCAGGGCAATTTTTACTGCTGTTAACAACACATACAAAGCATAACATGGTTATGTTTCCAGATTGGTCTGTAGGAAGATAATATAAAACACCAACAGTTTAGTGGAGGACTTGGCAATGCTAGATTAACAGTTGGACTCAATGACCTTAGAGGTATTTGCAACCTAAATGATTCTGTGATTCTCTATTACATTGAGCTATCCATTTTAAGAATTTGAATAGAAAATAAATCAAAATAAGGTTTAAAAATGGCAACTGGAAAAGCTTTAAATAAGAGGGTTTGATCATCATACATAACATAGCAGGACTCAATGATCTTAAAGGTCTTTTTCAACCTAATCAATACTATAATTCTGTAAGGATTTGAGGGCACCTTATCCTCACCAAGAGTCAGGCCGACAGCCCAGACTAAAATTTAAGATGGCTCCTGTTGTAAACTCCTACATCTTCAGAAAAAAAATGGTGCAGGACACGGTCACAGGTCTGATTCTGAACTAGAGCACTCCAGTGTGAAATTTCCACAACAAATGACATATTTTATTTCTGACTTGAAGATATACTGAGAATTAAGCCATATCTGAACAAGAGATTTCCTAAAGCAAAAGGATCTTCTTTGGAGAAGGAGCAAAGAAGATGAATTATTTCAAATCCATCATAACTCAATGATTTGAGTAATAGTTCTAGTGAAAAAAATCCTATAATACATCTTAAGAATTTAAAACAATGTTAGTAGTTAAGTATTTATATAAGAACATAAAAAATATAAACATTAAAGAGTTATTAAAAGCACACCACTTTAAATAGGGCATTAACGATCACTTGGTAACATAATAAACTTTGAAATACTTTTTAAAAATATTCTATAAAATATTTATTAAATTTTTAAAAGAATATTTCTCATTTTCTATTCCCACAAGGTTATAATCTTATTTTAAAAAGGACTATTGTCTCTGTACTGAAATGAAGGTATCAACAGTATCAGATTTTATATCCCAAATATTAATATTCTTGTTTCTCATCCTGTGTTATTCTCCTTTTTTGATATAATCAAACAAATAAATAAAATAATAATCCAACTAGTAGCATCACATTTTTTGTTTTGAATTTGAAACCAATAAAAGCCTAATGGGAGACTTCAAAATTGCAGATATGGGAGTACACAGTTAAAAGCTCTGTATATTAGGTTTAAAAATAAACACATAAAACATAAAAACTGTCAAGTGGTTAGGGAAAAAAAGATAAAAACAGTAAGATATTTTGAAATCAGACAAATGGGGGAACATGGGAAAAAAACCAAAACCCAAGCCATCAAAACCAAAAACCAAATTGAAATATGTTTAAATATTTTATGTTTTTTAAATTAATAAAATAATTTAATCACTTGAAAAATTGACACATTCACACTTAATAAATTAATATTTAATAAAATAAAATATTGACTTAAAAGGCATGTGATAAAACGTTTAGTCAGAAAAAGCCAGAATGGCTGCTCATGTAACATACACTTGCATGGATTTCAAGAACATTTAGAAATGCTGACATACAATGATTTCGTGGGATGACTTTTAAATCTTACGTTTCAGAACTTAGACTCATCCCTACAGCTAGAGGAAGATGAAAAGACAGACAGGCCACTCTGCTACAAATCTTACACCTCCCTCCTGAAGCATCTGCTTCAGGCCACATTCAGTGATAATGGACCAGATGGAAGCCAGATCCAATTCCTCCTAGAAATATCTATGTTCCCTATTCTGAAACACTATTCATTTATTTTCTGATACTACTAATACTACCTGTTGTTTAATTGTGCCACAGTTTCCCCACAGAAGCCTACAGATTCCAATGGACAGAATGCCTTTTGTCATGAAAGTAAGAAACAAGATTATTAGCATATTGTATATATTTTGTAGAATTTTCCCTTTTTAAAAAAAAATTTGGAGGTGCAACTACATGGATTCCTAATGTTGTAATATAAATGTTATAGCTCAGGATACATCATTCCTGAATAGATGTTCCTTGCATTAACTTTAAGCTACCTATTTCAGTGTTTTCATTATAAAGACCAAATTATATTAACATTTTAACTATAAAAATTCAGCTAGCCTGTGAAATGGGTTTTCTCAGCAGCTTCATCATGAAGAGCAGAAAACTGAACAGATGGCTAATTAAAGATAATAGAATTTTTGCATGTGTCCAAAATGTTTGAAAACATACCAATCTAAAAGGTGACCTACAAAAGGGTTTTATAAATGAAATATATTTATTTGTGTTGAATGTCTACATAAAGGAATAGTGGAAAACCTGCTCCATCATGCATGTCCTTTTTGGCTGTGATATACTTGGCTCTTTCTATATTACTCTGACTTGCTCTGGCTCACTGAGCATGAAGTGTTCAGGTAGCAGCTCACCATCTTGTGGATACATGCAAAATACTGCTTTGAGGAAAGGCTGAGGTTGCTTGATGAAAGTGATGATTTTTCTAAGTTACAGCTTGTATAGAAATTCAGTGTTATTTGGCTACTTTGGGAGGCAAAGAGCTACATATTGGACAACAGCTATGGAGAGTGCAATATGACCTCAGAAGTTTCCTTCTGCTACAGAAACAAAAGCATTTGTCTGTGAAACAACAATCTTATTATCCTCTCAAGCAGAACCCAAAACTTATATTTTCCTTGTGGTTCAATTTATCCAGTATTAGGCTAAGGATAAAAGTTAACCATCTTGCTAGAGTTAATACATTAAGGAAGTTTGGGCATATACTGAGTGGGAATTGGGGGCAGAATACCAGAGCAAAATGCATTTATTTGAAAATCCTGGTAAACTGCTAGAGAAGGAACATAAGTAAAAACAGTTCTTTAACTCCTGAAGAAACAGTTAAAGGGACATAAGATTTAGGCCCAGAATTAAAAAAGATCAGCACACATAGCAGCAGCACTAAGATTTTTACTTAATGTATTTGTTTGAAACTATGATGTAATCAGGAAGTTTGGTTTATTAATATGCCCTCTTTTATGAATCTGAGAGAGTATAAGCAGTTTATAAAATAATAATTATTGAATCCCTACACATCTCATAAAAATGCCTCTAGATTCTTGTGTTGAGCTAAAACTGAAGCCACTTTCAAGAAATTAATCATTTGTGATTTATCACATGACTTGTATTTGAAAAAAATCAAGGTCACATAAAACAATACTTGTTACTGGGACAGTAAGAACTGTTTCTAACTACTTTAGCCATAGAAGTGAGTTGCATTTACAGCTCACCAGCACAGAAAATCATTAGGTTGATTAAGGTGTTCATTCCTTGAGGAAGATTTACAAAATTCCAATATCCACTGCTATTGAAAGGCAGCTAGGACCAACCAAGAAAATAAATCTGTTGCTTTTATCTGCTGGTGGTTTCTCCTTTTCGGATTACTCCTTTATATTTGGCCTGTGGTTGAACTTGTCACTTTAACTAGGCTCCAGACACACTGAGAAGTAAAGCTGTGTGTTTGTGGCACAGGTCCAGTGCTGAAAGAACAATAGTTTCATGCAAAAGCAGAATTGGTGGATTCACACCAAATTACTCAATAGTTCTGTGAACTTGTTAAAGTTCATGTGCATGTTGTTGAGATATGCAGAAGTCCATGTAATACCAGATAGACTCTGGGTAACATCAGTGCTTCTTCAGCTTACAAAATGAAATATGTACAAGCAATGCTATAGGCAGCAATTCTTCCACAATTTGCCAGCATCTTTATTTCTCACCAAGCTTCCATGTGACTGTCACTGTAGTGATGTTTTAAACTCTGAAAAGAACTGTAACTGTCCATCTGAGTTTACCAAGTTTACCTTTGCACTCTTATCAATTCCATAAAGCTTTCTTTCAGCTGCTACTGTATGCCTTGATCTCATTTCAGAAGTTTCTCTGCTATCATCTGTCTGCAGGAAACATCGTGTGGAGGTTTTGTGGATTGCATCAGACAGGTAAAAGCTGGCACTTCAATAATTTATGCTAGCAGCACATTTTCAGTGAGCAACTTGGCCAGCAGCAGCAGAAAAACAACTTTAAAAGATCCAGGTAATATGGGAGAAGTCTGAAAATTCTTGATTACTTGTCAGCACCACACAAAATGCAGAGATACTAACACTGATGCCAGTAGTCAATCCATACTAATATTAGATCTGTATCATATATATTACATTTAATACTACTTTTCCTGATTTGTGTAAAATTGCTTCCAAGTAAACGATTGACTTGTTACTGTCAACTGCATAAGCTGCTAGGCTGGTATTTGAGTTAAAAGACAAAGAAACATAAAGAGAAAATGAGGCTGCTAGTTGACAGAATTGGTCAGTCACAGGTGGAATATACTGTTTCATCAAAAATGCCTCTCTGATGAAGCATCATGAAAATATAACTTCATCACCTTTCCTGACTTCCAAAAACAGTATCTTATGTGCAAACAATAACTGAAAATCTACTGACTGCCAGTCACACAAAAATGAAGCTTCACACTATTGGGTCAGAGCTTGCTCACTGCTGAACAGCCTCCAGCACATGAACAATGAATGCAGTGTTGTGAGTGAAGACTGCAAACATTCCTGCAAACTAACACTAAAAACTGTAAGACCTTATTTAGAATTATTTTTTCTTTATATCTAAGATAAACAAGACAAAATGTTGAGTGTTAGCCAAAACTTAGCTATGCTTAATGGGATACTGTCTCCCAGTGTAAATGTTCATAATCACTTCTAAAGCATGTAAAAATGATATTTCTCTTTGATATGCTGTTCAAAGTGAAAACCCTGTTTCCAAAATTAGAAATTCTAACAGGGAAATGAAGATACTTACAAGAGGATGAAGATAGAAGAAAAGAGAGTAGCCTGCTATCTTTGGAATGAATATGATCTGATGGGGTGATAATAGGAGATTGATTATATTTCTCATTTTGGAAGAGCTACTGTACATTCCCACTGTTACAATAGCACCAATTATGTCCACGCTTCCTTGCAACAATATTTTTCAAAAGGCTTTATAAAGGATCTTAGAATCATTATCCTGACCTGACTGATAAGAAAATCAAGAAACAGACCACTGAAAAAATAACTAACTGAATGTCACCTGGCAGACAAACAGAAATACAATATTTCAAGATTCAGTCCCATATTCCTTTGGCAAGATCCTTCTGATGTTTTCAAATGCCACTCTCCAAGCAGGGAAGTGTTCACAGGATTTACAAAGGCATTGATTGTGCTTTTCTGACAAGCCTGGCCTGTAAGTACCTACTAAATATTACAGCAAGGAGCCATTATTGTCTACTAAAACACTCTAGCAAAGCCACCCATTTGTTAATGGCTGGCAGAAGTGTTTAAAACAGTCTATCCTTTTCAAATGCCCTTGCAGTGTTGGTCTTTCCCAGCTGTGACATTTATGATAGGAACAAGCAGGATAGGGAGTGATATTTTTCTGTTATCTGGTGTAGCCATTCCCCTATGCTTTCACAACACCAGGAATTTCAACATGTGCATCTCCAATGCTTCCCCATGTTCGTTATTTCCTTAGTCATTTGGTGACATTACTTCTTTAAAAGAAATAGTTTTGAGAAAGAAAAACCCAAGTAAAATTTTCTGTCGAGAGTAAAAAACATTGACAAGTTTAATCAGGCATGACATTAGTAGCAAAAAACTTTGCCTTTCTCAGAATTACAACAAACAGCCAGCTGCTGAACCTGAAGATCTTTGTGCCAAGGACTACAGAATGTAGTATGTTCTTTGCCCTTGCACCACCTCCACTTGCCTCCTCCACTACAGGCTGTCGGCTGCTCCTCTATCACTCATCTAACTCAGTTATGCCTGCTACTGCTGCAGCAATTTTCATCCATGCCACAGCTGACAGATTCTGGGCTCTTCATTCAACTCAGGTAACAAAATGAATTATAATCAGTGCAGACAATCTGCCTGAAAGTGTACAATGCAATATGTGATAGTGCATCATCCAACATTTAATACATAAATGTATCAATGTCTGAGTGCACACAGGATCTCCACCAAAGAACAATTTCCCTTTTCAGATTTGTAGTAGTGGGCTACTTACTTTGGTTTTTTTTTGGTTTTTTTGGTTTTTTTTAATAGTACAGTGGTATTTCGCTTAAAAAGTTGCAAGAACATTTAAGAGTCACTCAGAAGTTGTTTTATTTTTAGCATGGACTGAGTCCAACTACTTCGAATTTAACAAACTGAGCATTTATTTGTAATTAGAAATTGTATTTTCAAACACTGATCAAATGTTTGATCAAAAACAACACTGCTGTGTGTAAATGACACACACACTAACACACACAAATTACTTACAGGGTTAGATAATACCTATAATTGCCAAGTATATTTGGAAGGACAAACCCTATCTCTTTGTACTGAGCTAAACACCCACAGAAGTCCTCAAAGCATGATTGCTACAGCTAATTATCATCCATCTTCTATTGCAGATGACAACAGAAACGTTGATGTTCTGCTCTACTTGCACTACTCTGCTTTGTCTGATCTTTTACTGAACCAATTCATGTTCTACTGGATTGTTTGCTACAAAATCTTTGCATTACCAAAGATGACAAACCAGTTATTTGGGGTTTTTTCAACATGTTTGACTACAAAGTCTCCTTCTATTGCAGCAAATAATAATGCTCACTGGCTGTCTGGACCAACTTCTCCACAGGAAAAGTAGACTTCATTATTTCTGCTACTGGCATAAAACTCTTTGAGGACATTCTGTGATCTCCCACCCAACTTTGAGCAGTCATAACAGAAGAGAATCATGATGACCGAGCTTTTCTTTAAAGAAAAGCCATCTATGCAATAGTACAAAAATGTTCATTCATTTTGCTTGAGCACTGGTTTCCTGATTCCTGTTTTTTTTCCCAGCCCATTGAATGTTCAATTCCCACTGTACAATACACTCAAATACAGGAAGGATATGATCAGTGGGCTTGATTTCAAAGGTGCAGAACTACCACTGAATTAGATCTGACCAAGTTGAAATGACCCTGGGGAACTTCAACACCTTGGGATGCATTTACAGATCCAATCATTTAAGCACAAAGCTATAACTTTAAATGTATAAAACCATTCCACATGTCCTTGCTTATTAAAAGATTCAGAGGTATACATATGGTAGTTCTAGGGCTGCTTAAAACACCAGAAACATATTAATTTCAACTAATTTTGTTTTAAAACCAAACAGTTTTGCAGTCATTCATTACTCACCTGGCTGTTAAAGTTGGAGAAGTGACAACAGAGGCAAAAATCTTCACCATAGCCATTTTACAAAGATCAGCTGCAGAGCCTACGAAAGAAAGTGATCTGTTTTTAATTTAAAGCATGCAAAAGAAAAATGTTCTTCTTGGGACTATGGCATAGGAGCAAAAAACATCAGAAGATTCTGAATTATAAGAATTTTCAAAATTAGCAGATACATTAATGGAATATGTGAAACAGATTATAAGATAAATAAATAACAGAGGAAGTAATTACATGTTAATTAAAACTAGAAAATAACAATATGAAATTATGTGCTAATTAAAGATGAATTTGTCATTCATGACTACATGTTGAAAAATTGCTTTCTATAAAAAAGGTATGAAATTATCTATTGCTAAGCTTTAATTAAAATTTACCTATTAATCAATTACAATTTAATGTCACAAAAGGACAGAACATTGTTTCAGTGCTGCATTTCAATTTGGAGCCTTAATTTTGCACTTTTTCATATTTCCATGTGTATGTAATGTATATTCATTATATTACAGTGTTAAGAGCAGTGGTGCATAAAACAGTGTCATGGCACAGAATAAATGACACATCTCTGGTCATCAAGAGGCAGAATAAGTCTCCAGGTCTGCATTTTGGTGAAGGGCTTTGTTCTGATCCAAACATTTTACACATAAGATTTATCTGATAAGATATAGAAACAATCCTTTGAATACAGGGTGGAATCCATAATCCTCCTTGTCCCATTGAACATCCTAAATGTCCTCCTAGATCATGCTCCTTTTTACAACCCTGTAACTAAATGAATTCTGAATTTTTTCTTCCAAATGATTCAACTTTCAGAATAGGGGCAGAGAACAGGTAGCCAGGCAGCCAAATGACAAGGATACTCTGCTGAGAGGTAATCAGAGAATCACAGAATATCTCCAATTGGAAGGGACACAGAGAGATCACTAAGTCCAGTTCCCCAACTCCCTGCTTCTTTCAGGACTCTAAATCTGAACCATATGACTGAGACCATTGTCCAAACACTCCTTGAACTCTGTGATCACTTCCCTGGGGAGCCTGTTCCACTGCCCAACCACCCTCTGGGTGAAAAACCTTTTCCTAACATCCAACTTAAACCTCCCCAACACAGCTTCATGCCATTCATGTCCTACAAATGTCATCAGAGAAAGGAGCTCAGCACCTCACATCACAAGCTCCTATTTAATAGCACTTCACAAAAAGGGACAACTGATACAAAAAGTAAGAAAGGATGTGTCCTAAGTTACAATGTAAAGATATGCCCAAAAGTATGAATTCAATCACCATCTGCTGAAACCAGGTGGGGCAATGATCCTTATCTCTGTGGGAGATATCCTCTGCTAATGGGCCATCTGTTAAAAACCAGATAGGGCAGTGTTCTTTATCTTTCCCAAGACCACCCTTCCTCCAAGAACATATCTTCAGTTAATGGGCCATTGAGTCCCACTGCATGACTGACAAAATTACATCATCCCATCGTGAGATGCTCCACCCAGGGGGAGGAGCCAAACATTTCCTACCTAGATAAAACTGAGATTTGGAATACCAAAGCAGCCTTTACCCACTGGTTTCCAGAGAACAAGATCTAACAAGATCACTGCCAAGATTGCTACAAGATCACTGTTTTGAGAACACCACTTCATCTTGACTGCAATCACCATGCTAACTAGCAAAGTGTCAAATTGTATTCTGACTCTGTCAGTAGTTTTTCTTTTGTACTATTGCATGTATTTTATTTTTCTCTTTTTCCCTATTAAATTGTACTTCTGACTTAAAGTCTCTCACTAGTTTTAATTTCAAAACCATTACAGGATGTTTCAGCAAAGGTCAGGTAAATATTTTCTTAGTGATTGGGAGAATGAAACTATACTGAGCATTTAGTCCATCTCAAAAGAAATGTTCTAGATATATTCTTTATGAAACATTGTAAAGTAATAAAATTTGAAAGACTTCTCAAAATAATTTTTACTGAAATATGACTTTTAGAAATATCTTATTTTAAATTTTTAAAAAATAAAATAATTATAAATAAATAATTAAAGATAAAATTAACTATTTGCTCTATGGGAATAGGTACAACTGAATAAAAACTGAAGAATAATATGCTATACATTAGTTAAAATTATTGAACAGGAAAATATTCAAAAAGAGAAAAAACACTATAAAAGAAGTGTGAGAAACCCAATTGTGATAATTCAAAGCTGCAGTTTTACATTTCTCTCAATATTGTCATGCATCTGAAGTGTTCTGCTATCAACTAGAATCAAAATGTAAATTACTTAAATTAATTAGACCATTAGGTTTAACTAAAAAATACATATTAAATGTAGTTTAGTACACTAAATATGATAAAAGGCTTTATCATCATTTAGAAATTTATCTTCAAATATTTTCTTCTAGCTGAAATCTTAAAATTAAAACATCTTGGTAGTCTAAAATTTTTTTTTATAAAATTTGGAATACTGAATATTTTAGAGTTTTTAATCCCAGATTCAGCACACCTTTGATATTCCTTTTTGAGTAACAATGACACTATTTTTCATCAGATTTGTCCTCCAATATCACTTGAACTGACAGTGAAATCTGACAATATTATTATTGTAAGTACATAGAAATGAGTGTTCCATAGGCAGTGCTGTGACAGCCTTGCTCCAGCTCTTGGGACAGATGGACACAGCAAATGCTGGTCACAGGGCTGTGTCTCTTTATCAATCCTATACTGTTTGCTCTGCAGGACTCACAGAATGAGAATTAGAATTCTAGATCTGTAGGTTTCTTTGCAGAGACAGTACTTAAGGACTGTCAAACACGACATAAATACTTAAGTCATTTTAAAAATGGAATATTAAAATTAATAATATTTGGAGAAGAAAGTGATACTTTCAAAAGGAAAATTCAAATAACTTTAAAAGGAGCATGCCATCACCATGTCTAGAAAGCACTCTTTCCTTGCCTGTAAATTGTACACTTCCAGATAACTCAAGGAAAACCCCGTCAGCATCATCCAATTAAAAAAAAATTCTTCTAAGGGACAGCTTGGTAGGAAGAATCTCAGTCTTGGGCTGACAGCTCAGGTTTTTACCCTTTTGTGTGGCTAAATTCTGTACACACCTGAGCCCCAAGCGACTTAAACAGATTATGTTATTGCATCAGATTAACTAACATGTGAACACAGAATGCTGACTTTTACATTTCAAATCTATACGTTAAATGTTTTTCTGCGGGAAAAACACCTTTTTTCTTGACCTCCACAGAATTAAATTTGAAAATTTCTGCAAATAATGAGCTGGATTTCAAAACAAATAATAACAATGCACAATTACTGTAACATTCTCTATTTCTGAAACTAAAGCTATCTGGCAAAATAAAAGCTGGAATCTGTAAGAAACAGAATCACAGAAATCTTTCTGCAGTAACAGACTATAAAAACCAGAAAGGAAAAAGTTCAAAGAAACAATGCATATGAAGAACAAAATTCTAGATATTCTCTCTATACATAGTTTGCATCAATACCTACATTTAACTATCACAGAGCACTCTAGTGTGCTAAAACATTTATACTGTTACTGTTATTAATATTATCATTATTTTTATATTATTCTGTTTACTGGCAATTTCAAAGTAGATGGAATATATAATTTTAACTTCTTTTTCACAGTAAAACTCACGCCTACTCTAGTAGACTACTGGAATTTTCATTGTTCTGAGATTATCAGAGTTTTTGCCCACTAAAGCCAAGAAGGGATAGAGACAGGTGGGTAGACAGGAAGGTAGGGAGGCAGACCTTTACCTTGAACAACAAAATTGACAGCCTGCCTCTCTGCTTGAGTGCGTAGCTTGTAATCCTGTGCATTGATATTGGCCAGTGGCCTTTTGCGTCCCATTATGGAAACCACGTAACCTTCCAGGATTTAAATAAAAATTACTGTTATGTGATTCAGAGTGATTAAAATTAAATTTCAAAAAGTCTTTTTGAAGATATTTGCAATTATGTGCTGCCTAAATCAATTTAATCTCTTGTCCTTTGAAAATAGTCAGAGCTTGTTTAAACCTTCAATGCTTATTGTATTTTTGGTTTAAGAATTATTTCATTCAGAGAATTGATACATGTTATACAAAGAAAACTTTTGTTCTTTAGGGCTGTTAAATTTTTATTAGGATGTCTATTGATAAACCAGCAAACTCTCTCTGTGGGAGATTAAACTATAAATACCTAGCAGAATTAGCTATCTATTAGCAGCCGTAATTAGAGCTTTCCACACCATGAATAGTTTACTTGGGAATAGTAAAGAAAAATCAATTTGTAGAGTAATTAAATCAGTAATGAATATTTCCCAGAAATATAAAATAGGTTTTTTTGGGGATAAAAAAGTTGGTTTTTTTCTTCAGTTCTCTTTATGCAGTATTTTTGTGTTTCTTTCACAGCCAAACTTCCTCAACCATAGTGTGGTGGGATTCTTTTAGTTTAAAAGAAACAGAAAAACACAATTAAAGCTTTATGTTAGGCCTAATGGCATATTTTGCTAAAAAAACCCTATTTGGAGGCCATGTGAGAGGAGTTGAGAAATGAAAAGAGATATGAGGATCCTCTTGTCAAAATAACACACACAAAACTTAGCTTATTTTCAAAAATAAACTTCTATTCTTATTTTAAGGAAAATGAAAAATCATCCATGTTAAAAATACATCTTGAAAATCTTTTTCTTTATATTTCTGATCACCTTGACTACCCACAAATTGTCGTTAGATACCATGGAAGTTCAGACTGACACAGTTTCATCTCCTCTGCTGAGCAAGCACAAATGGTGAGGAGACCTCTTCAAACAAAAACCTTATTATGGACAACATGTATCCAGGCTGGTGTGCAGAGGATGAATTAATTCAGCTTTCTGTGAATTAATGTGTTTCCAGGAGCACTAATATCAAAAGTGCCAGTTTTGAAACAAGGAACAGAACTATCTAGAAGTTAGAGAATTCTTTGGCAAATCGGTCTTCCCAATTTAACTAACATTTTCCATGAAGAACAGTATTTAAAGATGGAATTCTTGAAACATTTTATTCTTAGGTAAAATAAGACTTTCTGTAATATCCTTATTCCTGTGAGGTGCGACTCCTAACTGAGCAGCTTCCCCAAAGAAACACCATCATTTGTGTAACAGTGGCAGAGAAGGTGCCTGATGTCAATGATTACTCTGAAAATGCATGTCTGAATGAGGTCTTAATGTAGTCCTTTCAATATGTCTATAATTTCATAAAAAACAATAGCAGTATAGTAATATATACACTAACAAATATCTTCCTCATAAAATAATTATTTCTATCCTCATCATGTCTACATGGAGTATCAGACATTCATAACACTTAAATAATATTAGTCAGGGAGGTGCTCCTCACCTGTGAACTGCAGATAAGTTAAGAAAAATTACCTTCTAATGAGCTCAATAAGTTGGAATGTTTTTGTTGGAAAGTTAGAATCCAGGGTGGATTAACAAGAAAAATATTAAATCATATTGATCTGCTGAAGATTTTTAAAGCTTGTACAACCTAAACAGATTGCTCTTCTATCTTTAATGGTCAAAAATGGTTGATAGGAAGGAGTGTAAGAAGGAGTAAGAAGCAATTAGACAAGTGTTCTTTGATGACTTTAAAACATGAGTCATGACATTCCTGTCTACTGAACTCATAAACCAGATTCTCTTGCACAAAAGTCTGTTTATTGAAATTAATTCACTTTTAAGAAAAGAATGCTAAGTTATTTTAAATATATCACAAATATATAACAAATGTGCAATATTTTACTAGGTATGTTATGCTGGGCTTAATTACAGCTAAAAATGGGTGTTTAGTAACTTCACTTTTCTTGAGAAATATTAATACACAAAGGAATGCAAATGTGCGACACAATGACAGTTCATACTTCCAGTAGATTTTGAGACCCTACACAGTACAAAAAATGAATACTACCAATTTTCATAACTATAAGTGAATTACGTGTTTCTGTCATGACACCCACACAGTGATGGGGTAATATTATATTGCAAATTTACGACTTATTTCTAAAAACTGTCTTAGTACTGCATGCTCTATTAAGAAACAAAAGAACTCAATTTTGACAGTTCTGCTAATTGGCTTTTAAAAGACAATATTTCAAGCAGCTATGTTTTTTCTTCTCAAATTACTGCACTTCTAGGATTCACTAAATATAAATGAATACGTAGAATAAAAACAAATTTAATGCAAGAAGAGTTTGCAGCTGCTGGCTCCAGAAGAACTCCGCACACATCTGTCACTGCAGCTACCACCTGAACTTCAAGAACATAAATTCTGATTGATGCAAAGAAAAAATAAGTTTAAAAAAATTTGCTGTGTAAATTGACTGAACTTCCACAGTCCAGCAGCTGGGTACCCAATTTATTAGGTAGAAGATTCCTTGGGCTTTTTTTCTGTTGGAATACATTATATGTCAAAATGATGCAGTGTAACTTGACATTAAGTGGGGTTCATTCAGAGAACAGATGTCTAATTCTGTTAGTATCTTTCTGAGAAAAGGCAGACTTAACCAGCTCTTTTTAGGGCTAAAAAAAAAAAAAAAAAAACTCAAACCTGATTCACCAAGAAAGGACATTCCATCTTTTTTTGTTGTCCTGTAACTATCTAAATTTGGGTCAAGCTGAATCTTGTCTTCACCACTGTCACACAGTGCATATCAGTAAACAAAATATGGTCACAGACTCAGGATTACCTTTATTTCGGCACTGTTCAATGGTTTTCTTTGTAAATTCATGTACTTTCTTGTATTTTTCCATAAAACTCTCTATAAATTGACTGGCTTGAACTGAAGTAATTCCCAAGCAGTCAGCAAGGCGTTCTTTACCTGGTGATACAGAAATTATCTCTACTATGCAATAAAGCAGAACAGAAAACCACTACATACAATAGCACTGTTCCATGCACAATTAGTGGAATTAGTTAACTTTACTTATCTCTTATGAAAGATGATGCATCTGATACACTAAAATCATATTGCTACAAAATAAATGTTTAACCTTAGGCTTGAATGTTTTACTGAAGTTACTTGATTAAGTATATTATTAATAAGAAGTATATAAGAAGTATGCAATTAAGAAATTCCTAGTTATAATTTATACCTCTAACATGGTTGAAATCTCTTTTGTTCACAGAGCAATGCTGTTGCTTTAGTATCATTTTATTAGTTCAGTGTTTGCAATCTTCAAACTTTGAAGAGCAGATAAAGATTTGAAATTAATTTAAACGAACACAAATATAATGACAATCTAAAAAAGGATGGAGATGTTTGAGGTTGAGTTCAGCTAGAAACTTTAGAGTTTAGCCTGAATTTAGAAAGGGTGTTTGGAGACTGAGTCCCACAGATTTCAGTCTTAGTCTCCTCAATGTCAGTAGAAATTTGGGTACAAGCTTTGAGATAAAAGGGTTGGAAAAGAAAAAAAAATGGAAAAAGTAAAAACAGAAAAAGTGTTTCAACAGAGAGAGAAAGGAATAATAGCTTTTGTACAGGATATAGGTGCACAATATCTGTTATGCTGGATCTAAGAGCACCTATAAGAAAAGGTGGAAAAAACCTGAAATATTCCAGAGTGCAAAAATATAAACTAAGAGCTACAGTTTAAACTCACTTATAAATCAAACAGTTCCAGTAAAAATAAAACATACATCAATATTACTCATATGAAGTTTGAAAGACAGATATATTTATGTCAGCTGCACAGCAACACAAAACCAGCACTGTGTCTGTAAAGAACATAAGCTGAGAGGAGACATCTCAAGGCACCAAAGGCACAGAATAGTCATTGTCATGGTAAGACTGTCACGAAAAATTGTCTAGCACTTTTAAAAGGGAGAGGATTTCAGCCACCTAAATGCCATCACTGTCAGGCTGATGTGCATTTCAGAACAATTCCTGAAGCATTTTGTTCTCAGTCACGCCAGGATCTGCACTGAGCTGCAAGAACGCCGGTCTGGACAAGGTGCTGGAGGAAAAAATTCACACAGACATCCAGGATGACATTTGCTGAGCTATTATAGACCTGTACTTTTTTTTTTTTTTTTTTTTTTTTAAATATCTAATTAATTTGGGTTTTCTTCCTGGGTCAGCAAATGACAAATCTGTCTGATAAAGCACACGTTGCTAACAGCTAGGAGACTGCTGTAGCTTCCTTAGAGAACTGTAACATCTAAGTATGTCCATGTTATACATTTAAAGAACTATTAATACATAGAACAATTGCATAAAATACTAGGAAAATGAAAGTACAATATTAGCAAGGACATCTGAAAGGTCCCAGGGAAATGCAGTTCTCGGGAAGCAAAAAGAGGGGAATGAACAGCCACATAATTGTGTCAGATCATGCTCCACAATGCAGGAGCACAGGCCATGCAAGGCAAAGCCCAGGAGCAGACTGAACCTTCTCTGAGCACTCTTCTTGAATTATCTGTGCCAGGGGAATTATTAGCAGCAGCCTATGAGTTTCAGTGTTCCCAATTCTGCAATATCATCTTTCAAAAATGAAAATAGTATTAGTTTTCATTTAAACACTGTGATAGCTGCCTATGTCAGTTCAGGGCTTGAACATACTGCCAGTGACTAGAAGAAATTCCATAGTTTACAGATGTTTAAGTTGCCTTGTTGTTGTTCTACAACATGACTAAGGCAGAAGCAGGTAAATTGAACTGCTCCAAATCAACCTAAAACACTTATAGAATGTCCTGAGCTGGAAGGGACCCTCAAGGATCAATTCCTGGCCCTGCACAGGACACATCAAGAGTCACACCATTTGCCTGAGAGTGTTGTCCAAATGCTTCTTGAACTCCTGTCAGGCTTGGGGTTGTGACCACTGCCCTGGGGAACCTGTTCCACCACACCTGGGGTGCCTAACCACTCTCTCTGGGTAAAAACTTTTTCCTAATAACCAACCTTCTTCTTTATTATCCTTCAGAATTAAAGAAAAGAATTTGAATACATGAACCAAGTGTAACCTAAAGCTAAGAAAACAAAAAGAAAAAAAAAAAAAGATTACTATTTACTATATGAAAGGTTTTTATTAACTCCTGTAAGCATAATATAGGCAAGCTCCTCATGAAGTGGTTTTGTAGTTTTCAATCATAAAAGAAGTATTATTCACACTCTTCAGTTGTATCAAAATGTCTCCTTAATGAAAAGTGAGCTGTCTTTAGAAGGGAGACAAACTGTGGGTGGAATTCAGTCCATCAATTTCAGGTATTTAAAAATTACTTTTTGGCAGCCCAGTTTCCATCTCAGTGGTTTAATGATATAATTTCATGTCTTAATTAGGATCTGATCACACTTCTAATGAACTGGAAATTTCTTATTATCTTTGAGGTGCTTCAGCTGCCCTTGTTTGAGATAGAGAGACACAAAGCAAACAAGTAAATGGAGACACTTATATCAAGCACTGCTGCACTGAAATTTTTAGTGGCTGGTTCAGAGCAAGTGAGGGAGTGCCAGTACTGTGCTGAAATGTAAATGTGAAAGTTCTCTGTAGATGAGTAGACAGAATAGACTCCACTGAGCCCCAGGAACTGAGGCATTTCTGACTATATACAGAACTACAGGGCATTCAACTGGTGGTGATTCATCTAATTACATCTGGTATCTGCCTGTTCCACCCACAGTGATGGGAAGAGACAGGAAATGTGAAGCATTTGCATGGACCAAGGGGAAGGGGTGATAATGCTGGCATTCTGTAAAATAACCCAGTGATGAAACCATTCAGGTGGGAAATCAAATATTTGATTCCAGTCTCAGCACAGGCAGGTCTAAATTTACAGTGCAGGGTACCAGTGCTGGGTTTTTTTAATACAGATGTTAAACACAGAGTTTTAAATGCAATAGAGTTCACTGTAAAAATGCAGGTGTGTATGCATACATGTATATACTCTTACAGGTGTGTATATAAACTACACACATGCCTAAACATAAAATAGATATTCTGGAGAGCTGAATTTGATGCATTTCTTACCAACTGAATGCCATAAATGATAAATGGAATACCCTGGCTGATTCTGTCTTTGGTTCAAGGACTCAGTGAAAAAGATGGCTTAGAAAGCATTCAAAACCAGGAACCCAAGATGCAATATGAAGTGTTTCCAAGTTACACGAAGCCTGCAGCCCAGGGCTCTCATTTCCTAAATGACTTTCAAGAACTCATCCTCTGTAGAGAAAGTTAGTCAGCTGCTCACTGAAAACAACCCACAAGAGCTTCAAGGCTGATGACATACACACATCTATCTCCCCAGAAAAGGTAACTCTAAGCATGTATGAAGCATAGTCGGGCACCATTTAAGAAACAGTAGGCAGTTTTGGAAAGTACAAAGAACATCTTGACTTATCTAGGACCTGGTCAGGACTTAGGCAGAATGGGTAACTGGATTTTTGCAAGGTTTCTGCAGTTGTGAAAAAATGGCAGCAAACATTAAGACTCAAAGTAAGGGAACACTTTTACACTGTGAGGGAGAGTGAGCACTGGCACAGGTTGTCCAGGGAGGTGGTGGAGCCTTGAAGAGCCCTTTCTCCAGCCGTGAAGATATTGAAAATCTGGACACAGTCCTGGACAAACAGCTCAAGGTGTCCCTGTTTGAACAGGGAGCTGGATGACCTCCAGAGGTCCCTTCCAATCCCTGCCATTCTCTGATTCTATGAAAGTGTTTTAGAAATTCAGTCTACTTATATAAATCATGAATAAAGTATAAATTTACAGTAGCTGGGTTTTTTTCCTAAAAATGCCTACCTGCTCCATAAACCACTGAGTAAACGATACGCTTTGCTTGCTCTCTATCAGCATGTTTCACTTGGTCACGTGGAATCCCTTTCCTAAACAAACAAAAATCACACATTTTCAGTTAAAACTAAGTTGTTATCCCCAGAGAAAACTTATTTAAAGTCAATAATGATTTAATAACTACAAAATTGTAAGATATGAATAGACACACTTAAGGGTTTTTGTTGTCAGCCAGGAATGCACAACTACTTTACAAATTTTCATAGTAATAGTCCATAGTAAATAAAATTATTTCTTTTAATTTTAATCTTCCCCTTTCCTTTTCAATTAAATTCTTGGTTAGGAAAAATCCTTCTACTGAATTACTATTTTTTCAGATTGAGAAGGATTTAATAGTGGCTCATGAGAAAAAAACCATTATTTCCAGCAACAGTATTTCTTCAAGATGTGAGGGTCTAGAGACTCTAAGCATAAGTCTAACCTAAAGCTTGCTTAAATAAGATTATTATCAGGGCCTCAGTAACAGAAATATCCAACCTTTTCAAGAAATGACTGATACAAGTAAGCACTGCTTGCTCCATATGCCTTAGAGCTCCACAATAGCAAGGCTCCATAAAACAGCAGCAGTGGCTGATTCTGAACTCAAGAGAGAATCCAGATTACTCCCAGCCAAGTGCCCTCCTTCCCAGTTCCCATTTTATATAGCTATATATGTGCCACCTATAGTTCTCCTTATCAAAATGCAGCTTCAGAAAGAATATTGACATTATTAACAACTGAAAGCACTGAAGAATATTGATCATTTGGTTTAAATGGAAGGGTGTTGGGGGAAATCATATATTTACACTCTGAAATCAAATACCTACAAAAATTGTATTTGAAACATGGAGATTAATTGCTATCAGAGATATTTGATATCTGCAGCATTTGGGAAAAAGTCTCCCCATGAGACTGTCAATTTTTTTAATTAGTCAGGCTGCATTTTTAAAAGTAAAGTTTTCTATGGTTTGCAATGAAAGCTTTTTTTTGTCATGAAAGATGATTTGTTGTGAAGGTTTTAGCTGAGAAGCTTTGAGAAAATGGTGTATTTCTGTGCATCTGCTTCAAGGAAAGTCTTTCACCACTATTATGATACTCAAACTCCTAGAAAATCAGCAGAGCCACCAATGTTTGCTTGCTTACCTCATACACTGACTTTAGCCAAGCCTATGCTCATTGCTGGTATAATTATCATTTGGAATGATAAACAGGCAGACCCTGAATGAAATCAGATTTAAACAAGCCTTTATGGCAGTACAGATTTTTTTAAGAGAAAAAATAAAACTGAATTTCAAGCCTTCATTGGGCAAAAAGTCTTTGGTTTTGCAGAAGTTCACATTGTTCCTTTGAATACTACTGACTGCTCAAAGATGAAACAAAACTTGTCACTACTCACTTTAGTTGAGGAACAAGAATAATTTAATAGAGTTTCCACCTGTAATGAAGACTGTCCCCACTTAATCATTCTGCTAGTTTGAGACTCTTACAATTTACTTAGCTGTGGCAAGTCAAGAGTTACATATCTTTTGAATACAGTAGGTTGAGATTCCCAGTTGTACCTGAGTACAAGGACAAAGTAGCTATAGGAGCTAATAAGTGCAGAATTAGGAAACTGGACATCATTAAGGATTTCCTGAAACAATCGCCAGCAAAAAGACTGCAGGAATTTCCTGTAGAACCTGGCAGAGACCCATACAGCCACTTGAGAAAGCATCGATCCCAAGGGAAAATCTCATCTGGTAAGAGAGCAAATATCACCTGAGGACCTTTCTGACACACATAACTAAGACTGGGGAATGCTGAAACTGGGGAAACCCTAGAAAACATAATAGTGCTTTCCTAATACTGCACAATTTGAACTAGAGGGTTGGACGAGGCAAGAATTTACTTGCAGATTTACTAAGTCAGAGGCCAGAGCCAACTGAGAGGCAGTGAGTACACAAGCTGCTCACTTCTCTGGAAAAGAAGGGTGACAACAGAAAGGACACAGAGGGTAAGAATCACGGAGATCTGCAGAAGAACATAGATATTTATCAGACCATGGTACTGAGGGAAACACAAGGCAAGACTAGCTGGGAGGGACAGGTGGTTCTAGAGAAGCTTTAGCAGTGAAGGAAGACACTAGAACTGGATCGTGTGCACAATTAGAATCACTGCTAGAACTTTGATTATGATTTTGCATTATCCAAGCTTCAGCTTGGAGGGTTGACTGGAAAAAACAGAAATGGTCTTATTGCTGTAATCATGACTGGCAGTGTTAGCAATCACAGTAAAACCTTGCCTAACAGAGTCATTGGTGCAGACGTACATGCATCATGTATTTGTGGCAATCCAACAGTCACTTAGAATTTCCTGGTCTGTGGTTAGTCGAGAAACATACAGACAAAATTAAAATTTTAGAGCTTTATCTCAAATATTTCCTTCAATATAATGTTACAAGCAAAATGGGCAGTCAACACCTCCAAGTGTGCCAGTGGGAAATGTGAGCACAGGACAGAGAGGCACTACATCTACCACTCTGGGTATTTGCAAATATATGTACCCCATAAAAGAATGCATAATTATAAGGTATGAAATTGCCAAATAAATCAAAACTGCTTGCGCAAACAGAAGTCATTAATCATAACTATTAATTTTTTTTTCTAATAAATGCTTTTTTTTCTGTATTGACAATGATTGGCCTCTACCAGTGTTTGATTCCTTCTGTAATACAGAGAGGCATTCCTGCAGTTTGAGACAAAGGCTGTTTATTCTTTTGAATAACAAAATTAAAGGGGAGGTGTGCAGTTTCTCAGAGCTGCAGCAGCCATGTTAGAAATCCCCAGTGAGCTTTCTGCTTTATCCTGTTTCCTTTACAAACTAATTTACATTTGTGGTAATTGATTTGTTTTAATGGGTACTGTGAGAACCTATTTCAAGATAAAACCTTTATTTTGCCTTTGGACTCATCACGAAACACCATGACATTGATAAAAAGACATTTTTATCTGCATATTTGCATAAAAAATTTTTAGCAAGCCATTCAGTGCATGAAAATACTCAGTGCTGAACTGTGGTAGGATGCAACATATATCTTTAATGGAAATGCTTTTTTAAATAAATTTGAATCTGAAAATGGGAGGTGAATGGGCATAAAGTAGTCTTAGCTGCTGGGCAGTGACACTGAGGCAGCATATCCAGTTCACCCAGCACTGTCCGTACAGCTGAGTAAGAAGAAGACCATTAATGCAATGTTATAGAAATTTATGCAGGAAAAAAGCTCAGGAGATAAAAATTTGCTGCAGATTTTTTTTGTGGAAACAGCAAAATCCCTGCAGTCCTGCAGGAAATAAATATGCAGGTACTAGTTCTAGCATGAAACATATTTTTCCATTTTATTCTCCTTCTCATTACTCTCTCTCAAATATGCTGGGAAATGTTCAACTTCATAATGAGTATTTTCACCATCTTCAAATCTCCAAATGTGCAGTATTTCACCTCCTACATTCCTGTCCTTGTGTCCTTGCCTGCATACTTGTCTCAGGCTATTTCCACATCTCTGATTTGTTTGTCCTTTATTTTGTTTTGATTGCAAGTACTTTGCCTTATAGTACTTTATTTGATAGATATGTCTTAGGTAAAATAAAGAACAGCCCTCAGTGCTGGGAGACATGTTCAGGTTGGCAAATCTCAGTATCCTGGGAAGGAGTTAGCAGATCTAAACAATCTGGAAAGGTCTGTGAGGGCAGCAAACAACTTGCGGCCAAAAATGTAGAATATCTAACAAACACAGTGAGAGTAGAGATACATAAAGTCTTTAAAAAGGTGGTTCTACTTAGAACTGGGCTGTGCATCTAAAAGGGAATAGCTGCCTAATTCTGAGAGTAAAAAACATGGAGAAAAAATGTTCTAGCAAACAGTGAAGAAAAATAACATGAAATTACGATTACAAAACAAAGTGGAGATATGAAATAAAAGGAAGAATATAATAATTTATTACTTTTCCAAAGAAAATACTTTGAATATTATCGTAATTTCTCCAAAATTCACTATACATTTTTATTTGTTAATGGGGTCTAATGGACATCTCAAAGGGTTTCTACTGAATTAAGTCTTAAGTCTTTAATATATATGAACACTGAGTTTCTTTATACCCATGAAAAATAAAGCAATTGTATCTGTAATTTCAACGAAGTTTAACTGTAAACTGGAATAACATATTTAATACAGAGTACAGATCTCAATGGACTAATTTTTACCTGTATGGAATACTAAAAAAACCTAACATTAATTTTAATATGCAGATATGAGCTCACACAATATAAACACACATGCAAAAAAATTTAAAAAATACTAAAGAGGCCACAGGGCATAACATATGAGCAATGGTAAAATAAGACCTTGAGAACAGGTAGAAATGGAAGGAAATCAGTCCTAAAAGAATGCGATAAGACATTCCAGAATTTCTGGGAAATGCTGTGTGGTGACGGAACTCAACTGTTTATGCACAGGAAAAGGGAGAACAAACTCCTCAAATACAATATCTGGCAGGCATGCCTTGCCTTGATCTGCATTGCACTCCAGCCAAGCTAAGCTCAGTCATAATAGCCACAAACTCTTGGCTGCTGTCTTGCACCTGCAATTAATCCAAGTCCAAGCTGTGAATTGTTGATGTGGGAAATGAGATGGAGTGGCATTAAATTCATTTTATATGTGGTCATTAATGTCCAATAAATGAGTGAATGTATGAGTGAGTACACATTTGTTCATCTGATGGCTCTTATAGCTTTTTTTATTTTCATCAGTGAACTATATAAATCTAATTTTCCATCACCTGTTGCTGTTTAATAGCAGATGAGGGTTTTATACTCTGTAAGTTTGTGCCTGGAACTTTGTGTTGGGATATGAAACAGGTACAGACAATTTATGTAATCAGTAAAATCAGAAAAGTCTAGTTTTACAGCATTATCACCATTGGGTAGATCATGTAGGAGGCAAATTCCAAAAGCTCACTTTTTCAGTTTAGCAGACCTTATATCTGTGGCAACCAGAATATCTATAACAATGTATGTATCCAAGACATATGGAAAAAAATTGGCTACCTGTAACCCAGTACATTCACTGCTAATGCAATGAGCAAGAATAAACAATTTTTTTGAAAGCTGCTATTCCATGACTCATGGAAAATACTGACAAGGCTCAGGCATACTTTGTCTCAGACATTTGTAAGGTAATATGCGGAAGCAAACTTAGAATTACTTTTGCCTGGCTAATCTCTGTTATAAAATATAGAAAAGGAAGAAGCTGGGAAACTGAAGACACTGTCATATCAAAATGTATCACTTCTTTTGTCTTGCATCAATCAAGAGCCAGATGTAAGATATATACAATTAACCCATCTTTTTTTCATACAGAAATTTTAAATGTATGGTTTCTATGCTTTCTATAACCATGAGGTACTTACATGATGTTCAAAACAGAAAGTAAGAGATTATCTTTCACATAAGAGCATGAAGACAGCAGGATGAAAAACGAAATTTTTCTACACTGCCCAGAAGAGTAGAAATACAGTTAAGATACTTTTCTAAAAAATAGGAAGGAAACCTCTCCACAGAGAAGCTGTGGAGTCCCCCCATTCCTGCAGGTGTTCACAGCCAGACAGGATGGGCTCTGAGTAACCTGGCCTAGTGAAGGTGTCTCCTGCCCATGGTAGGAGATTGGAACTATATAGTCTTTAAGGTCTCTTCCAACACAAACCATTGTAGGATTCTAGGATTCTATGAAAAAAAGCATCTACAAAGACTAGAATGCAGACTAACATCTTGCAGGGATGAGAAAGAAGCTTTGTTGTGAAGGGAGACAGCAGGTCAAGAGTAACAGAAAGACAAACCTTTCTGATGTAACCCAAGTATATAAAAGTTTTGTGATGTGTTTTTTCATCTACGTCACTTCTAAACACTTCTCATGTCTGATTCAGAGGTTACGTCAAACGCTTGTATTTGCAACTTTATCATGACATGGGCTGCGTCAGTGAGACAAAAGGTTACAGAATAACACAGAGAAACTCCTCACACCACAGGAAACTAGATCCCTCAGGTCTCTTCCTCCTTACCAGAGGGCAATACATAGTATGACATATACATAGATGTATATTTATCCCTGCCCTGGCATCAGGAGAGACAGAGCTGTCTTCCAGCAGCCACTGTACATGCTGGAGGATCTGTGGCATGGATCTCCCACATAAATATAGGTGTCATGGACTTAAAGACAGAAGGGGGAGAGTCACAACACACAATGCAGGAGTTTGACATGGTGTTTTATTGTTACGAGACTTTTAAAGAAGTTTTTATTTGTATTCAACTTTTTTGAATGAAAGACTACAGCTGTCAGTTGATGCCATCCTTCCCAGACTACAGCCTAAAATGTTTTTGTCATTGTGTCTCTTTTCCTTTTGGGTATGCCACCCTATCAAACTGTGGTTTAATTTATTTTATATCTATTTAGCACCAGGAAAATCTTTACAACCCCTATAAAATGCTTTTGCAAGAATCCAGAAGCATCCTTTAGTAATTTAAAACTTCTAGTAGTTAATCATAAAATAATTTATTTTGTCTGAGTAGCCTCTGTAATCCACTGAATGAAGATTTATTTCTAAAGTTCTCAACCCCCTTTTAAAGAACATGGTATCTAACTTCCATGTATTTTAAAGAAGATTAAGACATGTCTTTGCAGTTTGCTATGAGGGTCAAAAGACTTCTGTTGTTACATTTTAAAGTAGCAGGGAACCAGATAAAGCAATTGCAACAAGGTTATGTCATAAATTATAGTTATCATCAGTAACAATTTGCTGAGAGATTAATTTGAGACTGAAGTGATCCATTATCTTTATTAAGATATTTACAGGCATCAGGTATCAGATACTGAAGAGATAAATTAGATAGTACTTATTTTCAGGGCTCTTTAATAGAAAAAGGTCACTTAGAAGATTTTTCTAAAAAAAATGCACAATTCTGGACATATGTCAGTTGGAAGAGAAAGTCCCTGACATTGACATAGGTTCTTGCAAGAGTACACCTTACCCTGCAACCTTGCCTCTCCTTCACCCCTGTAGGAAAAACAAAAGGGCCTTCATCTCACATATCCATAGTCTTTATTTATTTCTGAGCCACAAGGACAGTCTTATTTTAGGGTCTCTGGGTCTGTGAGTACAGAAGAGAAGGAAGTCAGGGCAACTAACTCCCCTGCCAAGTGCGGGTGTGAGCATCAACAGTGATGGGCACCATCACTGAAAGAACAAATAAATGTGAATGCATTAAGGGGTCTATGCAAACTGGGATAGCATAAAATATCTCAGAGGCCATTTGTATAACAAAAGAGGGATCAAATGCAAATTAATGCCCTTGGAGTTCTTTCTTTACTTATCACAAATACTTTTCAAACTTTTCTTCAAGCAGCTTCAAATAGTTAAGACAGAACAGCAGCCATTTGGAGAGATGACAAAGGCAGCTGCAGCAGAGCATCAAATAATTGTACATCTTGGACCTGTAAAAATCTCATAAAGAATTAGAGGGACCTACGAAGTAGCCTTTGGATAAATACCAGAAAAGTGAAACAGAAAGAACAGAGCTCTTAACACATCATCAAGAGATGATGTAATGCCATCTCAGGTATTACACAAAACAAAATATGGTGCTATTATATTGTTCCAACAATGTATAGTCTGCTCAGGAAAAATAGGCAGGGAAGAGAGGAGATGTCACACTACATCAAACTGCATCCACATGATATGGAAAAAATAAAAGAAACTGAAATATCTTGGATGGGCAATCAAAAAATGAAGAAATCAGTCATGCTATATGTAGGGGTCTTGAACAAATTCTGCAGAAAAGCATAGGAAACTTCCTATCACATCTTTTCCAATCTTCTCTATAAACACCTCTTTCAGCTTAAATTCCTACTATGCCTTGGGTCAAAACTGAACTAAAGGCAAAAATAAAAGTGAAGAATGAATTGCCGTGACTTGATTCTTGATTTCATCAAAATTTAGCTTGACACTAGAGTTGAAGTTGAGTCAAATGAAATAAACAGAAATATTTTATTGAGCTCTGGAACGTGCCCATAAAACAGAGCATTTTATCTAAGTCACTCAAGAAGGACATGACTGTTTGAAGGTTAGAGTTTCACACACAACAAAACCTTTCTATGAAATTAGCAAAGCCAAAAGCTACCAGACACCACAAAACAACTGAGGACTATTCAGCCTCCTCAGGTCTTGCTTTCTCTCTAGTTCCTGTGTTAGTTGTGGTGGTGGCAATTGTAAAACTTTATTTTTCATTTACTCTAGAAGGCTAAGAAAGCATTTAATGTGCAATAATACTAAGCCTCCAATGTGACATAAAATTAAGCTGTCTGCTTAAACTTCTAGTTAACTGCCTGGTTTATTTAAAGCTTCTAAAAACAAAAGCCATTATGCTTCCTGAAGACTTTTATTCCCTTTGCTTTATCTGCCAGTTTGAACAAAACCACAGCTGCGCTTCTACAAGGCAGTGCAAACTGCAAGGTGAAATTTCCACAGGTTGCCATATAGACTGTCAGAGTGTGAAGCAAGACAAGCATTAAATTTCATTAATGTCAACTACTGCAAATGAGCTTTCAAAACACATAGAAATCTCTTTGCTGCAAAAAGTAACACTGTTAAAATATTCCACACCAACACCCATGAGGTGTTGAACTTGGAGCTTAAAATGTTTTAGAACTCTGATTCTGAGAAGGCAAACTGAACATCTTCCCTTTTTACTACATACAGCAGCTGTAGGAGCTGCAGGTGGCACAGCCTCACTCACAACTTTTTTACCAAACAAGCTATTAAATCTAGATTCATAAAGAATAGTACCTGTCCCTAAATATGTGACTTTATTTGAAAGAGCATGCCTTCCCATTCAAACTGAAATTGCATCTCTCTTAACTGCATATTAAAAACAAATTACGATTCTTTTTAAACCTTCAATGCTTATTGTATCTTTTTTATCAGTATCACTCAAAATAAAGGTGCAAGAAGAGAGATATTTTAGATATTGATCAGAATAGAAATTATATATATACTGCAAAAAAAGGCTTCTTCAGAATCTATTTCACCAAAGGAAAGTAAGTAGAAACCTTGAAATTAACTAAAAATTGTAACAGGATTATGAAACCAGACAAGTAAATGATAATGAAAGAAATGTTATATTAGCCCTTAGTGAGTGTCCTAGCAGGCAGCACTGAGCTTAGGACCTCCTGATTTACAGTGAATCAATACAGGCTGAGTTGTAGAACCAAACAACACAGGATCACAACACAGTCACATTCTAAACAGACTTCAGCAGAGATGCTCAGTTACAGTTATTTAAGCAGGCTGCCATGTAACACACAAGAAAATTTTTCTCTGCTCTCTTCAAGGGATTCTAGAAGTAACCCTAAATATTCCCCCAGTGAAGAGTAGACATGATTATAACTTGTCTTAACACAGAAAAAGTTTCTTTCACCATTTCATATGTGCTCAGTGGCATAGAATGTCTCTTCTTCATTGCAACTCCAAAAACAAAGATTTTGCCATTTTGCAATGAATGAAGGGAAGTGAATTAACTCAAATTCATTTCAGAGTTGACATTAAGGTCATAAAAAGTGGAGAAATGAATGAACCTAAGAGATCACATGTCTTAGAAGATTAGAAGTGTATGAAATAGCCTGGATTATCTAAAAAATCTTTAGACAAACAAGGAGCTCTAAGAATCCTAAACTGGTATAGCTCATTATTGAGACAAAGACTAAGAGAGCTCTGCTTGGGGGAGAGGGAGCTGTGTAACCCTGTGGCTGCATCTTGTAACTGTATGTCTGCTAATGGGGACAAAAGAGCCAAAGCTCTTCCTGCTTCCTTAGTAAAAATCCACCTGGATAAGCATGATTATTTAATTATTCCTTAATCACCTAACAAACACACAGGTGATATCTCTTGATTAATAATGAGTCTGTTCAAGCTTGTTGATAATATTTTCATAAAATTAAAATAGAAGGACAAATGTTCATATCTGTTTTAAAACCATTCAGCTACAGATGAGGCGTTCCCTTCTAAGAAATCTATTTATCTTATCCCTGACTAACTGGCCTTTGTTCTTGCTATTTGAGTAGGCAGCCTAACTGAATTCCATATCTACTATACCATACAGTTGTATGAATTAACCTGAAAAAATACTATTTTGTGGAGGATTAATCTTTAATCTATTTAATACAAAGAATGTATTTTGAAACAAAGTTGTACAAAATGGATACAGACAGGTGTATATATATTTAGTCAGCCTACCACCAAGCATTTGTGCATACTTGACCTTATCTTTTTCAAACAGACACAGTTATCTTTTAGTATAATTCAGCCCATGAGGACTTACTTTGATTAATTTCAGGAATATCCAAAATACCTCTGCTTATTTCCTGTGATCTTCAGAACTCAGCAGGGTATCAGCAGATAGAGCTATTGTCAGGAAGTATCCTGAATTGCCAAGAGACTGGAAAAACAAGAGTCCCTATTTTGACACAGTTCCTATCAGACCAACTGCCAGTATGCAACAGTTTGGCTCACCTGGCCACCACTGGATATAATAAGTTCTGTGAATTCCCTGCTTGGCAGGTGGTAAAGAAACAAAGTTCCACACCTCCTGCAGGAAGACATTCTGTGAAGAACAAATCAAACCTTTCTGCATCGTCGTCTTTTTATTCAAGGATGGCTGAACTTATTTTTAATAAAAAAGACAACTCAAAAACATAACAAAAATCCTTTTCTCCTTTTAACATGCTAATTCCAAGTAGTTCTGTGCTTTGCTTCTCTCTAGGCTTTTTCTTAAGCAATTTCCAAAATCAGCATGTCAGCCTCTAATGAAACAGTTCAGAACAGATATTACCATGATCCACAGAAATACCAGCTCAGGAGAGATGAACTTTCCTGTTCAGAACATTTTATAAACAGTCTGCAGTACCCAAGGTTATTGAAAATTAAATGCTTCTCTGATTATGGCAAGGATAGTATAAGCTAAAGACCCTTCCATGTCTTAAAGGCATCAACCAACCAACCAACCCTACGCTATAAAAATTGAAAGAAATGCTTTTCAAAATGATTGGTGGTAAAGAATTTATAAATCCCTTGGAATTCCAGGATAATTACACACTTCTTTATTTTAGATATAAACTGCCATGACTACAAAGACATAATGAGATATGTCCTCTTATCTGCAGCCATTTTTTCTTAACTCTCTGAAGAGACACAGACTCAGGTGAACAATTATTAAGTCAAATTATTAAGTCTACTTACTAGAAGGTAAATTCAATACCTGGAAGAAGCACAGGTATTCATGCTGTTCTCCATCAGCACACAAAAGAAAGCATTAATAGCATGAAAATGAGAAAAAAGATGACAGATGAGAGAGAAGGGAGTATTTTGTGGTTTGGATTTTACAAAACTCAAATCTCAATATGAAACAGGAACAACTAGACCATTATCAAATTCTCCAGCGTTCTTTCAAACACTGCCATGAGTGCAGGCATTGCACACAACTGCCAGAAATTGTCCTTTCACTGGTATAATCAGAGTAAATACCACCTTTAAAGAGTATCCACTAATTACCTTGTTACTTTAATTCACCATCAGTAAATGTGTACAGGTGAAATTACAGTTCAGAACTACAAATTGATACTTTAAAGAGAATGCTGGAATGGCAACAGTTATCAGATTATTATACCTTTTAATGCACAACACATCTATATATTGAACAGTATTGGAGCTGTTCCTCTACTACATCGTAATATGTATTTCTAATAGAGATTATTTGAACTTCTCCACTCTCCTATTTTTTTAGCTTTTAGAATTTAAGAAAAACTCACTGCATACAGGCAAATGTTTTGCGTGTTCTCTGATTCACACTCTCTGATTTCTGTCTGAAAAAGAATTAGAGTACAACTGTCTAACATGTTATCTATTAAAAGCATTTTTCTGAGGCATAGACCAACTTGGATATCATTATGCTGGATCGACAGACAATCTATAACACAGAATATATGACAGAAAATAACCAGGTAATTTATCACTGCATGGGAAAGTTTGTGCACAGGGACAATTATCTTTCTGCTCTCACACAATTGAAAATACACAGTTTATAGTAGTAATAAATTCATGCTTGCAAGTAGACAATCAATTTACTAAATATCTTTCTTTATTTCTCCCCTTCTGAAATAGTAAATATCATCTAAAGAAAAGGTATATTTACCATGAGAAAATAACAGTAAATCAATACAAACAATCTATAAATATTATTAAATCTCAGAGAAGAAATGTGATCAAGAGAATGTTCTTTGTTTCATATGTTAGTATTATCCCTACAGACTACAAATCATCTGGGTATTCCCCTTCTAAATTTCTTTCCTAAATTTCTGGATATAGGAGTATTGGACTTTCACTTCAATCCATTTGCAACAAATCTACTTACAGGATCTTTTCCTCTGAACTTGTTGGTTTATGAGGATATAGAGTCTACATGTTTTACCATCTTAGTTCACAGTTATGATTTAGAAAGGGCAAAATGGTCTCATAAATCTGCTAAGCCATTTATGACAGACACATCAGTGTTCTATTTCAGGCTCGAGAACATAAAATGTAGAATATAAATATAATTTGCAGATATGAGGAATATCTGTAGCAAATACTGGATCACAGTAACAACATCTTCAAGCTTAAATTGAGCTTAAAATGAAGCTTGTTCAGAGCCATAAATAAGAGAGTTGCCCTCAGGACCCTTGATGGAGGGCAGCACTATGCTCTGCTGGATGCAGCTGAACTCATGACTACTGGGGATCTCCAGTTGTCTGAGACACATTCTAAAGGAACGAAGGAAAGGACTTACCCATATATTTTAAGTATGGATTATTGCTCCAATCATAGGGACTCTGAAGAAGTAGTATCTCAATTCAAAAAAGCACTCAGGCAGGAAAGAAGGCAGAAGTCAGATAGGATGAAACCCCATACTACAGTGTGTAAGTGCACAGCTAAATCAAGATACTTTTCCTCATTTTTGACTCAATGTGCTCAACATGGGTATATACTATGATGAGGAACAACAACCTACTGAGAAGGGTGACAAAAGAACAGTTTGAAAAGATTGGTAATCATTACACCTCAAATAAAGAAATTCTGCAAAAAAAGCGCAGACTACATAAAAGATTAAATCTATTTTTCAGCATCTATTTTTGAAAGTGATTTTAAGATATGCACACCAACAGCATTTTAATACAATTATTTATTTTTCATTTATTTTTTAAAAGCTAAAGAAGTGAGAGAAAGTTCACGCTGAGGTTTGTTGTCATTTAGATGTCTAAAAGCAGTTGGGACTCTTGGCTGGCCAGACAGCTGCCAGGACAGCTTTTGTCACCTTCAGCACTGGGATGATGATTTGAATTTAAAAGGATTATGACTGCCATAGGGCATCAAGGCAACATAACACAAGGTGAACTTGCAGGCAGCTAGAATCCATTACATCATAAATTTTTAAAAGTTTAGGCAAGCCTTGAAACTTTGTCATGTGTTCAGTTTGTCATTAACAATGTGCTCGTGGTGTTGTTGTAATAGCAGGTGCTGACATGTCTTTAAGGCCTTTTCTTTGTAGAAAACATAACAGAGGACTCACCATAAGATAATTTTGGTAATATATTACAATCATCATCACAGGAGAACAGGAGGAAGAGCACTAAGCATATACAAGTGAACACCAATATCTCTATCATCTTAGTTTTAGCTGGTGTAACTGTGTTAGATGACCAGAAAATATACTGGCTCTACAAGGCAGAGATGAGCAAGCTGGAAGTGGAAGATGTCCCTGTCCATAGCAAGGGGATGAACTAGATGATCTTTAAAGGCCCCATCCATAAAACCATTCTGTGCTTCTGTGGTAGTTAGCTGCATCTTCTGATAATTTTAGCTGAATATCCACTTCAAAACAGTTCTGCCAAACAGAAAACACCATACTTCAAAAACTGTCTACATCAAGCAGTGTCTCCAGCAAACAGCTGAGCACAGTGCAGGGAAGCACAGAGCGGTGGAGCTGAGTTACCCCTGAAAGGAGCTGCCTCTGCAAGCTCACCAGAGCAGCACAAGATCCCAGCTCAGCCTAGCTGGGAGCACTGCCTCTCACTGGGGTTGGTGGTTTGGGTAGTGTGTTGCACATGACTGAATTTTAGCATGGAAGTTAATGCCTCCACTCAGCCCTTTACTACGATATACAGATACAGACTGGGCTCACATACACACATCTCTACCTGCTCTGCTAACCAGGGTAAAGATTCCATACAATGTTTAACAGAAATTTGGATCCAACAGGGTTCCAAGAGAGATGCAGCTCTAAGGCACCAGAGATAGGCTGAGTCACAGCACAGAATACCTAACCAAATTATGAAAGAAAAGCTTTTATACATAGATCTTAATTTAATCAGAAACTCATGGAGTTGACCTCTTTGCAGAAACTGCCCACCCATGTGTACTTCCTGCCAAAAGCTAAAATAAGCCTGTGGAAGTTTTTAAAAATATTGGATTTCAGATAGAAGGCTTTAGTCTGAAGGGCAGCTGAGGAATGGAGTTATGTTTCAGTGAAGAATCCACAAAGTTTAGAAAAAATAAGTGAATAAACTGATATAAAACTTGGCTGGACTCTGGAGTGTGGCTCAGATTTCTATCCAAGATTGTATTCTTTTCTATTTATGATTTAATATTCATCAGTCTAAGGATTTTTAGATACAGAAAACCTGCTAAAAGATATCACCTGACATGCATTCAGAAGCTGATATGCTACTAGATATTAACACTAACTTAATTTTTTGTCTCTGGAGAGGGAGCTTCAGAAACGAATCCATTCTTTATAGATCTCTTAGAGGAAAAAAACCATTTTTGTAAAGGTTTTTCCAATTGTACAAAATATGTCAGGAAAGATTTACAAATAGTAACAACATGCAATTCCTTCAAACGGAACAAAACATTTGCTATGCTCATTGGTGTATCAGTTGCACAGATTTTAAAGGATTAAGACCCAGAGAAAACCAGATGACCAAGAAGAGACAAAAGGTTTGTTGTTTATTTTGTTCTTCTCGTAACTCATTCTAATACCAGTGAGTAGAATCAACTACAATAAAGTCAATTGACTAATTTTTGGCCCTAAAGATTTTATTTAACAATAGCGGACTATGAGAGGTGAATAAATATCCAGAATGAGAAAGCATTTGTGAAACCTGTAATTTTATATCTTTTCTTTGGTGCCAAAGAAATTAAGGACAACATTCAAAAATCCAAGATGAGTTCAGTAGGAACTGCCCCAACAGAGGGAATTCAATTTGTCAGAGCAACTACAGATGTCTACATTTAAGCTGGCCACCCCAGACCTACTTTGTTCTCAATGGTGAGAAGTCAACACTTTTATTGTGCGATTGATCTTATTACACAGGGCATATCAGGAGCTGGCCAAATGAATCTCTCCAAGTATGTGACAGATGTCCAAGGTTAGATGAGATTAAACACGCCCTTCGTGTTTCTGTGATTCATAAGTCATCTAATAGATTCAATAGAAAGTTTCTTCCAAGCATTAACTTTACTGAAGCTTAAGAGAAGAGTCAGCAGAATCATTATGTAATGATTTTATAGACACACCATGACAATTCTGTCTGATAAAAATATTTGCCTGTAATATTTAATTAAATTTAAAGTTACCGTGTAGCAACTGCAAGAGGTTGACGGCTGCCAAGACCCATGAGATTGCTGAATAGAATGGTATTTCTGGAGCAATGCCCAGAGCTGAGACAAAATTTGACTCATCTTCATGCATACATTTCCAATAAACCATCAAACTAAAATAAAGATTTAACTCCATCATGAGGCTCTAGCAATATGTTAGAGCTAAAAATTTATTACAGTGTAAAGAGAAGCTTCGAAGAAACACTAAATGAAAGGTGATCTTTCCACAGATGTATTATATGGAATGTTTGTGGTCTTGAGTTTTGTTCTCCCAGGATGCACATGCCTGGAGCACTGATTCAGTTGTTAGCAGCAGGAGAATTATAATATGAGCTCCATTTTGTTTCTTTGTATGACTTCAGAGAATATTAACATATATGCCTCAGGGCCAGGCTGGATGGGGCTTGGAGCAACCTGGGACAGAGGAAGGTGTTGCTGCCCATGGAAGGGGGACTGGAACCTGATGGTCTTTAGGCCCCTTCCAACACAAACCATTCCTGGATTCTGAGATTCTGTGAACTACAGAAGTGTGTAGAAAATACCACGTTTGGGAAGACTACGCCTGCAAAAATTTAGAAACTGTAGGATGAGAATTGTGCTCAATCAATCATAGGTATTTTTGTTTTCATTTTCAGCTAACAATCTTCCAACTAAAATAGAGATAAAAAGATAAAAGAGAGGGAAAGACAAAGAGAAAATAAGCAAATTGCATAATATTTACATGAACTTCAGTCTGTTGAAATAGCTTTATGCTACAGCATTTTATTGAATCTTTTTCTGACCTGTCTGTTGAAAACCACAAGTTCCTTGACATTTATCCTGTCACTTACTGAATGCTCATGCACTTTCAAGTACAAGTGAGATTTTTAGGCATCACCATGATACAAACAATATAAAATACCTTCAACAGCTGAGTAAGTAATAATCCATCTTTTTTTGACAATTAATCTTTTAACCAGCATACTGAAGAGATCAGTAAATAATTATATAGATATGGAAATTAAAAAAATCTACCTTTTTAAAAATTATTGGGGTAGCACTTTTTCCAAGTCATTTCAGAACATGGAAAAACTAACCCTAATAGTTCAAATTAAATCCCATAAGCTCCAGCCTCTGTTTCTTAAATATATGTAATTTGATTCCAATACTTGTATTGGATATCTAAGTAAATTTCAAAAATGCTTGTACTTTTACTGAGAAAAGCTGTTCTGCATTTTTCCAGATGGATAACCTCTCTAACTGCTGCTCTGGATTTTTAAAAAGAATTGGTTAAAAATAATACCAGGAGAAACTTATCAGCAACCACTGTTCACAATATATCATTGCATCAGCCTTAGCCACAAGGCTCATGCTGCCCAGATGGACTGCAGCATTTTGATATGTGGCAATTAACCACAGTGGAGAAGAAAAGACTCAGAAAGACAGAAGGGAATTCATGGTGTTAAAACAGCATGAACAATAGACACTGTAACAAAATACTGTCTTTTGTTATTATTATGCAGTAATACAATATCTTAGGTTATACTTACTATTTTGTCTAATTACTATTAAAATAGGCAACATTTAATCTTACCACTGAGAAGCCAGTGTAGCAAAGATATCAGTGATCTCAGGTTCTTGGAACAGTTTCAGAAGCTCTGGTTCAGATGATAAGTCAGCAAGGATCCTTAACTCAATATGGGAAAAGTCTAGAAAACAGTGTTAAAATGCATCTATTGCTCTAAAACAAAAACATATCTGCATTTTAACCAGACTACCACAAATTAAAATGTAAGCCTGGAGAATTCAATCACTTCTTCATGCTCAAAAAAGACAGATGCCTGCAAGAAGCTCATCCTGATGTTATATTCCAGCTATGGATCACAAAGTGTCCTCAATCCTTCATTATCTTCAAGTGTCAGTTAATCGTATTAACTCTGTTTCTACTCACAAGGCTTAAACATCATCCACTTCCAAAGCATAATAAGGAATACACATCATATAACAATATTAATTGTTACTAAGGGATTTGACAGCCTTGTAAAATATGTCTCCTTGTAAAGGAGAGGGGAAAAGACATGCCAGAACTGTGAATATTAATATGTATGAGTACAATAATTTACTCTCTCTCTTACCTGCTGCTAAAAATGTACATCCATTTTTTGAAACAAACAATGTTCTTGGGGAAATAGTTATTACATCCTCTTCTTTTCCTAGAGAGGAGATACACATTTAAACCCCAAACACCAGTTCAAAAATACTGTGCTGCAAACCACAGGTTTTACACCAAATACACAGCTAACACCACAGAAATGGCAAATGTAAGCAAACTAGAAGAGCACCAACTGCCAGCATCGCAATTATTTCACCATATCAATCATGTAAAACTTTACCTCCACCATCTTTGCAGTACTGCTCACTTTCTTTCTCAAATCCAAACCCTTCCCTAAACACAAGCGATCAAATATATACAATAACTAATATTATTCACAGATCACTTAATAAAGAACATTCATAAAAAAGGGTCTATAAAAATAAGTAAAAATATGTATTTTTGTATCTTTGAACATACTGCAGCAATGTATTAATAACCAAATTCTGAGATACAGATGGTAGGGGAATATAATATTGAGAACATACAGCTATCATAGGCATCCAAACTGTAATGACAGAAATCCCCAATAATATAATCAAACATTAACACAAGGTACTAGAAACTGAGTGCATCAGGGAATATCACTTGACATAGTGTAGGGAGGGATGGTGGTTTGAAATGCAACAGAATCTGGTCAGCATAAAAGTGAAGAAAATAGAAAAAAATGTGTCTCGATACAGAAAAAACTTAGAAATACATTTTTGAGAAGCATATAAGATCATTAACAAAATCTCCAGAAAGTTTCATGTGCTAGAGTTATGCCCAGCACCTCAGGTTTATGCTGCCCCTGTTGGCACAGTTTTTTATAGCAACTTTTAAAAAACACTTTAAAAAATGAGTCACGTAGATAAAACTACTGACAAAATTTTACATTATCTTCCATAGCCTCCTGTTTAACAATCTGTATTATTTCCAACACAGAGAGTGAATAGCTGTGAAAAGGCAAAGCTTGCCCTTAGCAGAGAACCAAGCACCACATTGAGCAGCACTGCCCAGCTGCAGGCATTCCAGGAAGAGAATGTGTGTTCCAAAATCTGTCTCTCTTATATTTGAGCCTGCTACTCTGGGTTTCTCTCTTCATCATTTGGCTCATGCTTTTCTAGACTACACTTTGATTCTCTCTGAACCATCTGCCTTAAATTCACTTCTGTTACCAAAAACAACACATCTGACTAACTACTGGTGTTTAGTTGTGAATATGATTTAAATGACCCAGCCTAAACACTGACTCAGGCAGAGCCTTATGAGCTGAACACACACAAAATCATCCCTAGGATATTTAAGGTATTTAAGATACATAATTTCATTTGGAAAAAGTGAGGAAAACAAAAAATAAAAACAACTAATAGCTTCTAACTATCTAAACCAGTGCTGAAAAACCAAATCTTTTTTTTTTTCAGGAGCAACCAGAAAAGGTAAATTACTTAAATGCTAATGTATAACAAAGCATCAATCATCTGATATTTAATATTGGACCTATCAGTCTGCTTCAAAATATAATACCACTCAGTAAAACAATTAGATAAAACTGCCTTTTCATCTTAATAAAAAAACAGTTTACCTTTTATGTACTGTTTCTTTGTAATTGTGACTGGATGTTTAGAGATACCTTGAATGTTCTACAAACAGGAAGAATAAAAACACTTAGTAAGTGCAAGCTTTTGAAAATAATTTTAGGAACAGTTTATTACCAGCATTAGTGATACTAGTGCCAACAAGTTTTTCCCATATAATAAGAAAGATTACCCACTTTGCCTTCCAAAGGAATCTTCAAATTCTGCATCTGCAGACACTTTTGAATATTTGCTCTTCCATGAAAATTAAAAGCTTATAAGAACATTTACTCACTTGCAGCCATTCCAAAGCCTAATCTCTGGATGCACCATAGAAGATAATTAGTAATCCAATAAAAATAATTTTCTTCTTATTTTAATCTGCATCTTATAGATATAGTATGTTACTTCTTAGAAAAGAATACATGTGAATCTTGCCTGCAGGCTACAGGAACTGAGTATTCTTCAGCCTCTTGGATTTTTTCTAGTATCTATTCCTACTTTTTCGAAATGCATGATGAAATATATAAGGAATCCTTTATTGTCTTCAGCACATCAGTCCAGGTTAAAAACTAGAGCTAATTTTATCAACCAACATGCAGGATTAGTATCAGCAGCAGATGTTTTTTCCAAGATCTGGGTTCATACACCTCCAGTAAAGCATCAAAGATGCACATGACAAATCCTTTCTGTTATTTTGCGTCATTATGCCTCTTTATCTAGAAAAGCAACATATGACAAGAGAATTATCAAGCCCTGATTTTGTCACTCCATGTAATTAATTTGCAAGTGGTTCAGGAATTAGATGTACATACTAATATTATGTAATACTGAAAGTTCAGAGAGTGGGAATAGTGCTATATAATTTCCAAATCAGAATGATCATTTTCTGTGCAATTTTCAACTCAAAAATTGTTATTTTAAACTTAAGAGGGATGTAATCACACAGCAAAAGCTATTGAAATTTAAAGCAGAAGCAAAAGAACAAAACCCCCAAACTACAACAGTACCATTCCTAGTCTTAGCATTACCCTTAAAGACGTACAATTAAATGTATTAAAGTTGAACACCTGCCACAGCATCCTACAGAGAGAGAGAGATAGGAAACTACCACATAACATGCAGAATATTTTCACAAATTGGATAAAAACTAGCAACACTGCTCTCAGACCATCAATACCCAGAATAAACACTTGCCAGCTGGAATATTTTATTTTTTAGCTTCTAGAAACATCTAAAAACACAGTTGTGACAATGCTGATGGCAATGCATATTTTAAAATTATTTTTTGAAGCAAGTGGTTATTCAATCTGTACATAAAACTAACAGTCCTATTGGCAACTATTGATTTCCACCAATAACAAGCTGGGGAGAACTAGTGCTCAATTCATATGAAAAATACGCAGTCTAAGTGGCATGAAATCTAGCAGATCCTCAGAAATTCAGAAAATTTTGTCCCTTATTATGTATCTGGACATGAATGAATATGGGAGCCTAATTTTACACACATTTAAAAAAAAAAATTAATTCTGACTTCTCATTCAGCTCTACGCTGGTATTGTGAAATGTACTTAGTCAGGTAATTTCCAGCACAGGTTAAAATTGTTCATAGTTACTCTCACTGATATTTTAACTTCTCATTAGCTTCAAAATCCTGAACAAAGTGAATTTAAAAAAAAAAAAGGTATTTCAGAATCTATCGACAACGTAAAAATCAATCACTACATTGCTATCTTGTTTTTATTGAGACCATACATACAAAGTATATTTTCAATATAATTTTAAAAGTGTTACTAATAATTCTGGAAAACACTAATCAGCAAGTGCAAAATGTCTTTTCACTTGTAAATTAGTTTACAACTTACAATTTGACTAGATCTTCAGAAAAGAGGTAACTCAAGAAACATGAGAGTTGTAATATTCATCTTTAAGCTACTGGAATAGTTTAGCACATCCCTCTAATCTAATTTTAGATTAATTAATTTTAGGCAAGTTGTTGGTTTACACAAGCTGTGTAGAATCCCTCTACAGCCAGCAAAGACAGGAATCTGCAGTGGATAGTTCAACCTATCTGTATAAGACACATACTGACAAGTTTTCCTAAGGTTCCCCTGGAAGTGATATATTCTAACATTTAGATCATAAAATTTGACAAGATGAATTTACTCTAGATATTTAAAGGAATAGAGAAATAAGGAGACAATCTCACAAGAGTCTTCCAAATACTAAGTTCTCCTCTTCTTGAGTCAGGTGACTGTTTTACTTTATCAGAAGTAGAAAATTAAAGTGGCTTGGGCACATGATTATCACCACTTTGGGCTACATAATACAGCCTGCATTTTTGCTTTTATGTGTACATTTCAAGTATTTCTGCAAAACCTTCACAGATCCAATGTGAGATGTGAATCGTATCCCTTACTGTTAGAAAAGGTATCCATATCTTGTTAGAAGTTAAAGAGAAACAAAATTTACTCTGAAAAATCACGTTCCCAAAGACAAGAAGGAATGCTTGAAACAGTGGGGTGGAAAAGCTGGTTGTGGAACTTAACTATTACAGTACTTCTCTTCATTGTTTCTGAGTGAGGGTAAAAAAATGGTTAAGCTATTCTAGTAGATGATTAACAAGAAAATCCTGACATTATTTTTTAAAAAAAAATTAAAACATATAAAAACACCACCATAATAAAAAATTAATTTCCAGAGTTTCCAACTGATGAAAGGGTAGATGAAGCCGAAATCCCAGCTTCGATATGCCTGAAAGACTGTGATGATCTGGGAGATTTCTGAACAAAGCAACTGCCACTCCTATCTTCCACAAGGATAAGAAGGAAGAAGGAGAAAACTACAGGCCAATGAGCTTCTCCTCAGTTCCCAGGAAGATGACAGCACAAATAATCCTAGAAAACATCTGCAAACATATTATAGTCAAGTAGGTGATCTGGGGTAGTCACCATGGATTTAGAATGGGGAAATCATGTTTAACCAATGACAGCCTTGTGCAATGCAGTACACAGCTCTGTGGATGCAGGGAGAGCAGCAGATGTTGTTTACCTTGACTCCAGCAAGGCTTTCAAAACACTCGCTCATAAAAGCCTCAGAGAAGTAGATGAAATACAAGTTAGATAAGAGGACAGTGAGGTGGACTGAAACCCAGCTGAACTGAGGGTCCAAAGGGCTTTGGTGAGTGGCACAAAGACCAGCTGGGTGTCAGTCACTACTGGAGCAGCCTAGGGGCAAATAAGCTCCATCCATGCAACAGCTCCATCCATCCCAACAGCTCCATCTATGACCTGGATAACAGGACTGATGTAACCTCAGCAAGATGGCAGGCAATCCAAAATCCTGAGGAGTGCTTGATATGTCAAATGAATGATTCAGAGGGGCCTCTGGCATTTGGAGAAACGGGCTGTCAGAGTCCCACAGAGTTCACAGTCTGGGAAGCAGCTCTGCAGAAAATGACCTGTGGATCATGGTGAAGAACAAGCTGAACATGAGCCAGCAACGAGCCTTTGTACTCAGGAAGGCCAACAGCATCCTTGGCTGCATCAGGAAGAGCATCCCAGCAGGCCAAGAGACTGATCTTTGTCCTCTACTCAGGATGCCAGATAGGCTCCATCTTCTTTATGCGCTCCAGGTTCTTCTCACTGATGCCCAAAGACAGGACAGGAGGGGACAATCAGAAACGATCACAGGAAATTCCATTTGAATGTAAGAAAAACGCTCTGCTGTGTCAGTGGTCACTGGAACAGGCTGCCCAGAGAAGTTCTGAAACCTCAACCCTTGGAGAGATTCAAACCTTCAATAGACACTCTCCAGCAGCCCTGGAAAGGAGGCTCAGAACTGATGGACTCTGAATGTCTCTCTTAAAGACTCACAAACACAGCTTCAAGCCTCAAAAAAACAATGCTCTCATCCATAAGAAAAGTCACTATATGCAAGGAAAGTAGAATTATCAATGAAACAACACCTAATCAAAATCAAACAAATAGACAGTTTCTCAGTTTTATGAGTTTCTTCTCAGTCAGTTAAACTCTGTTGAGCTATTTTTGGCATCCAAAATTTTACGTCTTCATTTGCCACTGCTTTTTTAATTCCTTCCCAGATCAAAACCAGTATATTATTTCAGTTCTTTCCAAGGACTATTGTATACAGACATATTGGATCAATTACCTTTAAAGTCAGTGTAGTTAGATTTCACCTAATCACAGGCTGCTGGTACATTTTAATTATTTCTTACTCAACATCAAGTAGGGTTGTTGACCATATTTCCTATATTTTGATCCCCCTCTCAGTTTTTTAATATGGATTCAGCTAACCTTTCTTCTCCCCATTTACCTTTTCAGTAGTATAAATTGCTATTTTGAACAAGTAACCTCAGTCAACCCTAGTGACTCTCAAAACAGACACGCATGTCTGTATAAAAAAGCATCAATTGTTATAAGCATTTTTTTAAACTAGAAAATGGCTCATTAATCTATAACTATCCAGATCTGCATTTCTAAACCTGTATGGAATATGTCATTCTGAAGACCTGCAAACTGCAGGGAGGGGAACAAAGCAATGTAACAGGTACTTTTTACTGAAATAAATGGGAATGCACAGAGGTGGCTGCTGATTATTCAGTGGGCATTTGATTCTGACTAATTCCTCCACTGTTCTAAGACCTCACTTAAAATTAAGAACAGAGACAAAACTTATTACTAAGGTAAGAGTATCCATTCATAAATGTAAACAGTATGGATATGTCATGAGGGAAGCTAAAAATAGCCAAGGAGTTAGACCAAATAGATAGAAGGAAGGAGTTAGACCAGGTAAAGCTACTATGAACTTATCCTTTGATGTGGTGACCAATCCACCTGATGTTAGTGAGGCACAGTGCCAAACACTAGAGCAAAAAAGGTTATTAATTTTTGTTTTACAGTGGCTACCAGTGCCAACAAATAGCAAAAGCTAGTTGCATTTCTTGTAAGTAATAAAATTTACTGGGACTGTGATCTTGTTAGATTTAATTGCTTTAATAGATGTTGCTTCAGGAAACCAATTATTTCCTCATACTTAAGAATACACAGATTTTCTTTTCCATTTGAAAAAAGTTCAGAGCATCAAAATTCGAGTTTCTCTCATGAAATGTAGCACTCCAGCAAAAACTGAAGCATTATAAGTCAAAAGTTTCTGCAGTTTGTCTTAGCACCTTCTTCTCCAGAAAGTTTATTAGAATAATTAGGCCACAAGTATTCACTTTGAACATGAACTCAGCTCTACACAATGAAACACAAAGTAATCTTTTAAATCCATGGCACTTGTTTGATGACTAGCATTGTAATACTTTTATAGCAGAAGTAAGACTTTGGTCTGTAAGACTTCATTACAATGCTAATATATAGGTAGATGACAACTCCTTTGAGCTTTATATTCCAAATTTCTAATTGCATTTTTTAAAATTCCTAGTTGCTATCTTTTTTTAAATTCTTGTTATTCTTTACTGCTCCCTCTGATTTATATACTTCTTCAAATTTTCTCAGTCCTTTTCCTTCATTTTCAGTTGTTCTTGCTCTACATGGGACCACACCTAGTGATAAATTGTGCTCTCACATCTCATTTAATCAGTTTGAGAAGGCATGTAAGCACAGGTTCAGTGAGCTGCTTCCTTAACCATCAACACCTTGCTTGCTCCACTGGTAAAGGCCAAAGCTATTGGAGAACTAGCAAGGAAAACTGCACCCTGCCCAGAAGAGCATCTTTGCAATGCAGAATGAAAATACTGAGTCCTGAGGGCACTCACAATATCAAACTCACTCAATTTATCTGGCACCTCCAAAGTTAAAGGCAAATTACTCCTGAGAAATTACACAGCAAAAATAATCAGCAGCATCAATTTATAGTTCTAAAGGAATAAACAGTTATTTTCTGTGACTTCTAGATGAAACACAGTTTCAAGACAGTCTGAAGATTTAATTTTTAAAATATGGCATGCATCTCAATAAACATAGAAAATAGGAAAATTAACAAGGTCACCATAGCAATGCCAGCCTGGTATGGATGTGTACATGTACATTCCTTAGCAAATCTTGACCTGTCTGCAATTGCCACCTAGTGGCCTGTGGAAAATAATGGACATCTGTTTTCCTTGTCAAAAACCACAGAATCACGCAGACTTTCAAAGAAGGATTCCTTCATTTTTGCTACTAGTTTCCACTTTTCAGCAGAGAACAATCAATCAAAGGCAAGGTGCTCCCCTCTTACCTTGCCCAGCAGCAAACAATTATCAAGATTTTAGACATCAGACAAGTAGCAAACTTAGAAGTTATTCATCCCATTCCCACAAGCTTAATCAGCTTGGAAAGATGTGAACACAAGGAAGGAAAGGAGGGCAACCAAAATTTGTAACTTCTTACTTCAGAGAGTAGGCCCTAAGGATGCTGTGTTTGATTTCCTATAACTAATTCTCTTTCTGTCATATTCCCTGAAATTTAGACCTGGCAATAATCTCAGGTAATTGAGTTTTGATGAGGTTTTGATGAGGGATTTTTAAAATGGAAAAAAAAAATTTACTCACTGATTTGATTGAAATCTGTGTTCTGTGACAAATTATTTTGTCAAATCATGGATTCAGCCCAGATTCTTGGCTTCATACTGACAGATTACTCACCTTTGCACAGCAAGCAAGTTTGCATAGACACAACTCTTTGCATCTTTCAAGAGAAAAAGATCGGGTTTTTTCCCATATATAAACTGACTACATTTTATTATTTATTTAATTTCCTTTTCCTAAAAGATTATATGCCCTGTTACACTAATATTCATTAATATGGGAAGCTCAAACTCTAGGATGAACTCCAAGGAGATATGACTTAGTTTTGGTGAAAAAAAAAATGACTAATGCTAAGGCATAGAGATAACAAGCCTCTGAGTGGCAGCTAGAGATAGTAAATAGTGTATAGTTGTAGATGAGATGCATATTATAGCTTTAAAGTAAACAGTGCCAAGGGAATATTGTCCAAAGAAACAAATACCAGACCTCTAACCATATAAAAATTTAAAAGATCTCCAGGCTGGAGGAATTTACTCTAACAGTTAATGTAACAGGTTTTTTATGAAAAGGGTAAAATTTAGCATCTCAAACAAGATTGTTCCACATACTGAGGAACTTACTGAGCATATGTTAGCAGGGAATTCCTCTTAAAAGGCTGTGAACAGGAGGCTGGTTGAAGGAGTTAAAGGAAACCAAAGTAAGTAATGTCTCTTTGCTCCCAATGAGGAAAGGACAGTTGCAGACTTCACAAAGTGGTCCTTAACAGTTCCTAAGAGTCAGAGCCAGCGGATGATCATGCTGGGACAGGAGAACTATGGACAGCAAGGCCACATGGGTGTTAGCAAGATGACCTGTGTCCTATTCTGTTCACCTTCAGCAACACTTACACAAACCATTTGTTTTTCCACTGTTGTTCCCAACTTGAGAGAGCACATCCATCTCTAAAACTCTGCACAAAGATTACTGAGGCTTTATGAAATGTTGCTGAGGAAATGAAGAATGGACAAAGTTTCAACTTATTGATACAGAAATAAAAATAATTGTCAGCAGAAAAAAAAATGAATAAGAATGTAGAGCTACTGAGATAATTTTCCTGAATTTCTTCGGAATGTCAATGACAAAGCTTTGAAAATCATTACCACATGAAAATAGGTCCATCCAAGACAAGAAGCCTCTTTTAATCTACCTACCTTTTGATCTTCCCCTATAAACCATTTTTTAAATCATTCTTAATTTCTAGTATTTTCAGATCTCTCAGATCTTTTAATTTTTTCTTAGAAATAAATTGGGAGAAGGTTGTACAGTAGAAGAATACTACATAGCAAATTAAACTATTTAAATACTACTGCTATGTTAAAACAGAGTGAAGTCTATACTGAGTTTGAGTTAAGACTATTTTGTCCTTGCAAACAGGAATTTATCACTTTCCCCGTTGGAGAGCTTGTAAGACAAGACATCATTTGTGTGTCTGAGACTTTTATTTTAAATGTCCTGTCAGAACAGAAGTCTCCAAGCTCTGAGTAGTTCCTAAAGTGTACATCTAAAACTCCCTCTAATGGAGTGCTTCATATGAAAACAAAACAAAACAAAAAAAAACAAACCACCAGCCACAATTTATAAAATCTTAACCAATTCACAAGAGGTTCCAACAGAAAATTCAATAACAAATAGACACAGAGATCTTCAATATAAGGATCACATATGTATTTGTGCACATTGCTGAAGACTCAGTCTGCGCAACTGTCTTATGGATGAGGACAGTAAAAATCACCTCAGCAGGACATGAGCTCCATGAAACTCCTCAGAGCTTACAGAGGTACAGTGACTGTGACCAGTGGAGACATCAGGGGATGCTGCATATGCCAACCTCAAGCATAAGATAAGTGCCCAGCCAGGAGTTGAAATGTGAATGGATAAAAAGTAGCAGAACAACTATGGCACACTATGAGTGAATGTCACTAATTGTTTCTTTTAGCTAAACTCCATGCCAATATTACTCTTAAACTATTCTCAGATTACATGAAATCAGACTTAATAAAATTCCAAGAAACACAACAAAGTGCAGAGACTAACTTACATAACAGAATACTTCAAGTAACAGATCTATTATTGTAAGTACTTCACTCTAAAACACCTTTGAATTTGTAAGATAGTGAAAGCTACATTAACCAAGGTTTTAGCAATCTAATTTTGATTCTTGTTAGCTCTGTGCTCCAATCACATTCATATTATAGAAAAAATAGCCTGGCAGTAGTAGTAGTTGTATTCCAAGATGAATTTCTAAAACACGATCAGAGCTTTGGCTTTTACCTGTAGCATTCCCAAAAGATTGCTGGCAAAGGCCATTTAAAGGATAAAATGAATCAGCATATAATCAACAACCTTAACAACACCCACTCAATAGCAGTAAATGTTCAAGTGCTGACAATTTAATTTATACATACTGGATTGAAATGTATTTTCTTCTAATTTTAAAGAAGCAAGTGGAAGTATGCAGTGCTGTCATCTCTCTAGCATGGGAGTATTTTAGAGGAACTTTTTTCCCCACATTTCTGCAAATCTAAGCTTCTCTGAGAATTTCTTTTGCCATAAACTAAAGGACAGAGAAGGAGGATTTCAGCCTTCATAGTCAACATTTCATAAGGTGCTAAAATACTCTGCCTGATATTTTTCCAAGTTGTATAGAATCTTTCATTTTTGAGCTATCAATTTTAACTGCCCTGTTTATCTCTGTGCTTATGTTTAGCTTGTAGAAAAAATAATGACAGACCACCTTATCCTGCATAAATAAAATGCAAGTATCTTTTATGCTGTTACTGCAAGGAAGCAGATTTATACCAGCTGCACATTACCTTTCTTTATAAAACACACAGAACAAACATATAAATATATATAAAGATAATCCCAAACAGAAGAGAAGAGGACAGGATTGAACTGCTTGTTTTACAGAATTACAGCCCAGATCATGCTTTCATCTAACAAGCTTTACTGAGGCAAATTATGCTATAAAATGTCCATGTATTGGATACACTCACCATGAGATAATCAATACAAATCAGGAGCATTACAACAGAGAATGTCAAATATGTGCATATATCACAGAAAAGGACACTGCAGCCCAGATGCTGAGAGAACAAAGGTCTATAATGAAGAAACCCTGTTTCTGTATTTGGGTACCTAAATCAACATGATGATGTTCTGGAGCATTAGACATGAGTGTTAGGATATGAATAACAGTGACTTTCCACACTACAGTTGTCACACTAATTCCTAAAAACTTTCTATTGCAATGATAAGGTAGTGTAAAATTTCACCCTGAAAATGTAATTGGACCAAAGTCTTGTCAACATGCCCATTCACTCACTTCTAAGTACAATTTTCCTGTCATAAAACTTCAACTGTGACGAGTGAGGAATAGGAAATACAGAACTTCTGTCTCCAACTGTAAATATAGTTTCTTGAAGCCTTCATTAAGATTACTTTTTAAAAAAACTAAGCAACAACAAGAGGCTATAAAAAATCCTAACTCTACTCATAAAATGAGATGCTATTTTAGTGCTATTAGTGCAGTCATAATCACCAAATGACTCAAGAGTATTGGAATAAACCTACTGAAAAGAAATATGGCCTGAAAATATGTTGTGAATGCAAAAGATGCTCAGAGAACACCAATCAATCACAACAATCAGCAAGTACACTCTGGCTTTCTCTAACAGCTTATCAGCTCATCTGAGTGACAGGGGTTTGTACTGACTAGAAAATACAACATTAAATGGCTTTAATTCAAAGGCCCAAGGAAGCACAGACATATTCTCATATCCATTAAGACAACCCACCCTTGTTATAAGCAAAGCCCATGTTAGGGATTACTTACCTAAAAATTATTTTGTTACCCTAGATGATATTTTAGAAGACTTCAGACAAGATGTTTTATATGAATGTGTAATGTGTCTGACATGTCTCTATCCCCAGTGCTTTCCAATAAAGATACTTTAAAAAAATAACAGAAAACATACTCCAAGATCAATGAAAATGTAAGGCCCATACCATTTCTCCATTTTAAGTAAATAATCTTCTCAGCTGGACAGTGTATGAAAACAAGTTTACAAAAATCTTATTCCTATCAGTGCAGTTTCAAAAGCAGCCAAGGCCTTGGCTCATTTCTGAGGAGGGGGTTAAAAAAATGGAAAATGCAAGCATATCCCTGCTCCCAGACTTGGTGTCTGACTCCTCACATTGCATCAGCCTCTGCCAAACCTTCTAAAAGCTGTGAAAGAAAGGGGAAGAGACAAAACAAGACAGTGCAGAATCTTACCACTATTGGAACACCTTGCAGAACATCCTGTTCCTGCTGGAATCAAATTGTGACCACAGATTTCAAACTTTCAGAAAGAATATTCATAGTATCACAAATCAGCCTGCAGCCTTAATGAGGCCTTGGACAAAATGCCTGAAATTTGGAGCTGTCACAACATCTTGTGTAGCACAATTCTGTTAGGCCACCCTGCTAGGAGTGCACATGTGGGGATGCCAAGATGTAAAACCCATTGGGATTCTGCTACAAAAGGAGACAAACAAGCAGCATCCCATCCACACTGTCCAGAAACAATCCCAAAACTATGCCAAAACCACCTTTCCAATTTATCTCAGAGAAAATTAGAAATTTTTTCACTCAAAAAAAAACAGCCCAGAGGGGAAATAACACAGATACAGTATGGATAATCAGAAATACTGGTTTGCTAAGTTAATTGAGAGAACAGACTCATTTTGGATGGGAATTGCTCAGAGAGGCCTCTACTTGAAGGGATTGTTTCTCCCCTTAGAATGAAAACCAGATGGGTAAATTCATTATTCATATCCCAAAAACTAATTGCAACACTTATTTTCTAATAAACAAGCATGCAATTCTTCTCTATGCATTCACCACCAGAAAATCTTGCATCTGTTGAAGGGATTAAGATATATGCAATATTTCAGGCTCTTTGTGATCCTTCCTTAAGCATGTTAACATTCAAAATGTGCTAATTAGTTTCTCTTTCAAATTACATTCCTGATTTCCTAATTATAGGCTAATGTGCTTCTTTGACTTGATAGGTTAAATTATTCTCTTTGCCTTTTTGGACAAGCTGTAAAAGCATTTTTCCTGAGGAAAACTTCAGCAGTCCTGAGGAATGCTTTATTTTTTTCCACTTGCTCCAAGAAGGTGATAATTTTTTATTTTTCTTCAGCATAACTTTTTGTTACTAAAAGGAAAGAAATGCTCCCTGAAGCCCACCACTTTATGTTTTTCAGTTTAATGATGCAAACATCTTCTGAAGTAGAGAAGCATAAACTCATTAGCAGCATTTCAGCTCTCTGCTGCAGAAGCCTGGAGGAAAGAAACCTTAACACAGAATATCTGATTCTAGCACTGAAATTTACATTTTAAACCAAATTATAACATCTAATTTTATGCAATCTTTATATCTCAAGTTAGGATTTCTCTCTTTTCATTCTGAAAGGAGCTTGATCTTAATTGGGTTTATGCTTTTCCACTTGTGTCTTGACTTATTTCTGCTTTAAAACATGAGAGGCTGAAAGGAGATATTTCCAGGTGGGTTTGGTGAACATAAACAAGTTTTTATGAATGTCATAAATATATCTAATAGAAAAGTTGTCTGTGAGCAATATAATCAGAATATCCTAATGTAGACAAGATTAATACATTTATACAAAAACTATTTGAAAATAACACATTCAAATAATAAACCTAATTAAATTCCCCAATAGACATAAGCAATCCATCATAGAGAAAAAAAACCAAAAACAACTAGCATATGGATACATTATAAAATAGTATTTAGAGTTTTTATTTACTTTTAGGTTTCATATACTCAGGTTCTCCAAAAGTAGCAAACAGACATCTACAATGCAGTAACAGGAGACTGCAAGATTAAATCTGTCCCTGTTCAGCAATAACACATTAACAGTTATTTGTGGAAAACACATGATTTATACAGCACACATATTTGTAGAGGAAGAAACCAAATGAAATAAATGAAGTGCACAGTTAAACTAAAATGGAGAGCCACTGAAGTAAAGTGCTCTAAGAAACCCCCTCCAAGTTGCTACAACACAAAAGTTATAAAAATTCATGTGAATAAACTCATCTACTGAGAAAAATCCACATAAAGCCAAAAATACACATCATCCATATACCAAATGTGGAACTATCTAAAAGAAGATGACAGTTCATCTGAAAAAGAAATTCTGCTTTGTATCCAATTGTCTAGTCACTTCCCCTCAAATCTATAAGTAAATCCCTTCTGGACTCCATTAAATGCCTTAAAGGACAGAGGACAGATAGATCCATTACCTTGACAAAACAAAGGAAAGATAAAGAAACCTTTGTTTGGAACCCCATCTCTCAGAAGCACTGCAGAATATGGGATGTTTTTCCATTTGAATTCTCACTGTATCTGATTCACACTTATCTTTTGCTTTAATCACTTGTTAAAGCATTTTAAAACAGTTAAAAATAAACTACCTCAGCAAAAATTCAGCTAAAATTTGTCATAATATCATAGTAACCACAAAAATATCTCCAATATTTATGATTCCTGGCAAGAATCTTCCCAATCCTTTAACACTTAGCAAAGTGACTGCAGTATATCTTCTATATCAATAAGTGATTCAGAAACAGATGGTGTAAGTTCCATAAACATTTCAAACAAAAAAAAACATGCCAGAGTTTTTCCTTAGAAGGAAAAGCCAGCCTTAGGCAACCCTGGATGCTAATTCTGGCAGTATTATTTTGAAGAAAAATAACCTTTAGGAAAAATAGATTTCATGTCCTTTTTACTATGATGGGCCAAAGGTAACTTGGTGTTGTGTGTGGTTTTTCAAGACAGCTGTCTGTTCAGCTCTGACTTGGAAATGCCTGTGTATCACATCAGAGAATTCAGCAAACTGTGACCTTCATGATCATCTTTTCCTCTCACCTTCTCCCATCTGGGTGCATGAGAAACGAGATTGTCAGTAACACTTCCCCATTCTGTTGTTAATTCAGAATCCCAAACACTGATTTTAACTCTGCAAAAAGCATAAGCACTTCCTATAAATTGTTTGATGACAAATTGTATGGAAATACATACCATGAGGGTAGGAAGATGCAAATGAAACAAGAACTGTGAAGACAGGTGAAAGAAGAGCTAAGGAAGTCATCAGTACAGTGAGGGTGAGAACCCCCCAAAAGTCAACATTCCAGGCAGGACTTGCCAGGAACCACACGAGCCCATCCATGCAAAGTGGCCACAACTGTTAAGGTTTACATCTCTGCTCCCATACATGGGACCATGGCCCTTCTTCCAGACTGCAGAAAGCTCCTAATGCCATTTGTACCTGTGAAGCTTAAGGTTAGGTCCTGCACAGAGACAAGCAGTACCCAAATCTGCATGGATAGGAACTGCAACACTTTGGGGCACAAGTTAAAAGGATAACAGCCTCACAGATTCCCTCTAGCTGTTAGGAGACAAGTCCCATCTCTGCATCTGCTCCCAGTCATCCACAGGGCCAGAGGCCAGGTCTTTGCTAGAAAAGGTCATGGTCAAACTAAACAGAAACTTTCCCCAGATAGACAGGCACTACTTTTGTTTTGCTGTTCTCTCACCTATGCCTTGAGCCCCTGGAGCTCTGCAGCCCCACCTTGTCCCACACCAGGTCCTGCACTCCCATCCATGCAGCCATGGGCTGTGATAGAAGGGAACACAAAGGCGAATCTGTACAGCCAAAGGTCAGTGGGCATCAGAAACACCAAGAGAAATGGGATCATAGAATGCATTTAAGTAAGCCCTTGAAAGGCTACTTTGTGGAGAAAAAAAAAAACCAAAACCGATAACCCAAGCCTGCAGTAGTCCAGAAAATCACACAAAACATGTTTCAGGCTCAGCCTTGTACATGGAGATCACTATAGACAAGAAAGGAAGCACAAAAAGCCCAAGTGTCACAACCATATAAGCAAGACTGCCAGAGCACCAGCACTGCCAGCTGAGCCCTTTACTGCTATGAGGCTGAAGCCAAATTCCAGGAGAGCTTCCTCTTCTGCAGTACCCATCTTCCAGGGCTCACTGATCCTTTACAAGGAGTGCTTCATGAACACCAGGAATTCATGACAAGGAAGTATTCAAGATACATGCATGGCTCACAACTGTACTCCTCTACTTCAGGTAACAATGTTAATTTGGATCACAGATAACACAAAATATGCCTAAGAACAGATGACCTTCAGTGAAATAACCATTTAATAAGCTTTTTCTCTCCACCATTTAGATACAATACAGCAACTACTAGACTTGCATGAAAACAAACATTTCCTGTTTTAGAAATATTAAATATTTTGTACAAGTAGTATTAATTTTTCATTACAATTAAAATGCAAATTTTCAAATATGCTCACTTACAGGATGTTTGGCTGAAAGTCTGCCAGTCACAGTTCCTGTTTGATTCCAAGTAGAGGAAATAAATCCCTGTAATCAAGTAAAGTAAAAAACAAAAAAGAAGAAAAGAACGAAGACACGCAGCTATATTTTATTTAATATAAGTATCAGTAATAAAAATTCTCCGTAATCAAAACAAGAAAATATAAGTACTTTTAAATTTTCCATGTATAAAAGTCCTTAAACTGTAAACAAAGCAATAATTTCACATCTTTTTAGGATTTTACAAGCCACTTTATATATTTCTACCTTTTTCATGCACGTTCGTAGTCCATCCACATAAGTTGATTTCATCTTATGAACCTAAAATACATTAAATTTTAGATAAGTGTTTACTTATAAAAATAAAGTATTTTGCAAATTAAAGATCCTAATTTCCAAATGCATCCTGTTTGTAGACTTTTCTTTTTTAAAGACAGTTTTATCCAAGTAAATAAGGGATACATACTCACTGATAGCTTAACCTATTTGTGTAACTTAGATAAGTGCTTGGTTATAACTTAAAGACAGGGCTTTGCAGATACTATTAAATGAACTATTGGAATTTATTCTTTTACATCTTATATCCCCAGGTCAATAAATTACATGAAAACCACACACCCCAAAAAACCCACAAACAAATTTTAAAAAATCAAAGTCAAACACAAACCCACATTTTTAAAATTTATTTTTAAAATTCTTGGAAGCTCATTCACTGAAAACCTAATGATTAAGTGTGGGAGCAGACTAACTAGATAGTTTTGGATTTTCAGGAGGCTTGTCACCCCAAAATTCCCCATAAATAATTATCTCCTTCAGTTTATGCAAAGCATTTCTTCAGAACTCAAAAAAATAGAAGTTTTGCCCAAAGTGTGCCTTATAGCACTACACTAATTTAACAGTGAACTTTCCCAATTGTCTTTGCAACATTGTACAACTTGTTTGCTAGCTATAATCTAACATAGAGTAAAACAACTATAAGCATTCAAATTTAAAAAGTCTTAAGAATACTGACTTCAAATTAGTATTTGAATGAACTTTCACTAGAGCCAACTTATTTATTTAACTATGAATATGTTATCTATCTTGCTAAATTTTGCTTCAAAGCAACTACATTCTGTGAAAAAATATCAGCTCACCTGGCGGTATTCTAAAATTATCTTAGGCAAAGGATGAAGATCTTGCAATTTATTTAGCTGCAAAATCAAGAATGTGAATTACTAACATACTTTTTCTTGAAGTTATATGATTAAACAAACCTTAGCAGCATACATTTTGGAGGAAGACATTTTCCTGACTTGACAAGTCAGGAAAAAGTACTGGCTGAGGGATGATGTCCTTCAACCAATCCCACCCCAGCCCCAAGGAAGCCTTCATTAGGAAGGCTGGAGATTACTCCTTCCCTTTTCATTTTCACTCCTGTTCCAGGCAGGGACAAAAAGACACATAAAAACTTTTCCACAGGAACTTTGAAAACACTAGGGTGTGATGTGTATGTGTTATTTATGGCCCTTTGTTTTTTGTGCTACACAGCATCAGTGCAAGAGAGAACACAATGGAAGTAGACAACATAATGCATATATAAACACATACATATATATACACACATGGTCCAAAAGGAGAATTTCTCCTGCTCATGCCTTAATAAAAATTCCAAGAAAACTTCAAGGAAAATTCAAATTATCCAATTAAAAACCAATAAAATAAAGCATATTTCTGACTACTTTGATTGAAAACTGCCAAAAATTCCGTTGAGAAAAAAAATTAAATTATTAAAATAGAGATTGGATATTTGTAAGTACAACAAAAAATACCTGGAACTACAATAGTCCAAGATGAAAAACAGATGAAACTGCACTAGAATGTATATTTAAACATAAGGTTGGGGTGTTTTTTGCTACCAGAGAGAAACAACATCTTAATATTAATTGTCTACTAAATCTCCCAGAAGGTTTCATCCTACCTCTCTCTAAATAAGCAAGTCTCAGCAGTTGCTGAAAAGAGAATACTGGACTACATAAAAGCATTGCTTTGATTATAGCAACAAATCTTATGTTCCCACAAGAAGGTGACATGAATTCTATTTCACTGCTCCCTCCCATTTCCAAAGGCTCTCTGGCACTCCAAGATTGCATTTGATCTATGAAACCTCCTCCTCCTTGAGCATTGTGTGGGTTTCATGGTTATAGTGTTGAAGTTACTGGAGATCATATTTGGTAGTTCAGACACTTGACTGAAGAGTGGAATTTCCTCCTTAAGAAATAAATATTTCCCTTCTACCTTCTCAAAAGATGTTATGTTCAGCAATGAGTTGTGCACTTAAACTCCTACGTACAGTAGAGCAATTCAATTGCGGCCCCAAATCAGAAACAGGTGCAGCTGCACAGCGGTTTTTCTCTCTTCTAAAAAGAATCTCCCTTGCTATTATTATCTTCACAAAATGATTTTTTAATGATCTGACAAGGGCATCAAGAGCACCTTCAGCCAGTTTGCAGACGATACCAAGCTGGAGGAAGATTTGATCTTCTGGAGGGTGGGAAGGCTCCACAGAGGGATCTGGACAGGCTGGATCAGTGGGCCAAGGTCAGTGACCTGAGGTCAACAGGGCCAAGTGCTGGGTCCTGCCCCTGAGTCACAACAATCCCTGCAGTGCTACAGGCTGGGGCAGAGGGGCTGTAATGGTCCCATGGAAAAGGACCTGGGGGTGCTGGTTGAGAGTGGCTGAACACGAGCCAGGTGTGCCCAGGTGACCAAGAAGGCCAGTGGCACCTGGGCTGGATCAACAGTAGTGTGGCCAGCAGGACCAGGGCAGTGACTGTCACCCTGTACTCAGCAGTGAGCACTGTGTTTTAGACCCTTCATTCCAAAAAGGACATTGAGGTGCTGGAGTGAATCCAGAGAAGAACAACAGAGCTGGAAAAGGGTCTGGAGCACAAGTCTGGTGAGGAACAGCTGAAGGATCTGGGGATGTTTAGTCTGGAGAAAAGGAGGCTCAGGGGAGACCTTCAGTAGCTGGTTTGTTTTTCCCTACCATGGAGTGCAACTTTCTTTTCTGGCACTAGTACAATACAAAAATAAACCAAGAGCATTAGAAAAACTTTAGACATATCACAGTTTCACTGGAATATAACTCAGAAGTTTTGCTAAATCACGCAGCTGGTTTAAAACCCTTCTCTGTCTCACCACAACTTCTGAGGTGGATACGAGCTGTTGTATTTCAGTTCTGTGAAGTTTCTCACACAGCGTATGCAGCTTTAACTTATCAAATAGCACCTAAAGTAAGAAAAAGATAATAAATCTTTCAGTGTCTCAAGTGTTGAAATAGAAAGGAAAATTATTGGGAGCTTAAACTCAAACAAAAAACAGGTTACAAGGTAAATAGAGAATACTGTAGCAAAGAGAACTAACACAGAACTGCAAATCTTTATTTTTGAGTATTGAAGCAGTGACATATTTACTAAAAAAAAAAGCATAATTCATGTACATATGTATTCAAATACAGATTATTCAACATTATCGTACTTAAGAAAAAACTGGTATGTCCTTCATTAATATGAAGGAAATAAAGAAAACCAGAAGGAATATCAGAAAATAAGATAATTAATATAGAAGAAAATAAGTGAGAACTGGTAAGGATGTATATGCTTTACAGTTCTTCTGCATCAAAAAATCTATAGAATGTACACTTTAAGTAGAAATAGCAGTACAAATAATACCTCTCGGAGTTGACAACTGCTGGTCAAAAGGAATCGTTCTCCAGCCACCTCATGAGCCTCCTGTTCAAGCTCTTTGAGCCGCAACTATAAATCAGGACATCAAAATTATTCTGTTCACTTTATTATTTTCTTCTATATCTACTCCTTACAGGTTAATGAGAATATCGGACTTTTATTTAAAAATTGAGTACTTTATTTAAATACTAAAAATGGAGGATATTGCATAATCATTGCTGTCTATCAACATTTGGTTGAGTAGATTGCTTATATGCTCCTTAATTTATATTGCTTCATGACCTGGGAAGGGGATTTATTGGAGTAAGAAGTACCATTTAGAAGAATTTAGGTTATTACTGAGGCCTATAGAGATCTGTGAGAAACACAGCTATGCAAATTGTTCTGATAAATTAGTGATCTGTCACACTAGTACTATTATCCAGTCAAGTTTTATGTTATGAAATGGGATTCTCTTGTAGCTATTTTTATCGAAGAACACTTATTTAAAGAGTGTATTGTTCACAAAAAGAGAGAGAGAAATCTATCACTTCTCAGGAGGATGGTTACTGAAAACAGTAGGTTCAGAAAGAGTCGTTACCATTTTTACTCTACAACACACAACCCAAAAGGAGCTGCGCATTTTGCAATGCAATTTCAGTTCTGGGGCAAGGCTGAGGAAGCAAATATGTCTTTTTTAGTTGTGTAAATAAATAGGGAAGTACTCTACAATGTAAATATAATTAGCTATATTTATACCAAAATGTAAATATAATTAGTTATATTTATAACAATATACTAAAACCAGCACACTATTACATAAAATGCAACAAAAGTTCCTTCTCTTTTTAATCAGTTATCCTCAGTAAAAGCACAAAGATGATGCTATAGAATTTTCAAGGAAAAAAAGTAATACAAAATTTACCCCTAGAATCTCTGATGTTTTTTTCAGTTCTTGTTTGTTCACATATATTTTGTGTGTTTCCATCACTGTAAATACAATTTTAGGTTAAGAACATTTATAATTCATTATTTCAATCTTACATTCTTCTTAGACTGTAAAATGGAAACTCAAACTCACACAGCTGTTATGAGGCTAAGATAACAACATTTAATATTCTGAGGAATTACATTTCACTAGAGCATAGTCAGCAGCTGTGTGAAAAGTGGAGATTCATATTTTGAACTGAACTTTCATACCTGCCAGAATTTTGATAAGTGGAAGCTCTAATGTGCAAAATAAGTTCCACAAACCTTGAGCCTGCAAAGTAAGATATAAATCCATTCTTCAGTACCAGCTAACTTTGATCTCAAAACATATAGTAGTGTCATTAGGTGAATGTATTTTCCACTGAGCAGTATTTCACTTTCTGTATATTCCCTTTTTACATGACAACACTGTGGCATGAAATACTACTTAGTGTAAATTATAGTATCTAAATGCTGTCACTTCTTTGTGTGTGGAATAGGAGTTTTTCAATAGTAACCATTTTGTACAAGAATGCTAATAAAGAAATACATATACACCTCTTTTTTTCAAACAGTTTATTTTTAAAGCAAGCTTTATTATAATAGGACACACAGTTATCCCTTTTCCTTTGTTCACTTGAACGATTAAGCAACCATTCATAATTCATAACTTTGTTTTCATTAGGGAGAAAATAAGAGTTGAAAGGTTTATGTCCCCAAATTACTTACAGAAAACAGAAATTCTGGGATTTTTCTAACCACTGAAGCAGTCTGACTTGTCTTAAAACTCTTGTGGGCTGGATTTTAGTGTTTCTGTGCCTTTGGTGCTTCCCTGCCGCCTCCCTTCATAGACTGTTTACCATACTGCTGGGCCACTTGGATATCCACATTAATATGGCTCCTCACCTAATGGTCAAAGCCCTACACCTGCTACCAGCAACTTCAAAGACAATCCCTGGGAAACTGATGCCTCCTCCACCAGAGCCTGGGCATATCCCTAAATTCTGGCACTTTTCCAGGTATATGATCACAGGCAGAAAACAAACACACACCCCCCAACATTTCTGTTCCAGATGCATTCTGAACTGCAATAAAGGATAAAATAGAATAAAATAGTTCACTTGGAAAACCCCTACAATGACTTTCTAGTCCCACCACCTGGTCAATTCAGGGCTGACTAAAATTTAAAGTATATGATTAAGGGCACTGTCCAATTGCCTCTTAAACACTTACAAGCCTGGGCTATCAAGCACCTCTCTGGGCAGCCTGTCACAGCATGTGACCAGTGCTTGGTTAACACAAACTAGAACAAAAGATATGCTGAGAGTTTTCATAAACAAGGAATACATAGAAAAAGTATCTATACTATGTTCTACCTCTTTTAGCACTTTTTAGCCAGTAATATATAAATTTAAAATACTAAAAGAAAAGTCAGTATTCTAAACCTTTTTTCTGTTCTCAGAATCTTCATTTAGTTACCTGTAGCAAAGGAAAAGTTTCTCCTAAAGATTAACCTTGACACCATCGCCTTCTAGAAAAAATGGCAAATTTGATGGGAAACTTATTTTAAATGTTGACTGCCAATGTAAACCACTAAGGACTGGAGCATTCTATTGTTCTCATTTGAATGAGAAATACATCATTAACTCCCTTTAATTCAATACTTACACAGTTTTTCCTGAGCAAATTCTTTTTGTCTTACCTTTAAACCTTGAGCAAGGTCCATCATTACATTATAAAGCTTCTCCAAGTTCACACCTAAGTTTTGATACTGATATAAATAAATAAAAAATAAATCAATAACTTTATTGCTAACATAAAAATACTTCGAGTATTATCTTTTTAAATAGGTATAAATTGAAAAAATGTGCTTCTCTGTATACCTTTTAACATTTTAGAAACGTTGTTACATCTGTCAAACCCAAATCATTAACACAGCACTGAACATTCCAGATTTTGCCTGTTCCCATATTTACATTTTGTATCAAGTACAGAGAAATGTAGTATCAATAAACTGCCTTTGACACTGAAGTCAGAGCTTCCTTACTAATTGCAAAAATGAGGAAAAATTCCTTGCATTCTTTTTCTCATGTAAGTACTGCCACTTTTGTGCCAGAACTGTTCAGTTCCTTCCGTTCTCTTCCAGAGGTGTTCCACAGAGCACCAGGTCACTTCCTTCAACTGGTGAAAAAACCATTTTGAAATGTATACAAATACTGAGAATGATTGTTACTCCAAGAACATAACCATTAAAAATAAACTTAATAAAGACTGAGAAACAGCAGCCCTGGAAGGTCACTGAATGCAGCAATGACACGACCAGCATAATGTTTAGCACCTGTTCCAGCAAATGTTTCAGGGAATATGGACCATGACCACTTTGGCACAGCACCAAATATACAGACAAGCAGCAAGCAGCACATCTTTGTGCTAGAGGTGTGTGGGTGAGTTGTGGGCTACAGAATAAACCAGCAGTCATTCCAAGAACTGTGGTGGGTGGACAAGACTAGCACAAGACAGGAAGCTTCACTGAAGTAGTGAGGCACAAGATGATTTATCACTTACCACAGATCCCTCTGGCAATATAGACAACTGTTAGGAATCTACCAGTAAAAACAGAGCAAGAAGATTGAAGAGATAAACCTGGCAAAGAGCCAGGAGACACAGGAAGAACTGGGATTCACTGAGCAGAGAAAAGTCAAAAAGGAAGTCTGAGAGTGCAGGTGACAATTTAAGAAATAAAGAATGGGTGGGGGAATAATCACAGGATGTTACAAGGAGGCATTAACTGGGAATTGAGTGAACAAGTCAGCATAAAGATGGCTGGGGCAAGGAAATAAACTAGACCTGAAGTAGGACAGGAAGGAAACAAAATTTCAATATTTAACTCAGAGCTGGGAATCAGAATGACAAAGTTGAAAAATAACTAAGATGTGATATCTGACAAACAAAGACTGAGTCAGGCTAAGGGAAGAAACAAGATTAAGGATGCTGACTCACAGAAAGGCCATCACATATAGAAATAACCATAGGTAACTTTTGTTTGCTTGTCTATTCCCTACACTAATAACTTAATTCACGAAGTAGCTTCTGAATAACTACTGAACAAGCATTGCAGTTTACAGCCAATGCTTTTAAGTAATTGCCTCTGGTTTGCTCAGAAAAGTCTACTGATGGGTAGGTGCCAATACAACCAACCTCTGTCTATGCTCTAAGCCCACTTGACATCTGTGGATTTGTATCCTACAAGTCCTATAATCATGCTGCAATACTTACTCTGAATGAGCAAGGCCTCTGAAATGTGAATGGCATCAAAAAAACCACATTATTTAGGTTGCTCTACATAATTTTATCCTTCAAACAACCTCTGAAAGCTAATGTGTCCACAGTAGATCACCACAGCCCAAAAGAGATAAATATTATATATATATTCAGGAAATATATTTAAATAGAAATACAGAAGACATTTGATACAATACAGGAAGAACTTTCCATAGTGCAGGGGATAACATGTCAAAAAGTTCATCATGCATTCCCTCACACTGAGAATTAAAATTCACAGATTTTTTTTCATACACATGCTGAAGGTTCACATTTAGTCCCCTGCTATTTCTCAGCCTATGATGTGGTGTCTTTACCAGCTGTGAAATTTAGAAAAATTGTTAAAAACAATCAACTAAATACAAGCTACTGTGCACAGGAACTGGAGAACACAGCATTAGACATTTTGGCAAGGAGAGCTGGAAATCATTTTGCAGGAAGGTGAAAGAAAAAAATATAAAACGGTATATTAATTAATGTTGTTACTGAATTTCACAGTTTTAAAGGAAAATTTTACAGCTCTTCCTGAAGAATGAGCTCCCATCTTGGTAGATGCAGTAAGACCTCCCATTCTCCCCTTTCTTTAGATTTCCAACATGTAGCATTAATATAATAATTTTGTTCTATTATAAAAGCATTATCTATCTTCTTTTGCAATATTTTCTAAGCAATAGCAATTCTATAATAATTTCCTTCCCTTTTTAACCCAACCACAAACAATTGAAAACAAACTACTTACAGATATATTTCTCAAAGTGCCTGTATCTGTATTTTCTGCTCCCTTTGAAGAAGGCTTTTCAAAATACTTCTGTATTAAACACTCAAAGGAAGGAACAGTGTCACTGGGGTTTATCAGCCATGCTGCAATCCTTGGATCTAACACGACACTATTGGCAACTACAAAAACAAGTTAATCAAAATACTTACATTACCTCCCATACTGAAAAATAGCTTTAAAGATTTGCCCAACTTTCCTGCATGCACACATCATAAAAGGACAAGCATTTATTCTACAAAAATATTAAATACTGAATTTGCAGCTGTAACACATGGTCAATACTGCATATTTTTGAAGTGCTGTTTTGCGAGGTTGGGGTGGATTTTTTTTGTAGGTTGATTTTTTCAAGTTTTCAAATAAAATTAAACTTTTGGATCCTTAGATTTAATGTAAAAACTTCCCTTTCTTACAACTGAAAAACTTCCAGCTGAAGGTTTTTTATGAGAGTCTCCCACTGGTACAGCTTTCCTATTGTTGTTGTTAACTTGACTGATATCCACAAAACTGCTAATGGAGATCAAGGAGAGATTTACTTCCTAGCAATCAGACCAAGATTGTTAACGTATATACAAATTCACATATGGGTGCAAAATGCACTGTTTCCAAAACTCAGAACCTTCCATCTTTAGCATCACATGTGCTTACACTGCAGCCTCATGTTCACACAGAGGGACAGGATGGGCAAAGCCCAGTGCTGTTTCACTTTCCTTTGAACTACAATCTCAACATGTGTCCTGCACTTCTAGAAGGAATAGGAGAAACTAATAACTAGACTGCTTTGTGATGTATTCAAAGATAAACCAAAGTATCCTCTTCAGTAACCCCTAAGTAAGTTCAAATGATGACCTACAGGTACATTTATAGAGAACTCCATGCTACACAACCTCACAGATCCAGTTACCTGGAAGTAAATTTTAATGTCCATAATGCAAGTTACAGGTACAGGACTACAGTAAAGAGAATTTTAGGGATTTGGTTTATTGGAGTTTTGGTTGTTTTTTCATAGCAGAAACAATGTGTGATAGAGCACCAAGTTTCAAAGTTTAAAAGCCTAGACAAGCCTAGTTACCAGAAACTTCAGATTCAAATCCCTTGGACCAGGTAGGATACAACCTAACAAGTACCTCCTCCATGTACAAGTTATAAAACTGTCACTATTGCCAGTCCTATTACAGCATTTCTTTTCCCACCTTTACCATTCCCAGTGCTGATTTCTGTACAGATCTTCACACCACATTTTAAATCATCATCAGTTTACTGTGATTTACTGAAACTTTTCAGATGCTGAACACAAGCTGATGATTCTCCATAGAGGAAACCCTTCCTGAAAGGTCATGTGTACTTTTGTAACTCACTCAGCAGTGATTTGATATATGGAGCCAAAAAAACCTCAACAACTTCCCCTCCCCAACCCGCCCCCCAAAAAAAAAGACATTTATATCTTATGCCTGTTGTTTGTAGTTGCTTTTAAATCCATAGAGGAGAGTCTTACTTGTTTCTGTCAAAAGAACACGGGCCCATTCAAGTGATTTCCTAATACTGACAACCATGAGCAGTTCTGGGATTTATTTTAGCTCTCCCTTCGAGCAGATGATGCTTTTTTCAAGAGAATATGAAGTAGTTTGACCTTTTCAGTTTTAGTCAGAACTGTGTTGAGAGGTTTTGTTTCCACTGGAAGCTATCCTTAAAGTTACTCAACGATTTGATTCCTACTCTGAGAAGAAATACATTATCTTGACATGGCAAGCCTCTAGTCACAACCTCCCCCAAGAAGGGTGTTCTTTTTCAGGTACTGAACTCTGTTTCTAATATATTACTTAACCATCAATTTAGTTATTTCTACACTTAGAGATTTTAACAGAAACACCAATAGTGCAGACATTACAGGATGAGATCATAGATTCAATACTTGCCTTGTTTCCAGGTGATTTCATTACCATAAACTTGAAGTAGAGTCCTCAGAAAATCTTTTGCATTGAAGCAAACTATTGGAACTTTGCACTGTAGCATTTGAAACAACACTTGCCTGCACAGAAGTAGTTCATTAACACACACTATACTGCTCTGAGATTTAGTCAATCTATTTACTTTGTTCTTTTAATTAGCACCTAATATTAAACAGTTAACCCAAGACATTTCCTTATTCCCACAAAAACAGAATACTGCATTTGAATATTAAATTCTCAATTCAGTAATACTCAAAGCTATGTTCTATAAGAAATTAAAACATCCTAGCAGATATGCTTTATCACATACAAAAAAAACCAAATCCTTGTTTAACTCTTGAAGAGCGACCTTAATTCAAAACACGAACTGGCACCCCTGTAATACTTCAATATACTTCATCCCTATACTTCAGTGCTTCAAAATAAGATCACAGAGGCTAAACTGATGTAGCATTATAAAACACTGATTTAAAAGTTACTAGGCAATCTAAATTGCCATAACTGCCATGTGTTAATATGATGTCTAAATCCAAAATGCTTCATCTTTGTAATGTATTTTCATACCTCTTGAAAATGTCTGTAATTCTCCCATTCATGATATTTTAAATAGATATAACCAACTACATATATATTAGTATATAGATTTACCAATTATGTGTGGCATTTTTTAAATAAGTTATATTTTGGGCAATATAGAAAAATAAGTTTTTTATAAAGCATTATAAAGCATTTTGATGGTATGAGAACTCCAAGTGTTCGGACATATTAGAAATCACATAGATCACAAGGTATTGCTGTATGCATTACAGATCCATTTTTAAACAATTGCATTATTCTTACAATAAGTAACTACCCATAGGTTTCATCTAAATGCTAATACTCTTAATCAATTTATCAAATTTTTACTGTTTATATGCATATGCTTTACTGATATGTTATTCTATCAGCTATATTCAAGCTGGTAACATGTTATTAAACTACTTGTGTAACCCCAATATGATAGCTGGAAAAGCAAAGTCATGACTTGCTTCAAGCCCTGATTTCAAGTAGTGGAAGAGATGCAACTATGAACCAAGTCCCACATCTTGAAATTAATGTTTTGTAATTTAACAATCCAAATTCAGTAGTTTACAATAAGATAGCTATTACTGAAAGTCATAAAATATTCTGATGGAGTTTTAACATGCCAGAGTATTACATCTAGGAATCAGATTCAGTTCTCATTTGCCCCTTTTTGGGATATGCTTTTCAAGCTAATAGGAATAAAAATGGACTTTGGTTATAATAACTGGAAGTTTAAAACATAGTCCCATTTTTATTAAAATTTAGTGCAAGTATTAGGCAGATACATAAAGCCTTTACTTCCAAAATTATATTGTATTATTACTGAATATTAGTAAAACTTCATTTGGAATGTCAAAAGCCATTAAAAAAGCGTGTGTTAAAAATATTTTAAATATTAACAAAGCTCAGAAAGGGTGTTTATCACAACGTCCATCAAAAATGTACTAGCTAAGAAATGCAGTTCAGGAAATGGAAGATAAAATACAAGAAAGATAAACCTGGACAAAACATATTATTTGGTGCTGCCCAGCTTTAACTGCTCATAAAGGATTTGCAGGTGAACGTAAACAGTTCCTACCAGAATCCCAACCTAATTCTGACAGAGCTGCAGTCAGTGATATGCTGAGCCCAAAGGAATTGTCTATTCTTATTTGGTTTCTATTAACCCAGACTTGATAGAGAACTAACAGAGCCAAAATGAAAGTCAACAAGCCTGACATATAAGGAGATTAGGCCTGTGCAAAGTAACCAACATAATCACTGCTGAAAGCATATGAAAAGCAAACAGTACTTTTTCCTACATACTCTCACCAAGAAAATTTCTTGTGAGCCTTTTCTTGTTCCCAGAGAGATGACTGTTCAGTTTTTAAATAAATTAATTTATCATTTTCATTAGCAGCATTCCAAGTATAGCCAGTTGAAGTGTGAATGGGAGGACAAGGCTCATCAGTCTGAGTCTTCACCAGCACAACAACTCCTTTGACTGATGAAGTAGAGGCCTGTTAAGCATAATTACAATAGTTTTTCCTCTGATTTTGTGCACAGATTTTGAGCAATCCCATAAAGAAAAATTCCCCAAAATTTTACAATATGAAACCTATATGTACACTACAGTTACTGCACACACCATTGACAGAGTAGAGGAGCATGCAAGTGTTTCAGCCTTGAAACAAAAATCCTAGTGGTCTCCTTTTTTCCAAGTTTTATTTGGTAGTTTAAAATAAAATGTAATCTAACCGTACATTTTTGTATGTCATACAGTCACATGCACATTCAAACCCACCCTTCACTAACCTGCTCCGAGTTGAGCTGTGAAGAACCATCTTGAAATATCATAGTAGTTACAAAAGCTGCTGCCTGTTCCAGAGTTGCAAGCAGTTCACTTTTTTCTTCACATCCTAAACTGCTGATATCACGAGGATACTTCCAGAAGACTTTATTTGTCCAGGAGTACAGCTGTATCTTCTTTCATGTGAGAACATGTAGGTATTTACATGCAATCTTCTTGTTTTCTCTGAACAAGATGTAGACACATTCTGCTTTCTTTTAAGAGGAATAACTATTTTCTTTTCCCCATCCTTCATTTTTTTTTCTTCTACTGAAAGACTCCTTTCTCGATATCCCCATTTTGGGAAACTTGAATCCTGGTAACAGCTCAGCATTTTGGTATCTTGACAGCCAAGTATTTTATCCTTATACACTGTCCTGACTATCTGACCAGCAGTTCTTTTTTCAGGGCTTACAGTTGCTTTAAATATTCTGGAATCTGGAATTTTGGCAATTCTGGCATCACAATCCATCTGGGAAAATCATAAATTTTTGGCAAACCAATTATTTGACTTATTAGGAGAAACTGAAAATTGCATGAAGTTAATTTAGATAAGCTTTCAAGAAAGCAAAATTCTATGAAAAACTGTTGATAACAACAAAACAGAGCCAGTTTAAGGGAACCACATTATGCAAACCAAAACTCAGGTATCTATCAGTAGAGATTTTGTTGACATAGACTGTTTACATCCACAACCACATTTTTTAACCTAATATTAATCCAACACTAAAAATGGCAAATTAACAACCAATTTATTATTAAGTTTATTTAATTGTTAATATAATTAACAAAAATATAAATAAATAATATAATATATTTGTAATTATTTTTATATAATATAAATAATATTATATAATTAATATAATTTAATAACAATTTATTATTTGTTATTAACAACCATAAGATGCGTCTAGCCCAGTAGCTTGGCTTTCATAGTGACAAGGTTATTATTGTCTGAAGAGGGAAGAGACCCCTCATCTTTAGCTTCAACATTCAGAGTTCTTTTCATGACAGCTTCATTTGTTACAGACTTTTTGGCAAGGGACTTTAATGACTGCTTTGGAATTTCAAGTACGTGAATCAACTGGATTCCTTCAAGCAACTTACAGGATTGCAAGACATAAAAAAAACACGTAATAAGAAAGTTGCACTGAGGAAGTATTATGAGCTGTATGAATAAGTATTATATTCTAGTCTGTTTAATCCACTATACCCAGAACAGTTTTCCTACTCCAGAGAGTCCCTGGATCCCTTTACAGCAGCATGCTACTCAACAGCATTAAGCAAGATGCTGCATGGTAGTGCTTGAATTCTACTCCTTAATCCTTATTTCCTTCAGAAATTTCCTTGGTATGCTCCTGGCCCTAGTACTTTCTTACTATTTATTTTGCTAGTTTCTTCTACAAACTCCTCCGCTGAAATAGATTCTCTGCCTTGATTTCATTAACAAAGGCTCTGGAATGGCAACCAATGATCTTTCCAAGGTAAATGTGTTTAACTATTTACAGATATACAGATTTGCATCTTCCCTCAATACTTTTTCTGCCTCAATCATCAATAGTCATTAGAGGAGCTGGCAAGCTTTCTACTCCTTTTGAAAGGAGGCATTTGAAAAAATTATGTATTAGTGATGCATTTGCAAGCTTTTCCTCAAAGTTATTTTGAAGTATACCATTATATATTTCATTTAACTTAGTCAAATGAAGCAAGTATAGAATAATACAAATTCTGCTAAGTTCACATTTTTGCATGATGACATTTTCAGTAGTCTCCTTCATACTGTCTCTTAGCCATACTACTTTTTCCAGACACAACTTACTATTCATTTCAAATCTTCAGTGTTCTGCTTTCAATAAATCCCCATACAACCTACAAATGTTCTGGGTTTGGAGGGCAATTCCATATAACTTCTTTTAAAAGCTTCTTCAATTTTATATAGTTGTTTTTTTTTTAAATTAAGCATTACTGTCTTACCTATCTTTCAATGTCTCCAAAAGATTATAGTCTCTGTAAGAGCACCTGTCAACAGGGCAGATTTTGGACCTGATCTCACATGGAATCAAATAATTTTTTCTCGTGAGTTCTCCAACTGCTCCACAAGGTATTTGTCTCCTAATTTTCAGCTGGAGCATCATGCACAAGCTTAATGTTCATCAACTCCATAGGAAAGTAACTGAAGTCTCCCATAATTACTCTATTTTCATTCGTTCAGTTACTCATTCAGTTCATTTGCTGTCATCACCACTGCAAGAACAGAGACTGCCTCACGGCAAAAGAATCACAAGGTCCTGCTGTGCAGGGCTCCCTCCAGTTCCCAAGGTGAATTTTTACTGATCAAAGGCTACTGTCCACCTCCATCCCACCTGTATTGATTAAGCATGCCAGAATGACAAGGCCAGTAAGTCTGGGGCTTTTTTATGACTTCACACTATTCCTCAACCCAGTTCCCATATTTCCAAACCTTGGAACTATAGAGCCAAGTGATGAAAAGAGGCTTAAGACTGCTTTACATCATACTTCACAGGATCAACTCTATAGCAAAAGTACAATTACAAGGTTCTAAGTAAAGAGGAAAATGAAGCTAATTCAGCTTCTGCTGCTACCAAATTGAATAGTGTCTGCTCTGAATGAAGACAAAATAATTGGACTTCTACAATGCTAATCAAAAGGTGGGCACCTATAAAGTTAGCGGAAGGGGAAAAATCCTATCACAGAAGGGCCAAATGTTTAAGAGCCATAGAAAGACAACTAATTCACTCAAGTGTATTCTCCAGTAAAACTGCAAATGGTTTTATCATTTAACACAGCAGAATTTAAATTAGGACATTCTAGTAATTATAGAACCAGGAATAAGCAATTCTCTTTTAAAGGTTCAAAAAATACTAACAAAGCAATTTAATTATCAAGTCACAATAATACAGCTGGAATTACAAATAATCACAGAGAAACAGCAGCTTCCATGAAGAACTGATCTTCTATTAGAAATAATGACATGGCTGTAGAGAAAATGACTCCCAGGATGTAGTTTCATAATTTATGTCAATGTAGGAAGATCTTATTAGATGTAGTGAGTCAAAATTACAGTGTCATCATTACAAAAAGGGATTCCACTTCTATCCATGTGCACCTGCAGCTGCATGAGCACCTGTGAGCCAGTGCAATTTGTAGGAAACTATTTTGTCCCACACAAGGTGTAAGTTTTCTGCATCTTGAGCAACTGAATGGAACTGAAGTGTGCAACATGCACCAGAGCCAGTGTAAGGAAGGCTGTGAAATTTGCAGTGGGATTAGATGCAATATCTGCAGCTCATCTATCAACTCGATGCATTTTACAAGCAAAGCCTGAGCTGGGGCTGCCACAGTTACCTGCTCCCACTCTTGCCCCGGCATGCACTCACAGGCACATCCAACCAAATTCAGAGAGATTATTAAACCCAAAATTAAGCTTCCTAATATGAAGTAATTTTTCATATGAATCAGCTCACTTTATGATTGTTCAGTGACAGGAGTCTAAGAACATTTCTACACTCCGATGACTGCCTGAATGTGGCAACCTCATATCTGATCCATCTGTCATAAAAGACCAACTTCCTGTGAAAAGGGAACAGAAGTTGGGCCCAGACTCCCATAGGTAAATATAAGCCAAGTCTAAACTAAGAGAGAGGAAGTTACCTGAACTATGACTGTACAAAATATATAATGATAGAGCTTGTTATGAAACAACCAGTCTATAAATTCAAACCTGCTACAAAAAGACTGCTTTTAGTAGTTTTCAATCGTACAAAATGCTTGCCTTCTTATTTCTCAGATGTGCATCCTTATCATCTAGTATATTTTCCTTTGTCTTCTCTACACCTTTAAAAAAGAAGAAACAATTTACAATACAAATGAATCTGCAGGCAGCCCATATAACTTGGGTTTCATACAGGGTTATATTACTGACACTTTTACCAAACCCAAAAGAATTTTTAAAAATTTCCCTCAACAACCATTTATCAAGTTTGTGTTCATGCTTAAAAGGGTCCTGCAGGTTCCAAAATATGCACATGCAAAAGACTGCTCTGTCATGAAGAAAAAAATTAATTCACTACAAAGCAGAAAAACATTTTTCATGGTATTCACAGGAAGCGCTACTATAATTCCATAATTATATGGATTTCCCTCTTTCAAGAAAACATAACTTATTTTGGTCAGAGTAAAGTTGGGGGTATGAGCATGAAGGAAAAAAAGAAAAATCCACTCTAGAAACTTTACACAGCCTAACTGTTTCCTTGAAATTCAGCAGCAGTATTCCACAAAACCTTTGTTGTATAAAGCATTATTTGTATTTGAGTTTAGTATATCATGTTCTGCAAACTGACCATGTTTCACCTGCAGGGGACAATTTTTTCACATTGTTCATCTTGCAACGGAATAGGCATTTTAAGACCAGGTAAGAGAGAGCAAGGAAAATTCAGACCTGACAAACTGACAGGAAAATAAGGTGACACCAGTCCCACGAGGAGCAGGCCAGCCACCAGTGCTGGGTCTGACACAGAGCACAGCTGGGAGTCTGGGCCCCCACTGAACTGCAGAGACCTTGAGCCCATGGCTCTGAAAGCACAGATTCTGCAGGTCCAAGAAGGCTTTACAAATGCACCTCAGACTCACAACCATGGCAAGTGAAACCATTAGGACATGATTTTTTCTGCCTTAACACTGTCCGCAAGTCCCAAGAAGAGGAGAAGCAAGTGAAGCCTGGAATAAAGGAGCCGGGGTAACAGGCTAGCAGTAATTCTCTCAGTGGGTACAGAAAGAAGAACAGGGAAAAAGGTAACTCCCCTGAAGTGCAGGTCTCTCCAGAGTTTGAAATTAGTTAGGATTCCTTTATGTCTCGATTATCTTATTGCCCAGCCGAAAGACACCTCACAGGCAAAGCGTGTATTTTGTCCCCCCACACTGAAGTACAACACTAAACTGCTACTGTCAGCTATGAATTTGCATTACCAACAGCAAGATACCTTCTGAAACAACAGCGGTGTTCACCAATGTCAAATAAAGCATAAAGTGAAAAAAAACTTGTCTGGGCAAATCAAGACCTTTGTCTACAGAAGAAAATAAGCTTATTTCTGCATGTTGGTGTAAGTGTATAATCAGACATTTAGCTCTAGCTCAAACTTCCTAAACCTAGGGTGTTAGAACAGCCAATATGGCACAGCTGTGTTTGTAGCTTCAAACATTTTACCTTTGGTTTTCTCAACACTTTCTACAACAAGATAATAAATTAAGAATGATAGTATCTGAGTTTACATTCAGTGCTTTTAATTGTTTCACAGCTAGACACTTTTCCCTGACAAATCCAAACCCCAGAGAAGACAATGAGGATTACACTTCTCTCCTCCAGCACACAATAATCTGTATGACAGGTAATGAAGAGATCTGCAACGTGCTGAATTATGGCAAAGTATCACCAGATGGCAGCAGAAACCCATCCTTCCTTCCAGCTCCTCAAGGAAAGATTAGAGCTCCACTACCAGGATAACCACAGAATTTCACCTAGGTCAACACTGCAGATATCTGCTCTATTTGAGCCCAATATTTACCTTCTAAAGACAAATATTTTTCCCATTAAGTAGAATTAAAAATTTAAAAATCTATCTATAAAATACAGTTCAACGTAGTCTGAAACAGACCAACTAATATCAGAGGTTCGCAGTTGGTTTTGATTTTTTTAAGAGAGGCAAACTTCCTCTTTACAGAGTCACACTAAAGCTATATGTGTATGTGTATATATATATATATATACACATATACACTAAAGCTACATGTATATGTGTATATATATACACACACATATATATACATATAAATATCTACATACAGGCAATTACAAGGTAGCAAGAGAATTAAAATATCAAACTGAGGCTAAAAAGAGATCTAATTGCCTTTAAAATCATCTGGGTTTTGGTCTCAGAACCACCACATACAATGTAACATTTTAAAAATAACTCACCCCACATTTCTTTAAACGTGTATCACTGATTTACCAGGCTCCACAGATCCAATAATTTAAGTAAAGAGAAGCCTAAACCTTAATATAGAACAGCTGTAAAAACCACAATGTACACCGGGATAAATGTTTGATTTAAAGCCCATTGATAAGATAATACTCCAGGATCTAGCTCTCAGGAGAAAATAGACAACTGAAATTAAGCAAAACTCCTCTACTTCTTTCCAGAGCTACAATTCAACCATAACTTGCACAGAACTGAGAATAAAACCTGCACCTTGCAAAACCTCCCTAGTATCCACAATGTTCTAGATCTGCTGAGGCACTTTTAACATTACCTAATTTGTTCTCTCATTGGGACCTTTGTTCACTCTTCCACCTAGAATTTCACAAGGAGAACACTGCTAATGAATGTGTTTTAAGGACAGACATGAGTCTGGGGAACTCAGAGGTTTCCTGTTAAGTTCCTAGTATCTCCAGTGATCTTTAAATATCTAGTCCAGAGTCAAGTTAATGTATGCATCTAATTTATGACATTGTAGTACTTAAGTACTTGAAATTCCCATATAATTCTGTACCACATAACAGCAACAGAAAGAGAAAAAATTAAATTGGTGGCACCATTCCTTCTATTCGCATATTACTGAATCAGAAAAGTCAAAGCAAATGTCACAGTTACAGTTTAAAATTCCTTTTTTAAACCTGAAAACCTAAAGTCTCACCTTTTGTTCTATTTAAAAACAAGGACTAAGGGTTTGATATTGCTGTGTTTCAGTTTCTCAACACAAAAACACAAATAGGCAATATTTACTCACTCTGGTTATTTTCTCTGTTTGTCTGAACTTCTACAGGAATAGACTGCAAAGCTGTCATAATCCTCTGAGCAATATCAGATAAAGGCACTTTAGAAATCTCACATCCAATGTACCGCTCCATTTTTAAGATTAAACCTAAACACAGAACACACAAATTATGAATTAATCCAAGCCATGAGTAATCCTCACTTATATTTTGTTGAAATTAAAGACAAAATACAGTGAACGCATTTAGTCATTCATTCTCAATGGAAAATTACATTTGCTCCCAGATATGCCTATTAGTACTGTATTGGAAATTATAATAATTTATAAAAACTAACTTCTTTGAAATCGTATTTTAATACACTGATTTAAAAAATCAGCAGTCCTACGTACAGCTAACTTGTCAAAAAAAAAAAAATCTGACAAATAAAACATGAAGTATGTATGTCTGAGATACTTTCCCCCTCCCAGCATCTTTAAACTCATCTGCATCTAGCATGAGCATACATTTACTGCTATTAGCGCTTGGATTTTATCAGGAAAAACACAATTAACTTTCAAGTAATTGCCAAAATTAAGCCAACACAAGACTAAAGAAACAACCATTACTATCACAATATACAGCCATTAGTTATGTGCTGTTTCAGAAAATACTTATCATAGAAGACCTCTACTTTCTTAAATTTTTAACTAATTTATGCATTCAAATACTGCTATATATTGGTAACTTTAAAATAGCTACTATAGCTAGTCAATTTAAGAAACTGGTCAGCAGCATCTACAGCCTCTACAAGCTTTGACCTCAGCTACTGTTACTGTAAATGTTATCCTTTTCTGAAAAGGAGCTGGTTTTCCAGCTGACCTGTCCATATTCCGTAATACCTACAAAATACTTGGAGAATCCCTAGGTACAACACACACTGGAGAATCACAAGGAACAGTGTCCACACTGATGAATTCTTGTTGTTTTACAGTTAGACCAGAAGAACATGTAAAGCTTGACACAAACACAAGAGAAACATCCAACACTTAAAAAAAAATGCTTAAAGGATCCAAGCTGTACAAATCAATCACTATAACCAAAAAATGCTGATGACTCCATTGCTATACAAGTGGGTAACTGGAGTCCCATTACTCTGGTCTTCTCCCATTAGATCCAGTGCATGAGCAGACTGTTAAACTTAACCATCAGCAAACATCAGTTCATCTGCCTACACGGGAATACTTTTCTTGGCTCAAGACCACAGGTACATTGCAACTTTTAATACTCACAAAGGCAAATATTTGCATCCAATTCAAAGAGGAACATCCATCAGGCTGCATTAGCACTGGCTATATCTACCTAGATCTAATTAGTAGCCATGTGAAGGAAAGGGTGAGAGGTGAAATAGGTTTCTTCCCCCTGACACTCCAGGAGTCATAAGTGCAATTCTTCCCCAATCTCAACTCCTCCTAACTTCTATGACTAAGAGCAACACTTCTTTCCTACACAGGGTTAAAATGCTCCCTGACTTCTCAGGTTGGGAAGCAACAGTCAGCCCCAGGGGTACATCAAAATGAGAGCCGATCAGACTATATATAAACAAGACACCATGCTTGAGAATAGGCCTAGAAAAACCCACAGATACTGACCATAAAGATTAACCACACTGAACTGAATTGATGGAGTTTGGCATTTAATAATAAACACAAAGTATAGAGTTAAACAGCATGAAATCCAGTCATAAATACACCAAACCAGTAAGCTAAAAAAATTGCACATTTCAAAATAAGTTATAATGACACAGAAGTTAAAAGTCTGCCATCAAAATAGTTTTAAGACTACTGTTACTGAATTTAAACTAATATACTAACCTTCATCAATATGTACAGTGCTTGAAAACAAGCACAGCTGATCCCATTGAAATATAAAAGACTGGAAGTTATCATACCATAAAAGCCCATTTAGTTCCATTGGTGTATTAGGATGCTATATAAAAATTTGATAAACAGGCTAACAATGCACATGAAAGCACAAGTATGAAAACATCAGCACTCTGAATTGAAATGCCTATCATTATAAATAAGGCAAACTCAGAAGTACAAAAGATAAATTTAAAATTCTTGTTCATTGACAAGCCCAGTGTAAGTATGGACTGGTTTCAATGGAGAAGACAGGCAATAAGTTAAACTAAGAGATACTGGAATGGTCTTAAAACAAATGGTCTTGGTAGTTAAAACAAATTCTGCTACTCCAAAACATTTCTAACAAAACCAAGTCTTCTTAGAAGAACTGTAAGGGAAGCAATCATAGAATATCTGCTGCCTTTGAGAACTCTCCTCTTCACTGTGAATACATTACATTCTTGCTCCAAAATCTGGAATGTCTTCTCCACATTTATTTTGCAGTTCAGTCAAAAGTTCTTAGCAGGCAAAAAGATTTAATTCAAGGGTACAACAGGTTCCTATTGATGCTATGCTGTGTGCAGCAGAGATGAACACACAGGCCAGCAGAAGAGCAGCCTAAATGCACTTCTTTGAAATAACTGACAATTACTTCATATCCAAGAGTTCTGACAAAACTGAGATTGAATTCAGGGGGCAGAAGCCATAAAGAAGCACAATCTCAGCTAGTAACAGTGGCAGTTAAGATTCACTGCAGTCACAGGTAAGTGTCAGCCTTGACAACCTAATGTTTATTATTCCATAAACTCACAGACAGTTTACATTAACATTTTCCTTCCTTAAGAGTACATTATTGCTGTTTAGACATTAAGAACTCCACTGGTTGTGAAATTCTTGTCTTCCAGACCACTGGCTTTAGCCTGAGACTGCTGCTCAAGCTTCTCCACCATCTCTTTCAAGTGCTCTTCATCTTTGAAAAAATACACATACAAGTCTCTTTCCATCTGAAGCAGCCTATTGGACTCTAAAAAGCTTCTCTTCGACTTCAGATCAGCAACCAGATCCTTAAGGAGATGATTTAGTTCATCTAAATCCACTTCCAGTTGGTGAAACTGCTCAGTAAGTTCCTAACAGGAAATAAAAGACAAAAAATTATTATTTTACTATTGTTTATACACTAGCTGAACTAGAAATATAAAAGGTTTTTGGCTTCAGGAAGACACTTGTTTGTAATCAAAAAGTAATCAAAGAAAAGAGAAACAAAGATAATAAAGGATTCCATTCCATTTATGTAATTTTTGAACTCCATGTAACAGAACTCATATTGTATTATACAAATGTAATTTCATTTCCTTGTTGACCAGGTGAGTCAAGACCGTAAGAAGCTGATCCTGACCTAGAGAGATGAGTCTAGTCTAACAAGTCTTCATTGCTAGTCAAATCTTAAATGGAAACCAACAAACAAAAAGCACAACAAAAAAGCCAAATCAATTTTACAATTAAATTATTAAATACCAACTACAACTTTCCCAACTGGCACTCTTATGGTAGTTCAGTATAAGCAGACTAATAATTTACTCACACATTATTACCTTATTAAAGGAATTGCTTTTCTTGAGAAACAGTAGCAGTAGAACGAGATGTCATATTTTAAGTAGTAACTTCCATCACTAGAAAGGTATTTGATTTAAAAATGTGCAATCCCTAAATACATACTGTTCCAATTACAGTCTCATTTTAAAATACAAATTGTTCTATACATTGCAAATTCATTTGACTGATAAATGTTAAATAATGATGAATGTTAAATGTTTTATGTAATTAATCAGGAAAGTATTATGTAACAGATTTCCCTTGATGCATTTTTAAGGTATCTACAATGATTTTAAAACTATAAGGTGCATTTAACAAGCCCTGCTCCCATTTAAAAGATGTTCTAAACATAACACCTGAGGACTCTGTAGCAGGACTGTCCTATTACAACTGTCTTTCAAAATTCTGGTACTTTTATTTTGTCCAAATGAACCACCCATGGCCAGGCTTTTAAGGGGCCAAACCACATTATTGGGGTCTTGGAGATAACAGGGAAGGAAAACCCTTATGAAATGAAGAGCAACTGAAATGAGTTTTCCTATCCAGACAAAGGATCTCCCACACCACAAGCTTACAGAATACAGGACCTGTACATGCCTTTGAAAGAAATTCAGTTAGATGCAACGGTTTGCTCAGAAAAAAAAAAAATTATTAACTGCCAGCATTTACAAAAATCCAACATTTGCCAAGAACAATGCAAATGTTCAGCATCCAGCATCCTTATGTTAATAAATTTGTTGCTGCTAAGTGGGGACAGTTTGCATGTCTAGAGCCTTCACATGATACTTTAGCAGTAAAATAACATGACATGCAAGGCAGTAATTTGAAAAATGTCATTAAGGGCTTACCGGACTCCGGAGCTGTATCTGATTTGTCCCACAATAGAGAGCACCATGAAGGGCATCCACATCCCTTTCTAGGTTGGACAAAAGGAGAGACTGCTCTTGAGCAGATGCTGCCAGCTGATCTTGTACTGTAGCACAATCCTGCTTTAATTTCTGAGCCATTTGTTCCAGACTTTTGTATGTTTTAAACAATTGCTGTTTTTTACTTCCTCCTTCCAGGAGCTGATACAGCCTGTAACAAGTGAAGTTAGACACACAAATATTTTAACTTTTCTAAGCACTCTATCATCATTAGTTAAGAAAACATGTCTGTGTTGAGAAGTCAGAGGACAAGTAAGGTAAGTACTGCTGAGGGCACTTTTACAACACTGCTGAATCTCCCACTGACTTCAGGATTCCATCTGTATATAGCAGTAATTAATAAGAATCCAAAATATTTCAGAATCATATTAGCAATGAAATACTGAAGTAACAGTAAGTACATCATGAATGCAAATAGAAGTTGACAGTGTGCTTTTGCTAACTTTTTCCTAACACTTCAAAGGCTGCAAAATAAGATTGTTTTTTTCAAAGTGCTGAGTGAAAGCAGACTTCAACAACCAATGAGAAATAAGAATAACCTGTGTAACATTTTCAATCTTACTGAAGTACTTCCTGTTTTCTTTCTATGAAGAAACTGCTAAGAAATTCTCCAATTAGTTACAAGTCATGTAAAAGACAGCATTACACACTATAGCAAACTGTCCCCTACACTGCATCAGGAATGGGCCTAATACAGTTGCAGACCACATTACATAGTTCAAATGTTACTACCACCTCTGCATAACAAAATCTTCAGGAGCTGATCCCTAATATAAAATCAGACTAGCTTTATTAAGAGCAGGAATTGTATTTCACAAGTAACTGAATATATTTCAAGTGTCTTCTGTTTAGAAGCCCTATAAGATTTTTAATTCTTTCAACCTCCCTTCCCTTTTCAAAAAAAAAAGAAAGTACCAGAAATATTCAGTGATTTGAAGACTTTATAATAAGCCTGAACAAAGATGACGCAAACACACAATAGGAGTAAAATTAATGCCACCTAACTCTTCCAGGTATTCATTGTGCCAAACCATAGTCAGGTATCAGTTATTTTGAAAAAGCAAACGCTTAAAGCACCATTCTAAAGAAGGAGGAAAAATCTGAGAGCAACACCCCTATAACTATACAATATATCTCATCAAAAGGTTTAGTCTTGATGGAAGAGCAGTACAGCACACATCCTTAACCTGAACTTAATAATTTAGATGGTGAAAAACCAGACTCCTATATGGGTGCTGGGACACTCAAACGAGATGGCAAACCAAGCAGTAAAAATGAGCTAAACACGTCATAGTCCAAAGAAGTCATTCCTCCCTCCTACCACACGGGGGGTTTTGCCGGCTCAGCCGATGAAGCCATGCACACAACCTGGAAAATCACTGCTATTAACATCTGTATCTCTGGAGTATCAAGAGGTGCTAGATAAGACAGGCTTGGGTTTAAACATTCTTCATGTTACAGATATTAATTAGGAACGCTTCACAAATATTAAAAAATACTGATAATTGAACAGCTTTTCCTCAGGCAAACCTGAAAAGAATTTCAAAGGACAAGGAAGAAACAAGTTTCACATCTTGAAGGCTTCAGTTGCTGAAAATTCAAAATTCTAATCAGCTACAGCAAGTAAGTAAGAACTTAGCAGCAGGCAAGGCTTACCTTGCCCGAGCCTTCATCTCCCCAACATTATTTCAAAGAAGTCCAAGTTCAACAGTGACTATAATACTTACCTGCAAGACGAACCATCCTCTGAACTAATAGTGCTCCTTGGCTTTGCCTGTTCAGTTCGTTCAGCTATCACCTGTAGTCTCTGCTGCAACTCATCCGTGCTTTGTTTCAGAGATTCTACCAAATTCTCAAGTTGGCAGCTGATCTCCTGGTGTTTCTTCATCTCCATTTCACAGCCCAGCTGAATAAGTTCAAATGATGTTTTCTGTCTTATCAAATGCCTGCCTACTTTATCTTGAATTGCAGCATAACAGTCCTGCCGAGCAATTTGGTGATCTAAGTATTCTTTCACCACTGGTGCAGTCAGAAGTTGTGCATTCTTCTTAAGAAGGGGAAGCAGCTCTTCATTATTTATCCGAGCTATATCCTGTTTAATTGCTGAAATTTCAGCACTTAAACTAGATATTTCAGCATCAATGTTTTCCTTTGTCCAATATCCTGCATAAAACAAAATATTTGTGAATTTCTTCATGGTTCCCGTCAAGCAACTTCCCAAACATTTCTTCAGTTCATGTAAAATTCATGTATTTATGTTACATTTAGCTACAAAATTAAATGAAAACTCCACAAGCAGTTTTACAGAATTTTACAAAATAATGCAAATACAGATGAACAAAGTAGATAATAAATGTATTTCAGTATAAAAATTTTATTTTATCATAGGGTCAGGAAACAGTTTATTGTGTTAATAATAACAGAGCAGCATTTTACTGGCACCTATTTCAAGCATGTCTAACTGAAATCTCACAGGCAAACGATTTTTATATGCAGCTGGATGATCAACACTGCTGGCAGAATCAATCTTTTTCAAATTACCCTAATCAATCAAGTCCTATATACTAGCCATCCATAAATGAAAATAGACAAACTGACATGATGCCTCAAGTTATTCCACAACTGGCATAAGAATACCTTTCCTTTCATTATAATTTCTTCACTAACTCCACTAGCCACATCTGCCTGTCACTCACTTGTTGAGAGACCTCTGGGGTTTCAACTATCAGATCCATTTATTTGGTACAAATACTTGAGTTTCCAGAGTCAGTGAACTAAAACTTTTTAAGCTTATGCTACGCAATATAAACAGGAATACATTTATCATATTGGCCACCCGATACCACAAAATTGCAATCAAAGCTAAGAGCCAATTCTAATTTGAAAATTCAAATTTATACTAAACTAGAAGAGTACTACACACCCTAGGATTTTAAAGGTAGTAATGCTGGAAAGTAGAATTAAAGGTACTGTACCACTACTTATGGAAACTGAAAATATTTCACAAGAGCAGTTTTGTGAGTAAGACTAAAACTTCATAAAAGTGCAATTTCACTACATAAAAATAATTGAAATAACAAAAACTCATCAATTCCTTTCACTAGATCCAGTGGAACTTGCCTGTCTGTTTAAAACACTAGTACCTTCTATCACCTTTCATGCCTTACCTTGTCTGAGGACTGCAGCAGGTTCTCTGCACACTTGAGAACTGAATTCATGCCCTCCACTTGAGCTTGCAGCTGAATTCTCTGGTTCTGACCACAAATATATGCTGCCTGGAGCCTGGCTATCTCTTTCCACTCTTCACAAACTTCATCAGCCTCATCAAAAGGGACTTGCTTGATAAAATCTTCAAGTTGAAAGCTGCATTCATCAGAATTTTCAGCACTTTCAGATGTACCTTTATAAAAATACTTTTTTATGTATGATGCAAGTGCTGCAGTGCTTTGTTCTTCCACTGACAAATATTTGTCCAAAGAAAGTTTGGAAAAAAACACTGGATGTGTATCTGACCCTTGTTCTGAATCTGAAGCAGTGAAGAAAGAGGCAAATTTCTTCACTGCAGCTATAAGAGACTGCAGTTCATTGTCAAGCTTCTTATTTGCTGCAGTAAACGCTTCCAGTCCTTCTTTCCAATTCTTATGTGCTTCTTCCTCTCTGCTTTGGAATGTTTGTAACACATGGCTGTTTGTAGTAACCATCAGTTGAAGCTTATTAAGCCGATGAATTTGAAGGTCTTTTAACTTCTGAAGAGTTTGAAGCTCATCCTCTAATTTCTTCACTTCTTCCTCCTCTTCCCTGTCCTCCTCTTGGCCACCATTCGTTGAACCCATGGGCTCCAAGGTTTTAAGGGCTTCATCCAGTGCATTTCCTTCCAGAACAGGCTTATCTTGGAGAAGATTATCAAAATCCTGCAGTTCTTCTTCAGATACCACATTCTTCTCGTTTATGTTTCCACAAAACCACTCCAAAAATGATTTGCCTTCTGAAGACTCAAACATCCAGTCAAAATCTTCTCCATTAAGCTCATCAGCCTTTGGATATCCAATTTTTTTAAGAGTTTCCACAAAATCCTTTCCACAGCTCATGATGGCAATATTTTTGTAATCAGAAAAGATCCAAATACATGAAAAAATCTGAGGTATTATTCCAGCTTTACTTTTTTGTCATTTAAAATGAATAATCAGTATTTTAATAAAAAGAGTCTGTACAGGAAAAAGGAAGTGTCAGATCACAAAAAAAACCTCCAAACCCTGAACACTGTTTTGGATTAAAGTGGCTATTCAAAGACTAAAAACCGATTTTAATTTCAGATATCTTAATATCTTTCGTTGATCAAATCAGGACATATTTTTGTATCAATTACATCCCAAACCATTGCAAGCACTTATGTTTTTCCTTAATTCACATAAGCTAATTATGAAAATAGTACAGTATCATTAATTTAAAAGCAGCAGGTGTTAATACTGAGCAATTAATTAGCCTGAAAAAGTGATTTTACTTACACATTTTTCTGCACGTTAATTTAAAAAACCACCCACGATTATTTTAAATCTTCTGAAATGATGAGGGTTTTCAGTTTGTTCTAAAAACAAAACTACAGTGACATTACACTGCACTTCACGATCTTGGCTATAAGGTTTTTTTTTTTACCTCAACAGCAAGCAGAATCTGGTCTTCTAAACCTCTGTTTTAAAGTTTCCTCTGAAAATGGAAAAAGAAATACTTCAATATATAAATACCTCAACATAAAACTGCAGGTTATCAATAATAAAAAATTAATATTAAGACCAGTGTAAAAATACTCTTGTGAAAACGGTCACAACTTACAAGAAAAGGCAGTTTGCTGCTTTTCTGTATCTCAGCAGACAAATAATCAGCTTTGGGATCCTAAAGCACGTGTAACAGTCAGCAAAGGATATGGGATAAGTTATCAACAGTCAGGAGGCCTTGTTTGCAATACTCTGGTAATACTAAGGGATGTTTTTTTAGTTTGATATTATTTAATAATTTGTTTCTAAAACATACATTTCACCAGAGAACCTCACTGTGCCAGCCAGCCTGGAGCGCTGAACAAGTAATGCCATCCCTCCAATGTTCCCCATGTGTCTGACTCAGCCCAGAGACTGCAGATGACACAGGATGCTGTGCGAGCTTGTCAGAGGGCAGCGCCCCAAGCGTCCTCTGCCCTCCGTGCTTAAAAGGGACGGACATTTTAATGTCCTAAAAATACATAAACATGGGTGCCAAGAGGATGCTGGCACACTCTTCTAAGTGGTGCGCACTGACAAGGAGTAATGGCCATAAACCAAAACACAAGTCTGACTTTAGCATGAGGAAGAACGTTGAGGGTGGCAGGGCACTGGAACAGGCTGCCCGGAGAGGTGAAATCTCCGTCTCTGGAGACATTCCAAAACAACCTGGACACGTTCCTGGGTAACCTGCTCCAGGTGACCCTGCAGGGGGTTGGACTCGATGGTTTCCAAAGGTTCCTTCCAACCTTACTGACTGTGAGAAAATGGGCCCCGACAGAGCCCTGTGCGCGAGCACGCGGGGCCACCACGGCACTGCCACCGCCACCAAACACCACAAACAACAACTCCGGAGCCCTGAGGGAGCACCCGCCATGCCCGAACCCGCGCGGGCCCCTCAAGGGCCACGTCCCGCCCCCGGGGCAGCCGCTGACCACCGCGACCCCGGCCGGGACGAGAGGTCGGAGGGGAGCGAGGGGCTGATCCCGTCCCGCCAGACCGAGCCCCGAGCCCGCAGCACAGCCCGGTACTCACCCAGCGCTCTGCTCTGCCGCAGCGCCGGCTCCAGGGGAGCTGAGCGAGGCGGGAAATGGCGGGAAAGCTGAAGGGAGCCTCGGGGAGGGCGGAGGGAAAGGGGCGGGAAGGCGGAGGGGACGCTAAGGGAGGGCTGACAGGAGGCTTAGGGAGGGTAAGGGGCGGTGCGGCGGGAAGGCCGAGGGAGGGCTGAAAGGAGACTCGGGGGGCTGAGGGGAAGTTCAGGGAAGGCTCGGGGAGCGCCCACAGCTCGAACCGCCCGCCGCGCGCGCGGTGTCTCCGCCCTGCCCCGCCCACCGCGCTTGCGCGCTCTCCCGCTCCGCCCACGGGGGCCCCGCGCAAGCGCGCAGCGTTACGTTCGCCAGTGACGTCACGTGGGCGGGGCTGGGGCGGCCGGGCCGCGCTTCCCCTCAGGGCGGATGGTGCGGGCCCGGTGGCTTCGTCCCGTCCCCTCAGCCTCCTCAGGCCCGTTCCCTCGGCCTCCTCAGCTCCCTCAGGCCCGTCCCTTCGTCTCTCCCCGGCTCTCGCTCCCGGTTTCCCCTGCCCAGCACACGGGAGGGGGAGGATGGAGCATACCTGCTCGCAACTGATGTCGCCCAGCTGTGTCCGCTGTGCCCAGCGGCTTCCTTGAAGCCCAGACATGGCTGGGGGCGAGCACTTGCCGTCCCTGTCCAGTGTTGCTGTGTTTCTGGTTTTCACCCCTGCTTAGTCCTTTCGGTAATTCATGGGCTTTATGTTCTTGGATTTGCCTGGTGCCTTTTTGAACGTGCTGACACATAACTTCACTAGGTAACATCCCAGAACATCACTAAGTGCTGCTTGAAAAGGCATTTCCCTAATTGTTTTGTAGCTCTTTCTAAAACCCATCAAATGATTCCTGGCACTAGCATTTCAGAATTTGGTCACTGCCACCTCTGCACGTACCTTACCCGTGGTATTCATGGCAATTTACCAACCATCAGAGCATTTTCTTCAGCTTTATCCTCTCCAGCTTGGAGAGTCCTAAAATTTAGCCTCTGCAGAGCCAGTGCTCCATTCCCTGCAGTGTTCCCAACATCCTCTTCTGAACCTTTTACAGCATCGCTGTGCCTTGCTCGGGGTGCAGAGATGAGACTGCACGGAGTCCTCAGGGCATGGGTGTACCACGGTTTTCTACAGAATCCTTTTTTCCAGTGCCCTCTTTTACAATGCTCCCTGTTTTCTTGGCTTTTTGGCTGCTGCTGCCCGTGAAGTTACCAGGAAGCTCTCGACATAGATTCCGGGACCTCTGTATTGCAAAGGCTGATTCTGAGATCAGCATTGTAAACTTGTCACTAACACTCTGAGCATCCTTTATCAGCCACTCCTCGAGTTTAGCTGTCTTCACTTCCTCTTTACATTTCGCATGCCGTTTTCCTGGGCTTCCCCATGTGCCTTGTAATAGCCTCCTTAAATTTCTCATTGAGTCCTCATGCAAGGCGGGGAGGTCTATGCCACATTTTTCTATTTATGTCAGACATTTTACCTTGGCTTCTAGAGCTATATTTCTAAGCCTTCTGTGTTGTTTGCAGGCTTCTTGGTTTGGAACTGCTCGTTTAGGGCTTTTTTTTCTTTTGGCATTTTCCCCCATTTTTGCATAGGCCATTTTCTTAAAATTGAGTATCTCTTTGCTTTATTTGTCTTGCATTCATCTTAGTGTTAACTTTAATTATATTGTGGTTGCTACTATTGAGCAGCTCACCCACTAATAGCTCTTGAATTAGATCCTCTGCACTGCTGAAGACTAAATTCAGAATGGCATTTCTTTTTTTGTTGGTTCATAAGGCCAGTTATTCTAAAAGAAATAATTTATTGTATCCAGAAATGTTATCTCTACATTTCACCCTGATGGAGCATTGAGCCAGTCTGTATGTGGGTGGCTGAGCCCTCCCACTACTTGTCCTAA